>OX457025.1:78986079-79311079 GCA_949752745.1 Protula sp. h YS-2021 | reverse complement strand
AGGGCAAAAGATTTTCTTAATGAAGAAGCTATATGTTAATATTACACAGTTCTTCAATCTTGCCATATCTTAATTATTGTTTTGAAATATGGGCAAATACATATAAAACAAAATTACAAGCTATTGCTATTATGCAAAAGAAAGCAGTTATGATTATAACAAAAGTACCGTCCGACCAAGAATTTTTGTTCTTGCATTTGATACAAATATGCGCCCTGTTGTGAATCATAAAAAAGTACTTCGCTGATGCCAGGCGCACCACGTCATTGATATTCGTCATGTTTACGAGTGTATTCCGAACGCCGCTAGAGAATATACTTTGTTATATGACTACTTTTGCTATTTTATGTCCTTCAAAATTTTACCACGTAGTATTTTTGCACTCAGTATGCTAAGATGGGGTGACGCGTAATCGGTACTGTGGTCAGTGAGATTTGATATTTGACTCGGTTTTTGCATTTAAGAAAATAAATATTAAGTATTTATTTGCCACGTGTAATGATTATTTCTGACGTAATCCCCACCCTAGCCGCGGCATTATATCAGTTATATCTTTATTAATTTCAAATCAGTGCACACAAAATCACCCGAAGGATGTGTGTAAAATTACCAACAATTTACCCTTTAAAATAAATATTTACCTTCCAAAATGCCTTCCTTTCTGTCGTTAGTGATAATACACTTTAATTTATGTGCCTTAAACTCATGTGATTTAAGAACTTACCTCACAAGCCCGCCTCATAAACAAGTATTTTCTCCCTTTCCAACGTTCCTTCTTATTTTTGTCAGGTCAACGGAAGTAACTTATTTCAACAGAAATCGCGAAATAACAACGCAACAAATACGCAAATGCCGTAATTATATGACATTTCTATTAGATGACGTAGAAGTAAATATTGTCACAGTAATAACTCATTTATCGATTTTGACGACGGTTGCAGTTGATTGTGAACCACTTTCTCTTCACTCTCAAGTTCGAAAACACGTGTTTTGTTGTTGTTGTTGTTGTTGTTTTTGTTGTTGTTTTGTTTACTGTTTACATCTGATTGCATTATGAATATGCTTATATGGGAGCCAGCATGCAATCTGGCCTATGAAAACTGCATGCTAGTTTTTTTCTATCATTTCTTTGTACGCGGACCTCCAGGCATATAATAAAACTTGTGTACCTCAGCACGGAATGCGTATCACAGTTCTGCATAAACCATTGATTCAAGTATAGGACCGAAGAACAGTTATTAAACCATAGCTGTGACGTCACTCATTGTCCATGCATGAGAATTCTCAGCCACGAAATCCCTTCTGATGACGTCAATATTTAATATGCACAGACAATATCTTGAGGAATGTCATTCAGTACTCCGCGTTTCTTACAAAAAGGGGGTTATTTCGGAATTTATGTCCGCGTTTGGTTGACAAGGGGGTATATTACTTCAAAATTAGCACCCCTCGTTTAAGGATTGTTTTTAAAAAAAATGGACAAAAAAAACGCATAGTAACTAGTTGGTAGGTGAGTGGTACCCTGGGATGTTTTCCATTCATTTTCGCAGAAAGTTGAGAATAAAATAGATATTGGTTACAGGACAGAAAAAATACAAAGAAAATCATATTGCAAGAGCACTCTGTGAAGTGAATCTGAATGTCATTTCAATGTGCGCTCGTCATATTGTTCTGTTTTGTGCCCCGAAAACGCACACCAGGATGGCCGAGTGGTTAAGGCGTTGGACTTAAGATCCAATGGACGAATGTCCGCGTGGGTTCGAACCCCACTTCTGGTATATCTCTTTTTTTACTTAAATACTCCAATAAAATCGTCGGTCCACTCGCATATCGTCCTTTTATTGTTTGAAATTTTGAATCAGCAAATTAGAAACCGATTTTCGACTTTTTTCTTTCCATGTAATGGAAACTGCAAAATGAAACTTCCATAAATCAAATTGCCTATTGTTGCTGAAAATGAAAACTGAAAAATCGAGTGGCGCTGAAGTCGCTGGTAAAAAATTAAAGCAACATAAACAAACACATGTGGTATGATGCATGTGTGTGTGCGTGTGTGAACTGTAGAATTTTGTAGAAATGCATCTCTAACTGGCTGTAACATGTTAGCAAAGTCTTTGATGTTGGTCCAAAAGAATCTGATAACTGAAAAAGAAATTCAGATACGAATCATGATCTAACTTACCGTTTAGCTCTTCCCATTTGACATAAAATAACATTCGAAATCAATCTGAACAACATTCGTACATTGTTGTTATCAAGACATCACATTCTTTTTTAAATGAAGATATAATATTGTTTTTGTTATTCAGTAAGACAATTCGTACTTTCATGTCTGAGTGCAAATGTTTTTGATAAATTATAAAGAAATGACAAAGAAAAAATCCATCAAATTTTTAATTTTCTTTCAACATGCACACTTTCGAATTTATAAAGCCATCAGTTTTGCCAATTTTTCTACCATTTCTTTATTTCCTTATCTCAGCTGAATTAGGTGGAAACGCAAAAAAAAAATTCGACAAAGTTTTAAGTACAAATCAACTTATTCTAAATTCAGAAGAAATTATATGCTTTCTATTTTAACCTCTTCAAACGATGTTGAAAAAATCGTCAGTTTTTATATTTAAATCTCTTCCGCTTATTTCAATGTGGAGCATATTTCATGACCATGACCATGTGTTTTGATTACACGTTTCCTGAAAGGTCATAACATGACGTTTCAATGCGTTTCAGAGTCATGAGATTGAAATAGCAACACCATGCAGTAGTCCATCATTGTATGGGTTAAATTTCAGTGTCAGTACAAAAGGATTCACAAACTGATAGATATACATAGCAAAAAAAAAAAAAAAAAAATAGGAAAAAAGTCTTTGCTACAATTCGTCTTTCCACCCTTCACTTCAGTAGTTCTTTACAAAAATCGGAGAAGGATTATTGTTTGGGATCAATGTCAAATTTTAGTTTGATACTTTTTGAGCCGGGGGTGGGCGATGTATACAAGAAAACTGCCCATGAACAGACCCTGAACATATTTCATATGTTCGCATCTTGAGTCGGAACCGACAGAACTTGTTATTATACCAAATGCATCTGTTCTATGTCTCTTAAGGCAACGATTGCAGCGCCTAGCTGCAGTTCTTCATGTTGGACGAATGATAGAAATGTGAAATTGCTATGTCCCTTGTTTATAATTTCTGTTTAAAATAACAAAATTGCAATTCGATTCGATTTTCCATTTTGCATTTGAAATGAAATACTGTACGAAAGTACGAGATGTACCCATATGCCGCCTCCTTTTCGAGCCGCACAGTTTCCGTTGCATTTTACACATATCCACAGGAGTTTGAAGTAATGAGCGAAAGGACGTAAACAGCGTTCGAAAAGTGAAGCAAAAAAGTGGTGGTCCGCAGTGCTCGACAAGTAGTGAGCCCGACTTCCAAAAGTTGGGAGCCCGACGGGAAATCTTAGAGTGCGGCACTTTTTAAAAGAATTTTTCTAGTTTTCATATATACACAAAACATTGCATGGCAACTGTTCTATGCATAATCACTTAGTTGTCAGGGAAAGTAAACGTCTCGGTTATTTCAAGCAAATAAGTTTTCTGATGTTGTATTACACAACACTGAAAATAAATTGGACAATTTTGAAAACAACAAAACTCATTTCCATATTTCTAAAAGTTCACACCACTTAAAATAATCGGATAGCTTTCTGATGTTCAGAACAAGAATGCCCAGGGACATTGTGACCAGCTGAGATCCAGTGAATCATGTATCAATAGGCTTACATGGTCGCCAAAAAGTAGAGGTCATATTGTAATTCTCCGTTGTTGAAAATTGATAATAAGTATAAAATTTTAAAGGAATCCGGTCAAAATTGTGACAGAACAAGCATTCTGAAAATTGGCTGCCAAAAAATAAAAAATGCCCCTCCCCCCATTTGGTCAAATTTTGGTGGTTCACCCAAAAAGTAATTTTTGCACGAGAGGTCTTCCTGGTAAACATTTATGCAAAATTTGAAGACAATCCGATCAAAATTGTTAGACGAAGCGTTTTAAAAATTGGCAACCAAACAATTTTAAATAGCCCCCCCCATTCGGCCAATTTTTGGTGAAAGTAAATTTTCAAGAGAGACCTGCCTGAAAAATATATAGGTGCAAAAAGGAATCTGATCATAAGTAAGAGAGAAGAAGCATTCTAAGTAAAAGTTCACATGCGAACACACGTACATACGGCTGACGGATACCCCATCTACTTATGTGATAATTAACGAAGTCGGCTGGTCTAAATAACTAAACTCAAGATTTATTAAGTTCTAAGACACCGTTCTGCTGTACTAATAATCCACAAAAAACAAAAAACAAAACAAAACAAAACAAAAACAAAAACAAACAAAAAAAACCGAAAAAGGTTAGAGCCAGCTGGACTCCTGACTTCAAAATACGACGCCAAAATCCAGAACCACGTGCTCCCGGACTTTTCGAACACTGGACTTAAATTGAAGTAAGTGAATAAAATTCTATTACAACCTTGTTAAAAAGCTTTGATAATTTTTAATCGAAAAAGGGAAAGCAGATTCTACCAGATCGAGCTGACCTATGCGTTGAGATCTTTTATTTCGTTTAAAATTGGCTTTCGAGAGTGGACGATCAGAGCGAGAAGTTGGGGTGGGGCGTATTAGCTATGTATTGCTGTAAAAATAAAATTAATAATAATAATAAAAAAAAAAAGCAGAGAAAGAGGGAGGGTTATTTTTTAGGCCTGGTACATCAGGCGCGGTGTTCCAGGTTCGTTAAAAGTGTGGTCAGTTTTATCGAGTGTAATTTGGTTAATTTGTAGGTGACACCGATTAAAGGAATTTCTCAATTTCTGAGACCTTTGTGTTTTTCCGATATTTATACTAAGTTTCTAGAAAGATGTTGGGTTGACGTTTAATTACCAGAATTTTTTCCTGCCAAGAATCCTTTTGTCCCTGCAGGTTATATAGACATTCGAAACAGGAGTAAGTAATAAATCATAAATGATAAATATCATCAAAGTCGTTCAGCTAATTGAATTCACGTCGATCGGAAATTTACTAATTCTGTAATTTTCGTTTTCATGCATGTTTAAGAGATGTAGAACTGGGGCTGTTGGCTTAATTTGAATACCTTTCCATTTGACTCTTTCCCCTAATTTAAAATTATAAGAACTGAAGATTACCAGTAAACACGTTACGTTCCCTCAAATATTAAACAGACGTCTAATGAACGTTGAAAGTTGGTTGAGCTTGGAAACCTCATCTATTTCGAAACATTTGATATATGTCGATGGAGCTGCACATACATTCACGTACAGTCAATGGACATAATTGTTCGTCATTTTACAAAATGGCGGCGCATTGGTATTGTTTAAATTCTGAATTCAATATCCTCTAGTAATGCAATTAAAAACTGTCTTACCTTTATATTTGTTCAAATTGACCTTCATTTTTTGACTTCCGAAATACAAGCGGGAATGGTGTCGTATAAACCTTGAATTCGGGTTTGTGGTGTATTTTCCCAGATGTGTCTGATTTCAGCCATTAGCTCTGTCTGGTTGTGTATTCGATTTACGGCTTCTTGTAGCTTTCTTTTGATATATAACCATATATTTTCGATTATATTTATAGCCATTACGAAACCATTTACGAAACCATTACGAAATGTTGACTTTGTTTAAAGTTTTTGCTCAACGATGGAACAAATGTGAACGATAACAGAGGATGCCTTCTCGTACAAAATGTGAAACCTGTTTAAAGAAGAAACAAAACGTCGATATAAGACCAACCGATTTTAGACAGTGTTATGAGTGCTATCAAAAGACTTTGGGAGAGACCAGTTTACTAAAAGTCAAAATGTTATGAGTGGTAACTCGGACAATATGGCTGAATCAGGAACAAAAACTTGGAATTGTGATGCTGAGAACTTCAGTGTTATTATGGAAAAACTGCAAAAATTGGACACGTTAGACGCTATTAAGATTCAACTGACAGATCTTGTAGATCAAAACCAAAGACTTTTCGTACGTTTAGCCGACCTCGAAAAAGAAAATCATGAAAAAACAAAGAAGATAGAACTCTTAGAAGTAAAAGTTGATACAATTCAGAAAGCACTCCATGACCAAAAGCAACATTTTGAAAAAAGACTTGATGACCAAGAACAGTATTCGAAAAGGGAAAACCTGATAATAAGTGGGCTACAAATTGTGAAACCATCCAACATGGCGGTAACGCAGAACCAGAACTCTGTCCCGGATACTGACTTCTACTCAGTCAGAGATAGCAGTATAATGGTTAATAACATTACCACGTTTGCCAAGAATAAATTACAAATCGAAGTCAATTCCAGCGACATTCAAGAAGTGCATATTCTACCAAACAAGAACCCAAGCAAACCCAGCAGTTGTATCGTAAGATTCAACAACAAGAACGCCCGAACCAAGTTTATCCAAGCCCGCAAAAGGTTGAGAGGATCTCAGATCTTCATCAGTGAACATCTAACTACCCGAAATGCTAAAATCTTCAAAGTGGCTAGAGATCTGAGACGTGACAATAAAATAAAAAACACTTGGACGAAGAATTGTAAGGTATACATCTAGAAAAATGACGACGGCATTCAGCAAGTCGATGATGTTGGGAAATTGCATGATCTGTGCAGAGACGGACAGTAACTTTGAAAGACAAAGTCAAGACTCTTGTTGTTCATAGCATTTACACAAGTAATTTTCAGTAAAAAAGTATTACCATGTGGTATAGCTTATTTGTTAGACCATATGTTTTGTGCATTATCTTAAGCAACGTTTTTTCGCCATGGCTCCACCTATAAAATATCCGTGTAGCGTATGTCGGCATGAAGTGAAAAATGACGCAATACAGTGTGATATTTGTAACATGTGGGTACATAGGACTTGTGCGAATCTTAAAAAAACGCGAACTAGTTATAAAAAGTAATGCAAACAATTATTATAATGGTCCTTGTTGCAGTAGGAATTTTCCTTTTGTTGAGGTTTCGGATGATGATTTGGCATTTTTAATGCTTTTAATTTATACAGAAAATGTGATGAATTTTCTTTAAATAGTTTTGATAAAGTTGAATATAATTATGGTGAATGGGAAGCTAATATTGATCCTGATACAAATTTTTTTAGTGATTACAACTTCTAATGTAAATATATGACAGAAAATCAATTTAATGTAAAAGTAAATACTGTTCTGGGTTTTTCCTTGATTCATTTTAATTCAAGATCACTCAATGCTAATTTTGGAAACATTAATGCATACTTACAGAAATTAAACCAGAGATTTCATATCATTGCTATTTCCGAAAACTGGCTTGATGTAGACTATGACCCTTTGGCCTTTCAACTTGTAGATTAGGAAATGTTTATAACTGTCAGAAAAAATAAACGAGGTGGAGGAGTGTCATTATATATTTCAAAGCATCTTGAAGTAAAAAAGATTGAAGAATTTTTGTGCTGTAGACAATCTATTCGAAAGCCTCACTGTTGAAATTAATGTTGAAAATGGAAAAAAAATGTCATAGTGTCTTGCTTTTATAGAACACCTGGTTCAGAAGTTGAAAATTTATTGGATATTGTAGAAAAACTGTTAAAATTTGTCAAAAGTAGTACATCTATGTACCTATGAGGTGATTTTAATCTGGATATGCTTAATAGTAATAGTCATAAAGGTACTAGTAAATCATCTAGTTATGCTACTTTAATCGACATTATTTTCACTAATGATTTCTCAATGAACAGTATCAGTGGTGTTTTATGCAACGATATATCTGACCATCTGCCTATTTTTAGCATATCCGAACATAAAGGAATATGTCACTCTGATAAAAAGCAATTAAAAAATATTCGAATTTTATCACAAAATAGTTTGGAAAAGTTTTGAGGAGTGAGCTTGAAACATTAAATTGGGATTTAGTCTAGCAGTGTGATAATGGAAACGAAGCTTATGAAAATTTTATTGAACGTATCAAGTCTCTGTACAATAAACATTTTCCTGTAAAAAGAGTTTCAGTAAATAATAAACAAAAAATAAGCCTTGGATTACAACGGGATTAATAAATGCATGTAAGAAAAAAAATAACTTGTACTTTTCGTTTGTCAAACGTAAATCAGCGGAACTTGAAAAGAAATATAAAACATATAAAAATAAACTAACCACTATTTTACGCAGATGCGAAAAAGAATATTACAGTACTCTTTTGGAACAAAATAAGAACAATGTTCAATCAACTTGGAACGTTATAAATACCGTGATAAAAAGGTCAAAAAATGCTGGCAGCCTGCCTGACGAATTCTTTGATGATGCCAACAGATGTGTAAATGGGAACGAAAATATTGCAAACGGATTTAATAATTTTTTTGTAAATGTAGGACCAAATCTTGCAAAAATATTCCCACATATGAACATAAAAATGTGCTTAAATATATGAATGAAAGAAATAACAACACCATGTTTTATCTCCCGTTAATGAAAATGAATTATTAAATACTGTTAATCAGTGTAAAAAAAACATCATGTGATTGTGACGACTTGAACATGAAATTTGTAAAAGATATGTTTCCTTATCTAGTTAAGCCGTTCTGTCTTATTTGCAACATTTCATTTGAAAGGGGTATCTTTCAAGATAAAATGAAAATCGCTAAGGTTATTCCGTTATTCAAAGCTGGAGATAAGAGAAGCTTCAATAACTACAGACCAGTGTCTCTACTACCGCAGTTCTCTAAAATCTTAGAAAAATTATTTGATTCACGAATGCAAAACTTTATAGATAAAAATAAATTGGTAACAAATAGTCAATACGGATTTAGGTCCCAACACTGCACTTCTTTAGCACTCATGGAACTTATTGAAGAAATATGCACGACTTTAGATGAAAAAAATACATGGTGGGTGTATTTATAGACTTGAAAAAGGGTTTGATACCGTTGATCATTCTCTATTGTTAAAAAATTGGAACATTATGGAATTCGTGGTTTATGTAGTGATTGGATTAAAAGCTACTTATCAAATAGAATGCATTACGTACACCTTAAGGAACACAAGTCGAAGCTTTCTCAGATCTTATGCGGTGTTCCGCAAGGCTCTGTTTTAGGTCCGAAATTTTTTATATTGTATATTAATGATATTTGTAATGTTTCTGAAATACTTAAATTAATTCTTTTTGCGGATGACACGAATATCTTTAAAAGCGGTAATGACTTGCAGTCATTATGTGATGATATTACTAATGAACTGAGTAAATTGAATATATTGTTCAATGTTAACAAGTTGTCGTTAAATGTTCTTAAAACTAATTATATGGTTTTCAGTAAAAGGTTTATATCGACTGAAGTAAAAATAAGTATTAATGAGCAGTTTCTAGAGATGGTCCATGTTACTAAATTTTTGGGTGTCATCATAGATGACAAGTTAAATTGGGTGAGTCAAATAAACAAGGTGGTCAATAAGTTGGCGAAGTGTGTTGCAGTTCTATATAGGGCAAAATATTTTCTTTATGAAGAAGCTATGTTAATATTATACAGTTCTTCAGTCTTGCCATATCTTAATTATTGTTCTGAAATATGGACAAATTCATATAAAACAAAATTACAAGCTATTGTTATTATGCAAAAGAAAGCAGTTAGGGTTATAGCAAATGTTAAAAAATATGCTCACACAAATAATATTTTTTTAAGATTTGGTATTCTTAAATTTCTAGACATTGTAGAGCTTAAAACAGCTATTATTATGTTTAAAGCTTTTCATTATTGTCTCCCAAAAAATCTCCAAAGGTATTTTGAATTAGGAAACGAAACAAACACTATAGTACTCGTCAAAAAGATAAGTTTAAAATTAACTATACGCGAACAAATATTAAAGCTAATTGTATTTCCCAAGTTGGCCCCCGTATTTGGAATAAACTTTCTAAAGCTATAACTGATAGCAAAAGTCTTTATTCTTTCAAAAGAAAATGTAAAAGTAAGTTTCTCTCTGAGTACAGAGAATCTTATTAAGTCTGTTTAAATATATTCTTAGTATGTTCTTAATCAGTGTATACTATGTATTTTGCAGTGGTACACTTAAAATATTATCAGATTCGAAGTATGTCCAGTAGCTGATGTAGAAAAATATTCATATCTGCAGATTACTAGCGTGAACAGTTCTAGATCTAAATCTAATTTAGCTTAGTTTTTCATCAAGAAAGAAATGGCTGGCAGGGCGAGCTCTAGAATAAGTTAAACTTCCAGCTCAGCCCATCCAATCTTCAAACATGTATTAATTTTATCTTACTTTATTTTTTATTGTTTTTTCATTCTTTGATCGTTACGTAAAATTAACCTAAGGTTTTGTTAATTGTGTTCTGTATATAGCGGTTTTGAAGTTGGAATAAAGTTATTCTTATTCTTATTCTTATATTTAAATCTGGGGATTGTAATGGCCACTATAACGTATTAATATTGTTTTCCATTGCAAAATTTTGTGCAATTTGAGCCCTGTAAACCGGTGCATTGTCATCCATAAAAACATAATCGTTTGGAGGGAGATGCTGTGCAATTACAGGCCAAAGGTTTTCGTCTAGTATATCTATGTATTTTTGACCATTTATTGTGCCTTCAACTTTGGAAATTGTCTCAACCCCTTGATAAGTAACACATCCCCAGACCATTAAACTAATTCTGTGACGAGGTGTGGGGCACACGAGTTCGGGGTTGTACTTTTCGTTGCATTTTTCCAAACATAAATGCGGTTATCACTTCCCAAAACTATTTGACTTTCATCGCTAAATTTTTTGTCACTGTCCCGCAACTGACCAATGCTTTCTTTCTTTGCATCATTTAATTCTTTTTTTCTTGCTGACATCTGTAACTGAGCATTGTTTTTTGATGGTCCTCCGTTGATACCCTAACCTACTGCTATTCTTCTGATAGTTCTAGTACAAAATTTATGTGATTTTTGTTCATTAAATACACCAGTTACGTCCACCAAAGTTGGTCTTCTATTTGTTTTAATGAGAAAGTTGGTTTTTGTCTCTTTCAGCAAATAATTTTTCCTTCCTCTACCAGTACGATTTTCAACACCTTTTTCCTTTTCAAATTTGTTCAAACTACTACAAATTGTAGTCCGAGGTATATTAAAAAATTCTTCCCAATTCTGAAGTATTTCTATTGTGCTTATAGCTTTCTACAATTTTTTTGTTTCAGTTCACTTCCATATTCCTTCCTACCGGAAGCCATCTTTATATGCCAAAATTTTACATGTAAAATCAAAACAACTTGTCACAATACTTATACGAACCTAATCTGCATTGATTTTACTATGGATACAGTCGCTCATGACGTAACAATTACGCTGTCAAGTATTCATATACAACGCCCCAGTATAGAACACACACGGTGTCCAACGCGAACTCATACAAGGTGACGAACAATTATGTCCTTTGACTGTATATCAAACTAGAAGCCTGACAAGGAGCAGAGCTGGGAAGAAAATAGGAATACTACACGGCACACAAATATGGTAAAGGAACTATAAAGATAGATGGATATATATATATATATATATATATATATATATATATATATATATATATATATATATATATATATATATATATATATCAAACTGGCTGTAATATTCAGACGTCATGGGATTGATATCAATGTTACGCAACAGTGCAGTAATCAAGCCTTATTTGGGTCAAACTTGGTCGGTACCAATACAAAAAGATGCATATGTTTATAAAACAAAGATAGTTAAAAAAAACGAGAATCTATGCCAGAATTCACTACCATACTTTCACCTTATATTGTTTCTCGCCTTATAGGGCGAGAGAACTGGGCGATGCTTAGCTTGTCTGCTTATTTCCGGTAATAGATATTTTACTGACAGTCTGGTTGTTTAAAACGCTTGTCACAGGGGCATTACACAACTTGAAAGGCGCCCGCCCTCAGAAATAACAAACATTTTTTATCAAAATACTGAAGAGTGAACATGTCTACAGTGAGTGAACAACAACTACCATCTATGGCAATGCCTACAGAAAAGTCTGAGACAATGTCTACAGAAGACTCTATGGCAAAGCCTTGGGCAATACCTACAGCAAAGTCTAAGGCAATGCCCATGGCAAAGTCTGAGTTGAAGTCACTACCACTACAACAGCTTCAAAGGCGACAAGAGTTTAGAAAGATCAAAAGAGATGAGTTACCAGCCACCATGCCGCCGTATAAAAAGCGAAAAATAGAGTTTAAGGCAGAGCTTAAAGTCAAGCGAGAACCTACGCGTAAAGCTGCTACTAGGTGGCGGCAGATCATTTACCGGTTATGATACCCATTAATGGAGAAACATATATTAAACTGGTGAAATATCAACAGCAAGTATGGTTAACATTCATGAATATATTACGGATCATGCATCTGGGAGGTTATATTCTACCAAGAAGGGAATTTGTTATCATTGAAAGATTGGCAAATGCTGAAGAAGCAAATGACGTCAGTGGATCTCGTGCTTCAGCAGATAGATGTGCACAAATGCAGTGACAGCCAGAAGATGGTTCAGTAGAACTCATTTACCATCATGAATTCAAACGTGAAACTAGAAGCTCATTCCGCTAGCGAAATGTTAAACACTTGACAAAAATTAAAACGCAAAAATACTTCCTTCAGTGGGTTATTTCTTGAATAATATATTGCAAACAACACAGCTTGAATACGTCTTATAAGCCGAGTAGTGTTTGGTTGTTGTTGACTTCAAGTTTTATTGACTGATCAGGCATACGCCGTTTTATCTATTTACGCAGTGAGAGCTCGCACAAAGCTCAGCAACTGTGTTCTGTGCAGTGCATTAAATGCTAGGCATTTACATGTATAAAATACACTCTTTTCACATGGCGTTTTAACAAAGAAAACGAAATCAAAGACTAAAATAAAAAGTGACATGCACATGTTCAGATCAAGCTCTTCATAAGTCCCAAGTTTCATGGTCGTAGGGCCCATAGTGTCAGAGAAGAAGAAGACACAAAAAATCGGGAAAAGTGTCAAGAAGAAAAAAAAAGGACGAATTTTGCTCGCACAAATTCATATTACTCTTGCAAGCCAAAGGCTTGTCAAGTGTTAATTATCTCTGAATCACTTGGGTGAATTGACGATCTCTTAGTGTGGAACTTACATTATCCTATTTCCTGAAGATCAAGCCTTGGTGAGCGTTGCTTTGAATTCTTACTAATACCAGGATTTCTTTTACAAGTGTCAGAACATCTTCATGTGAGAGTCTTTGAACGTCACGGTGAATGCTGTATAAAGTTTCAAAAGTATGAGCTTAGCGGATCACTCTCAATATAAAAAATTGGAGTCAAGTTTTTGATGTTTGGGAAGACCTTAGAAGTTAGCTTTGAGCCATATGAGCATGTACAATTGACACATGCTTGACTTTAAGCCCAATATTTAGACTATGATAAAGACTCTGAAAGGTATAATTGAATTGACATTATCAAACCATGTTGATGTAAAAGTGATTGAATTGGATCAATAACATGGTTTCATAACATTTACAAACGGGGTGATAACATTTATGATACTTATATCAATTTAAGTTCCTGTGAGTGGGTTAATATGTTACATGTATTTTAAATATTTTTGTTTTCATTATCAATAAATGTCAAAATATTAATTTGGTGTTTATGAAAATTGTAGTTCTCAGAAAGTGTAAATATTGGTGATATTCAATAAAATTAAAAAAAAAACATAAATGATGCTTTTCAACTTCTTATTTTTCACACAATACTTGACTATAATACATAATAATAACACAATGCTTAATTATAATACAAAATATATTATATATGATACATGGTTTACTTGCGAATTTACAACTCGCCAGGGCCCGTCCATAGGAATGAAAAATGAAAAGGAACGGTTAACGGGTGAATTACCACCACGTCAGGGACCTTAGCTTCTTGTGATTTCATATGTGAAGAACGTTGAAACTGTTTAACCATCAAAAAGCAAGACATATGTTTAATAGTTTTATTGACACACTTTGAAGACAGCGCTCAAATTAATAATAATATTACAAAGTTTTGTCAAATAAGTCTGGTGTTCTTCATCCTTTTCACTCTATTTCACCTCACTGTCCATATCACTTTTTTCGTCGCTGCTGTCATTCTCCTCCTCCTTATCTAGAAGCGCTTCAAAAAATGCGTTGTTTTTCCTTATAGCCGCCTTTATTGATTTTGAATACTCATAATGTTTTTCATCAACAAAGTAATTACAGTCTTTACAATGTTTTGAAAATGTTCACTTTGTTCTAGACGTTGTGTATATTTGAATAGCCTAATAAACAGTTGTTATAAACGGGTGGAAAGTCATCACTTGCTCTTTTGCGAGCATTTTCAAGCCCGTGTTTTTCATATTCTGAAACCTTTTCTTGGAATTTGTCATCATGGTCATCATATACTTCTTGAACCATATCGTGTAAAACAGAGTCTGTTTCTGACTCAATGTCAGAACTGTTGTCATCGCCACCCTCCCCACACTGCTTCACTTGCGTGAATAAAGCTTTTTCGCTGATGTATACCGCACCAGATTCTATACAAGCATGTGCATTAATTTTAGCCATATTGAATCTTTAACGTTTAATAGAAGACTTATCTAAAGTTTCCGTGAAAGGCATTTTTATGGGGTTTTCCATATTTATCTCACACTCTCCATTCACTTCCGAAGTGTGTGCTTGCTTTAAATGCCTTTTAAGACTTTGTGGCGAATCGTGAGATTCGAACAAATGTTGCATTCAAACATCCTTTCGATTCCACATCAACTTTTCAAATGAATAAAACAGTCTTTGAATGTAAATATATGATGACAACAACAATGGCAACAACAACCACAACAACAATAATGGCAACAACAACAACAATGGCAACAGCGACAACAATGGTAACAACAATGGCAACAACAACAATGACAACAACAACAATGGCAACAACAACAATGACAACACCATCGGCAACTACAGCAACAACGGCAACAGCAACAATGGCAGCAGCAGCAACAATAACAACAATGGCAATAACAGTAGCAACAACAACAATGGCAACACCAGCAACAACAATGGCAACAACAACAATGACAACAACAAAAATGGCAACAATGACACCAACAACAACAACAACAATGGCATGTCATCACCAGTCTTACCTGATGCATATATTCCATAAGCTGATGAGGTCTCAACTAAGGCCGTCTCAGAGAAAATGGCAGAGATTTTTTTCAGACTCAGCCAAGGTTGGAAGCCATACAACAACCTGGACACCGCACGAGAAATTGGCACATATGAACGTCTGTACAGCGGCAATGGAAATTATCAAACTTCTTTGGCCCTGTGCCCCTGTGGCAAAAGTTTCCAAACAACCAGACTGTCGGTAAATTTCTATTTCTAAATGAGAAGACAAGCGAAACACCTTTGTTTTTTAAAATCCATATTACATATTACGGTAAAAAAACCAAAGCTGCTCAGAATCGTATGAAACGGATAAATATGCAAAAGCCAAAAAAAAAATCCCACGGTGGGGTGGGAGTGGGTGGGGGTAAAAAAAACTAAAGTGGCCCAGAACCGTCTAAAACGGATAAATGTGCAAAAATCACAAAATTTACCCACGGGCAAGGGGGGGGGGGTGGCTCAGGTCTCTCGTTTATTCCCTACTATTTTCTTTGCGGCACTCTAACCACATAATTAATGACAATATTTATATCTTTATTGTGACCTTCTTCTGAAAGACACCCCATGGTTGCCTTCACTGTGAGCGATAATGTGATCACGTTATTTGGATGTGACCCCGTCATCTCTACTCTCGTTTTCACGCCGTTTATATAACAGCTGATAATTGTTTAACGTTACAACCATTTAATGTTGATCCTGATATTAGATTAGGTTTTCAGATCAAGGCAGTCAAATTTGGTTATTTTTTTATACCCCCCAAAGCAGTAACTCAACAAGTTTATGTGCATATCCAAATGGTTAGAAGAAATCGAACTTGGTGCAAATTAATCAGTGTACAACTCCTATTTAAATTTACGTTCTTTCAGCTTTGGAGAAAACCTGAAACTTCCTATGCTGCCTTTGATGTTAAGGACATGGTAAAAAAACAAACAAATAAACGACCAAAATCAGTTCTTGGGGCTTATCTAAGGCCCGATGGGGGAGGGGGCACTTGGTATCATTCTATTATAAAAAGACGCTTAGAAAGGGGGAAATTTGGGAAATTTTGAGACCAAACGTAGTACTCGCGGAGTGCTAATTTGGTTAATAAGGGTGACTTTCATTTAGTACTCCGCATTTCCCACAAAGGGAGGGGCTGGGGGGGGGGAGGGGGGGTATTTCGGAACTACTCTCCGCGTTTGGTTAAAAAAGGGCGTATTATTCCAAACTAAGCAATCCGCGTTTACGGAATTTACGGAAGGTGTTCAAAAAGTAATGGACAGGCAGAGCAACCAGTTGATACTTGAGTGCCCCCTCCCCCACTCACCCCCCCCCCCGGATCCAAGGTCACCTTCTACTGCCGATGACTACAGAAACATCTGTTTTACTTGTGTTTCATGTTTGAGCTGCAAAAACGTTTGGTTTGACGTAGAAGCGGAAATTGTTCCAGGAAACCCTTGCATGACTTGTGTCGCTGTGGGCATGGTGAGTGGGATGAGGGGCGGGGCAGTGGGGCCGAGATTATTATCCATTTGTGCACTGCACACAAGGAACATTGCCATATCTTGCAAGCTTGGCCATCAGAAGTTCCCAAGATATTGGGTTTATAAAAACACATTCAGAAAAAAGGTACAATTTTAAAACAACATTTTATTCTTAGCAAATTTCAGTAGTTGACAGACTCATAAAACGAAAATAGTCACTATTATTAGACAAATCTAAGTTATCATAACGAGAACTTACCAATTTTTGAAAGCAACTACCTCTGTACGTTAATATATTTAAAGGGCTTTCTTCTTTTTTAATATGGAGAAATATACTTGTGCCGTTTAAAGAACAAAACTTGGCGCAACCAACACTGTAAAAAAAAATAAATAAATAAAAAAAAATAAAAAATTACTTCAAGAGGGTGACGGGCGTTCATTTTGTTAATACTAGATTAATGCCAGATATTGCTGCTAGCAGAAATCAATTTAACAGATCAACTAATTGTAAATTGCAATTAATCAGTGTGAAACGGTCAGTGCCGTTTATAAACTGGTTTCATGTCTGTGTTCGGTGCAAGAAACCAATTACTGTACTTTTTTTAAAATATTTTTTTTACATGTGTGACTGTATCAAACTAGTGCAATAAAGCTAAAAATAATACATGAACTTAAGTATCACAATTGCTTTGGTCACGTTCGCCTTTATAATTGACATAAAATAATGATTTCAGATTTCTAACACAGTTAAAAAAACGCTTTGTGGGGTGTCGTTGTTGGCTCAAGAAGTTAGATTAAAACTTTGCACTTGATGTTTTCAGTAACAAAAAAAATATACGCCAACTATAAAAACAGAAAAGTAAAAATAGAGAGCGCCTTTGGGTAGGTGATTTCGTATTTTAAGGTGATTTGGAATTACTAACCCGTTTTAGCCGCAAATGCATGCTTTTAATACCTGCGACTTAGTCGAGCGAAAGTTCCATACGTGTAATACTACGAGTAACATATATGTGGTGTTAATTTAAATATAAAACGCAGTTCCAATAACAAGACCCGTGTACACACACAACGTTTCTATAACTTATGACAGTTTGGTGTTGATGGGTTTATTATCATCATAACAGCACATTTTTCTCGTTTCTTTTTCTTTTCTTTCTTTTTTTTTTTTTTTTCTTAATTTTTACCTGCAGAGGTAAGCGTTAGAACAAGCAGAAGTGACACAATGGAATGTCTGAGTGTAAATTAGGTACAGTAGGTTATAAATAGCGTAATTCTATTTTGTGCTTACATTGTAGATTTATACCAAAACAAGTTTTGGTTTTGTGTACACCTGAACCCGAGCAATAAGACCACTTGAAGTAGTGGTCTTATTCCACCTTTATCTTTTTTTTCGAGACGACTCATGAAAATGGCATTATATTTAAAGCACTTTCTATGTTCTTATGTAGTTCGAAGAAATAGTTCTTTCATCATGACTGCGGAGATACTTAATAATTAGAAAATATGCAGATGCGAATGAAGAAGAGTGGTCGCATTCTCTCGGGTGGCCTTAACTCCTGCATAGTCCACTTCCGAGGTTCTTGTGTAGGTGCCCTAAAGGCTTGTTGTGTGCCAGTTATGGGGGACTGAGGAAGTTCCAGATAGATTCCACGAGTGCTCTGCTGACGCGAGCAGTCCGTGGGTGGGGGAAGGGGGGGGGGGAGGTGAGACGAGAATGCCTTCGTATCGATAAGGAGATCTGCAGGGAAAGGGAGGTCCCAGTCGTCGTCACGGTTTGCTCGATGTCTGTTATTCGTTGTCAAATTTTTGATAGCTGAGATCCGGCTTTGCGCTCAACTGAAACAAATTAAATGAACTACTTTTTAAAAAGGAAAATTCGATCAAAACTTGTACTTGGGTACACGACCTTTGTGACAAATAAATGTTGTTCTGGCACTTATTCGATATTCAGAGTATTTTAAATAATTACGCGTATGTTTAACTGATAATGAGATTTGAAATTTAATTAGATGTATAATAGAGCCCCCCCCCCCCCATCAACTGCCCCGCCCTGAACCGGAACCATACTAAACCAGTGGGATTGGACTAAATGGGTTATTCAGAATGGTAGACATCTAAAACGGGACCACTGAAAAATGGTTCCATTTGTGAAGCGGGTTGGCCTATCATAAGGTTCTACTATATCTCTGTTTTAATTAGGTGAGGCTATAAAAAGTTTTGGGGGATACGTTTTAATGCGAACACATCTTATTTGAATGAATAATACACAGCAAAAATAGATCATAAAAACATCAACAATATGGCTTCTCCAAACTAAACTAGGAGGACATTAAATATGGGAAAGGGAAACCATTAAGTCTATATTTCCGTTCTGCCTCCCTGGCAACAATGACAACTGTTCTTTTGCGATATCTTATGCTAATTGTTTGATAAAAAAGGCAAACTGTACCTTTTGGGCCATAAAAAACAACACCAATACGAATAAACACGCGAACGCCATGGTATAAAATGTCACAGGTGCACCAGCGAAGCCAATTACAATTCCACCAATCAAATGGCCAGTTCCGTTCCCCAGACCAAAATACACTCCATGCAGAATTCCCTGTATTGTTGCTAGTGAATTTGCAGGTACGGAAAGAGCCGAGTAGGCTGTGAGAGACACCCATATGCAGGAGAATGTAACACCTGAAATATACAGAAACACCCATATACAGGAAAATATAACACCTGGGATGCATAAAAACACTCATATTGGAGAATGCAACACCTGAAATATACAGAAACACGCGCATACATGAAGTTCTAACACTAGGAATACAAAGAAAAACTTATATACCGTGAGAATAAAACCTGAAATTCAGAGACATCAAGCTATACGAAAACGCAACACTTTTGCAAACAGACAACCATATGCAGGAATGTAACAGTTTAAGTGAATAGTTACAGCCACATGCATCAACATGTAACACTTGAAATACATGCAGGAAAATGTAGCACATTGAAATTTATAGACATAACCGCAAATAAAAAAAATGAACACTTGAAATGCATGGAGTGATTGATCGCACCTGATTGATCGTAGGTGCAGATGATTTTCTTGTCTTGAATAATATCAATCTGTCTTTGAAAAATGGATGTAATAATGTTGTTGCGAAAATAAATATTTACTTTAATGCGGAAACAACTATGTGGACTGACTGAGCGACAGTCTTCGAAACAGCGATAAGTTTTTGCTGAAGGCTGTTATCAAGAGAGTGCGTGAGGAGAGAGTGAGAGAGGAATGAGAGGGAGAGAGAGAGAGAGAGAAGAGAGAGAGAGAGAGAGAGAGAGAGAGAGAGAGAGAGAGAGAGAGAGAGAGAGAGAGAGAGAGAGAGAGAGAGAGAGATTTTGTGTTCGCTTTTACTTCGCTTCCTCCTGTTTAAAGGCACAGGGGAGATTTGGAATTATTGCAATTACACAAACAGAAGAACCCATTAACAGATCACATTTCGAAAATAATCAAAGTTCTACCAGAAAAGTAAATTGATTTTGATGGATCGATATACTTTAATTCAAAGCTTGGCTATTAATTCCACTCAGTTCAGTTTAACTTCCATCGATACACATTCGTTTAAAACGGCCACCATTCATTAATATGACTCAATGAAAGCTTCTTCAGCAAGCAAAGCCAGCTGCTGCTTTGAGTGATCGAATGAAGTCCTCGATGAGCACAAACTGAGTGGTAAAGGCCTTCTAATGGGCCGGTGTTGCGGCTTGAAAAATGCCCATGCAATGAGCGATAATGCAAACACTTTCAGTATTCGTTAGCAAAAGGAGACCTCAATAAAACAAGGGATTCTGACACTGGGTTTGTGTGTGTCACCCAACATGCACCGTCTGCAAAAACCAAAATAGCGAGTGGCTGTTTCTTCCTTTTTTTCTGGAATAAAGCAGAATTGCTCTACGGAAGTACATACAGCTATCCAGTGCCCGTATTGATAAAACACCACTAGTTCAGCAGTGCTATTAGTGCTATTGGTGTTACATTAGCTAACAGTACTACTAGCATTATTGAATACGGGCTTAGGTCAACAGAAAGCGTTAACAGTAGTGTTGACAGTTTCGTGAACAGAAAGGGGTTGTGGAACTGGTTGATTGAGTAACAGAAAAGGGGACTCCGCTTGGGTCCAGTAATGAGAAAGAATAAGAAAACCTTTTTTTGCCTGAGTCTTGCCATTGAGACTACAACCAATCTTGCAAATATGCGTTGCGGAAAAGGAATTTGGCAATTGCAATCAACAGCATGTAATTTCAATAAACTAGATTCAAGGTACACAGAGATCTATTTAAAAGACAGTTCGACATATGATTTAAAAAAAAGGTTTTTGAAGAATTTAAAATGTCTGAAAATATGTTTTAAAATAAGCTTGAAAAAAATGGTTCCTGGAGAGTTTTGTGGTGTGGTGCATCTGACGGGTGCAGCTTTCGCTTATAAACAAACAGTTCAGAGGAAATTTATGACTTAATGATATACATATAGGTGAATTAAAGTACGATAGTCGGTCGATAATCCTGCTTCAATCATTGACCTGTGCGTCTCATGTTTCAATTCCTCCGTCGTTCCCATAAATATAATAAAAGAAAACGCTATTTTTCACACAGTTTTCGTTATTACCTGTACTGAGATAAAACATAAATAATCAGTCTTTTCTGATCAATAGGAAAAGCAAACACAATAAATATCAGAAAGACAGCTTACCTTGTAAGAACTCGGCGGGAAGAACCCACCAGGGGTTCACCAAGGATCCGTAAATGGCAAATCGCACGGAATACAGAAACAAGCCTGAGTACATTATGTTTATATGGCCCACATATCTGAAAATAAAAAGATTTTTTTTGGGAGGTTTTATCATGAAATTTAATTTGGCAAGGAAGAAATGATAACTGTAGATTTACTTGTCACTTGTTTTACAGCATATAGAAACACACACACACACCCACACACACACACAGACACACAAAACATACAAGTAACACAAACGTAGAAACTTGCGTTCGAAGTATATACATTGAATAAACTGAAGGAAACATTGACCCAGGAGATGATTTAATACAGTGTTTCATGTCTTTATCGTACTTATATTTGTTCTTTCTATAACAAAAGTGTTTTTATTTAAGAAAAAATATCATAATAACAATTTAAGACATTCTGTTTTTTACTCAGAACAAAATGGACCAAAACTTACTTTATAATTGGTCCGACGAAGAAGAACATAACAAATTCCGAAAAGCACGTGACCACGCTGGCGATACCGATCATCAACTGGTCTGCACCTTAAATTGATAAAAAATACGTGCACGTTTTTGAACACGATGGATACTTATGCCCTAAACAACAGGGCGAAACCTGTTTGTTTACGTTTGCAAAACAAGTAAATAAAACTTTCAACAACAATAAACAAAACCTGAATAGACTACTTCGAAGAAAAATTGTTTTAAATAAAGCCATAGGCGATGGAGCTCCGTTTGACTGGCAGTGGTATGCTTCAAAAGCTCAAACGGCCCTTTGACCACCTTTAGCAGATACGAAATCTCCTCGGAGGGGTTGGGGGAGGGGGGGGGGCGGGCACTCGCGTACTAACTGGTTACCATGTGTGTCCATGATTTGCCAAAACGATTCCTAAACGAGAAGTGTATTTTTTTTAATAATACCCCATTTTTTAAACAAACAAGTGAAAGTCCGAACTCACCCTTTTTGTGTTAAATGTAGTCTACTAAATGAAATTGCCCGTCTTTTAAAAATGGCACCGCGTCTGGTCTCAAAATCACTCCCTTTCTTCCGCGTTTTTTTTTTTACCGCACATGAACACCATATGATACCAAGCGCCCCACCCCCAGGCTTGTTAACGTTTTGACCGTCAGCCAGTAACAGATTTAAACCGGTAATAAAGCAAGTGGAAAATGCGTTAAATGTGAATATGGGCATGGTAATTATTCTAAGAATTTTCTTTTCTTGTATGGTTTAATTGAAAAGTTTTCTCACAATGTTTTTCTTCACACTAGACGCAAGAAATGCAAATGAAATGCAATATTAAGTGCTAAATAAAATGTTAGACAGCTGTTTAACTGTCCATATGTACCCAAATATACTTCCTATACGCCTTTAAATGTTGTTAGGAGATCTTTTCAAAATAATCACCCAAGAGGAAAAATAAAATCCCAGAGAGGAGCAATTTTCTATCAGAAACTTCAAGAAATGAGAATCTAGTACCAGGCCTAATTAGATGACTTTATATAATGTCTATATACATCGAAACGTCTTACCTAAGTTATCAAGGTGCCAGAATAAAAAGCCCCAAATGATTCCATTACAAATGCCAACAAAGAAGGCTGTGGCTAGCCAGGATCCATAATGAACATTGAGAAAGAGTGCAACGACAGCTCTGGTGTCCGACTGGCTTTCAGAGTCGCTGTTCTCTGCTTTGCTTTTCAACTGTTGTGTTTCGTCGTTTTTGTTTTTCCCGTTATTGTCTTCCTACAGCCAAGATGACACAGGTGTAAATGTTATGAGTGTGCTTTTCTGGACACGTGTTTTAAATTTATTAATCTGTTTTTAATAGAACCTTCCGATCACAGTTCTCAAATAATTACTTTAAAATTGTGCTCTTAATCGAAACTTTTGTGAGATGCGCACACAGTGTTACATTTTATGCAATCAGTGGACTTAAATGTGTTTCTCTGTAATATTTACGTCAAAGCAGTGACAATAGAATAGCAGACATTTGATATATTTTGTCAGTTATTGTTTGGGTAAAAATAGACCAGGAGATTTCAACACACTGCTGAACTGACAACTCTGGAAACCTAACCGCGGAGTGTATTAATGTCCTCATAATTACCCGTTTCAACAAAAATTAACCTTATATCGCCAGCTAAAACTTACCTTAAAATTGATCTGAGTAGCAAATATAAAGGAAAATATCATAAAGCCGACGAAGATGTAGACAAAATGAAAGTAGTCACTAAAATACAGTTCGACACCGCATATCACCTCCTTCTGCCTCGTTGATGCGACCATGGCACCCACTGACAGTGAACTGCAATAAATAAACATAAAAATTGTACGAATATAAAAGAGAATGTCTTGGGCCCTCTTTGCTGGGTGGCGATTCAGGCGGTTGTCCTGCAACTTCACACTTATTCAATTTAAAATGTTTGGGAACATTGTTATTAACAGAAACATAACACACATGTCATAACATACGAGTGCTGTGTACATGATTTGATCATAGCACGTTAGCGAGGCAAATTTGTCGTAAAAAAATCAGGTTTTTTATGACATCTTCGAGAATTACAGTGCTTGAGTAGATCTGAAAGAATTGAAGAATCAATCAGAGCTGGGCAAAAATTAAGATTAATTTTTTGATTTAGTGGCCCAAATGTACCGCTCAACATTGACCAAACAACTCTGGATTCCTTGCAAGCATTCCTTAAATTTGCCTGAGCTAATTTGGCTTCGCTTTAGCCCTTTGCATATTTTTTTAAATTTTAACAACATCTGTTTCGGTACATTTTTGAAATCTGGCTACGAGGAGTCTTTTTTATGTGCAAACCGCTTTGTTTTCATGTATTGAAAATTTATGGGGAATTCTTAGTTTGTTTTTTTATAAGACATATTTCCTTGTAACTGTAAGTGCTATGTAAATATATAGAAATGAATAGTAGAACATTCATTGTGTGTCCTTTGAACCGCACAAATGGAACAAATAATTTGTATCAAACCAACTTCCGCTTTATTGTAGTGGCAGTAGCACAGCAGATCGGCTGCATTGGCCTCCATACGGACCATGTGAGGAAGAGACTCATTGATAGTTTGCTAAATGTGATACTCTTTGTGGATTAAATACTGAAGTGAACATTCAGAAGACAAGTTTTTGTGAGTAGTCATGAAGATAAAAAATATAATCATTAAAAGCGATATTTTGCCTCACTTTTATATATATATACTCGATGGCATCAAAGTTTCCATTTGTTACACTGTAAAACAATACTACAAGTTAAAATCCGTGTATATTCTAAAATCATAAAATATGCAGCGTCTAGAAATACTGATACAGGTCGATTTCTTTTAAAAATTTTATAATTATACTAGGTTCTACTTCATCAAAGAGCTGCATTAAAGCGTCAATTCTGAAATGACGCAAGCGTGCGTCTTGGAAATCGGTACAATCTATTAAAATATGTTTTAAGGTTCCTAACACCAGATGCATTCGGGTGCGAGTTCGCCTCTTAGAAGATGCTTATGACCCACATATCTATGTTCTATTCTTGCTCTGTGTATAATCACATCATCCCGGACATTATTTAGGGAAGGCAGTTTATGCCCAACAATAGGATTAATTTCAAACAGCTTATTGTTCCTTTGTCTGGCCCAATGTCTTTGCCAAGATCCTTTGTATATTTTGACATATGGTATTTGAAGTCTGAGTATGGGATTAGGAAATTGGAACAGTCCTCCCTGGCCGCCCTATCTCGTTGCCACGAATTCCTAAATGAGTTGGAACCCAACATAAAATTACTTCTTTGCCAGCCTTGATGGGGTCGTCGTGCTTTTCTAGGAGTTCTAGGATTAAAACGTTTGATATTTGAACATTGTTGAACATTCTCAAATGAATTAGAGTCAAATTGATATAGAGTCAATGTAAAAGAACAAAAGAACACAAACAATTAAAATACTGAGGTTTTTAATATTTTAACTGTTAATATATTAAGATAACCTATTAGCAAACAATGTTATCGGCAGCTGCATCCCTTGTTTCAGACAACGCCGTGTTTTTTTTGCTCTTTTACTCGAATTTCAAAGTGTTAATTGGGTGTAACATTTGTCACTGCAATTAAGCTGCGTAGAAGTAGATTTTAAAACGCATTAAAATATTACGGCATCAACAAAATTGTCAATTTCAAACTATCGGTATGTTGGAGATTGGAAATGTATTGTCTTTTCCTCTGTTTCTGCACTTTATATCTCTGTCTTATCAACAAAATCACTGAACATAAAAGAAACGCAAAAGCAGATTTCATTATCTCAAGCCTAACATTGGGACTCGCTAAATTTATGACTTAATGAAACAAAGACCATGACCCAACCACTTTGAATATGGATGCAATCTAAGAAATAAACAAAAATCAGGGTATACAATTTTCGTTATTATTATCAAATAAACCACCTGTTTGCACCAATAAGTCAGCTACACATATAATCGGTGCGCTACATTTTATCCAAAAGTGTCTTATTTTTTTATCAAAACCTTTCATCATAGGTGAGTGAATATACTGTCAACTAAGTAGGTCTGTTCCCACGATCATATTTTCACTTAAAAGAGCTATCTTCAGCTTTGGTTATAGCGAAAGAATTGTTCTGTTTTTCATTTTATTGCCAGTTTACCGCTTCAAGTAAATCTATTTGCTATCTATTTTGAGCGCAGTTGGTGTCACTACTTTTCTGCCAAAATCGCAAATGTCTGGATAAAATGTGCAGAAGTTTCTAAAATCTAATTCCCAAAGCATTTAAGAAATAGATCGTTAATAGTAACAGTCACCTATTTGATGTAGTATTTTCAATGTCATTAGCTGAGAAAAAGTAAAGAATGTCCCTGGGATCATGTAATGGTCCTGTTCAAATCATTGGAAGATTTAAGAGCTTTACATTCAACAGTGTGCATTTTTGTTTTAGTTTCCTGATTAGTTAGGTTTGTCTACGCCTAAATAAAGAAAGGCTTGAAATACCCTTAAAAACTTCAGCAAAAGTATTTGAAAAGAGGCTTGTCCATGTTACAGAAACAAGGTGCGTCAATCTCAGCTTATTATTTTACTGTAATCTTGTACTTCACATTTGCTCAATACCAATGTTTAAGAAAAAGGCATCATTACAATGTAAATGTTGTTGTTTTTTTTTTTGTAAATTACTGTGCTTGATTACATCTAGATTACTTCAAACGTTTACGTAGTAGCCCAAACATTTTTACAATATATTTTACGAATGAAATTTGATATATTTGTTTACTTGTGTTTTCTCCAATGTGAATCTAACAGCCTTTTCTTTTTGGGTGATGACATCAAGCGTTGTGCAACTAGACTGGCAAAATTTTGTCTCGGGCATTCTGATTTGACTTCACTTGCGTGCATTATGCAATAACGAACAAGCCTTAAATTCTACAAACCCTTCATCACACCTACCGTAGATGCAACTTAAAGAATTTAGCATCGCATAAGCATTTCGTGTTGCGCGTAAACCAGATTTGAAAGTCGGGCCGCTGAAAAGCCAGACCGTGATATTTGCAATAACAATCTTAAGGTCACCACAACCAAATAGAGTTTCCCTCCCCCTTTCAGGGAGGGTGGCCACATTAAATTATCACCTCAATCGTTGATTTCATCTGCTAATAATTTGAAAGATAAAAATTTTAGATTGATGCAAAAATACGGTTATTTAGTGGCCAAAGTTATTTTAAAGTGCATCAGTTCCCTATTTTTACAGGCAAATCTCACCACTTCTTGTTTTGACACAGAAATTAATGTTTTGTGGAAAGGCGTAAGCAAAATGGCTGTAGAAAATATACATCTATTATTTAAACTGCCCACGATATTCCTGATTTTAAATAAAGATAAACAGCATTAAAATCATTTTCCAGGTAACATTCTGGTTTAGAATTTAGAGCGTAAGTAATACAATATTTTCGTATGATCACGTCATTTCAGAGCTGACTCTTTGAGGCAGCTATTTGATGCAGTTGAACCTAGTTATATTATAAAATTTTTAAAAGAAATCAACCTGTATTAGTATTTCTAGAAGCTCTGCTCAGATTATCATTTTACCATGTGCATGGGTTTAGCCAACCCCGATTTTAACTGTGAAAATATTGTTCTTTAGTCAATTATTGACGTGTATTGACACAGTGTAAAGCGTAAGAATGTTATCGTTCGATGGGGGCCATTTGGCGTGGCATACACACAATAAGGTTATAACAGCACTTCATTGTATGGCATGACTTTGAATATCATACGAGCCTAAAACAGCATGGAATTTTTTCAATAATCAATTAGAAATCTTTTTGAGTTATTTTTTGTTCATTTGAAACACAGCGCAAACAGAAAAAATCCATAAAATTTGGAAACGAACTGGAATCCTTGGGTCATTGTGTTTCAATAGAAGTCTGACATAACACTAAGTTCGAAGAACAATCCGGACCCCTAGCAAAAAAAAATAAAAAATTCTTATTAATATAAGTTGTGCCGCAAGAGACATAAGTTCATTTTCCTAAATACAGTTGTCCTAAATCCTTGTCTGCAAGTCCCTAAGACTTTCAGTTGTGTGTCTAAACCTCAGAAAATCTCAGCTGGATTCTACCCACGTCGCGCACTTTTTTCAAGTAATAATTTAATATATCACACATTAAGCAACAGTAATAGAAATGAATGACAGTCAGGCTTATTGTCAAAGAAAGGTTACTTGAAACGTCCCAATTACGATGTAATAGCTGGTTGGCTGAGCTTTGGGGCTTAAAAAACCAGTGTTCTGAAAGGTCATGCGCTGTGTATTTAGGCCCTGGTGGACTTAACGTGATAATGAATGGGCTGTTGTACTGAAACATTCAAATAAAGGAAACAAAACAAACTCTAGATAAAAACACACAACAAAGATGAGATTCATAAAAATAAAGCACGCAATTCTTGGAAATGTACTCCAACCTTTTCACATGTTCTTACTTCTTTTACGTGAAACATGTTTTAGAAAATGTTATGCATCAGGTGCAAAAAAAGTTTTCCTTATTTAAGCCAAGCGTGTTTTGCATGTTCTAAGTGTTAGCTGTACGAACCTAGACTATTTCTCTATGAAAACTGCGGTGATTAAAGAATCCAAAATGATACGTTGTATTGTACTATATAAGGTAGAGCACAAAATGGTCTTGTCTCCAAGTCAGGAAAGCGCAACAGGGGAAGACCAGGCCTTACGTAACACTGCAATTGCTAGAGAACACTGGCCTCGACGCCAGGGATTTAACGGCGTGTATCTATCTATCTATCTATCTATCTATCTATCTATCTATCTATCTATCTATGTATCTATGTATCTATCTATCTATCTATCTATCTATCTATCTATCAATCTATCTATCTATCTATCTATCTATCTATCTATCTATCTATCTATCTATCTATCTATCTATCTATCTATCTATCAATATATATATGTATCTTTGTATCTAGATACTATGTATCTACGTATCTACGTATCTATGCATCTATGTATCTATGTATCTATGTATCTATCTATGTATCTATCCATCTATCTATCTATCTATCTATCTATCTATCTATCTATCTATCTATCTATCTATCTATCTATCTATATAGATAGGTTATCTATCTATCTATCAATATAGATAGATAGATAGATAGATAGATCGATAGATAGATAGGGCCTATATGCACACATGAAAGGTAATGCTATCAGTCTTGCCCATTTAAAAACGACAATGCAACGTTTTACCTGTATGTGAAGCTTAAAATCTATTAATGGTTCATTGTCCTCAGAAGTGCAGCTGTTATTGATTCTGTTTGTTTAAGCTGTAATTTGTCAACCGTAAAACAGAACACATATGTTTCATTTATGGCAACAAACAACAGTGGCTGCGAAATAATTTATCAGCGTACGTCACGACACGCTTAGCTTTCAAACACGGATGTTGCAGAATAAGCTGCATGCATGTCGTAGAATAAGCTGCATGGATTTTGTGGAATTAGCTGCATGAATGTTGTAGATAAAACTGCATGAACGTTGTAGAATAAGCTGCGCACAATTTTAGAATGGGCTTCATAGACATTGTATAATAATCTGCATGGAGTTTGTGGAATAAGCTGTATGGATGTGGAAAGCTGCATGTATGTTGTAGAATGGATCGTATGGGTATTGATTGATGAACCGTATGGATGTTGTGTGATGAGCTTATGGGTGTTTTAGAGTAAGCTGCATGGAGGAATTTTGTAAAAAAAAAAAACCTCTTGGATGTTGTAGAAGCAGCTGCATGGACGTGTAGAATGAACCGTGTGGATGTTGTGTGATGAGCTGTCTTTATATTGTAGAACAAACTGCATGGATGTTACAGAATGAGCCACATGGATGTTGTAGAACTGGCTGTATAGATGGTGCGGAAAAAGCTGAAATTCCCTTTTAATATTTATTATAGAGACAGATCATTGTATTTGATTCGAGCATGCGTGGAAAGCCTGTGAACGAACCGCGCAGCGGTGAGTTCATTGGCTTACACAAGTGCTCGAATCCCATACAAAGCACGACTGCACCAGGATCTATCCCCATTATAACACAAACAAGCAAATTCGATTCATAGATAGCGGGAAAAGCCAAAAACTCGAGATTTTGCTCGAAAATTTTTCATGGTATTGTCCACGGACACGAGTGTCACATGGCAACTTGTGCAATGCAAAGGAAAACGTTTTACATCACAAACCCATCGTCATGGTATCTCGGAGTCATGCCCATTGTTTTTCTGTGAATTGGCTTTGCGACTTTTGTACGCGGTTAGAGCACGCTGACGGTTTCTTATCATTTCTTTTTACGGGAGTGCATTACTCATTTCGTGCGTTTTATAATATTTATTACATGGTTAGAGTGCCGTATGTCAAGTAATGATAGCGAAACGAAAGGTGCAGTATTTTTTTACGGGTTGCACCCCAGCTCATTACGCCAGGCACTCTAGTTGCGTATGAATTTTTTTGTCAGTGATTCGACTTGTCCTGTCACTGCAGGTATGTTAGCTTTTCCGCTGGTTCGGGTCAGTTTTCGAGTCCGAAATACCCCCTCCTGACCCTCTCCCTCATACCCAGAAAAAATGTTTAAAAATTGTCGATAATGCTAACAATAATCCATAAATTCTCCCCATCCCCCTTCTACGATTTGCTGTGTGATGGTGAATTCTAGCAAAGATTCTTGTTTTTTTTTAAAAAAGTCTTTCTCTATTAATTTATTCATCTATTTGTATTGACATCAACCAAGTTTAACCTAAATAAAGGGTTGATAACTGCGTTGTTGCGTAATAGTATATCAATCTCATGGCGTAGAATGCATTGAAACGTCATGTTTTATCTGACAAGGAACGTATGAGATTGAAACGTGATCATCTCGATATAATACGCTTCAGCGTCAAATCTCGTTAGCTGAAGAGGTTGAAATATAAAGCAGATTTTTCTAAATATAGAATTGAATGATCAGGGTAACGTACTACATTTTCATGAAAAAGAATGTAATGTTTTGATAACTACAGTATGAATGCTGTTCAAATTTTGTTTGAATGTTATTTTTTGTTAAATGGAAAGCCCCAAGCGGTGAGTCAGCTCATGCTTTACATCTAGATTTCTTTTTCAGGTATCAAACGCTCAGAGACTGATATGTCACAGCCAGATATAATTCTTCAGTATTTTGGCCACTATTTTGTGTGTCATTCCCACTTGTAAACTTACTTTGCAACCAGTTATAAGTTTGTAGTTTTTTGGAAGTTCCTGCCCCTTTTCTTTTGTTTTTTCTTCTATTTTATCTGTTCCTATGGTTTCCAGAAAACTTCTCCTACAGTTTTTGACAGCGGGAGATGAAATCTGGCACACGTGTAGCGGTGACGAGGTCTTGGTGAATCCGCAAATGTTTTTGACCTTAGAGGTCCAGATCAATGTCAAATTGAGGTCAAAGCAATATTTTCCATAAAATGGTTTCCAGAAAACTCATCCTAGCGTTTGAGTCAGCGGAGCTTTATATTTGGTACGCTTATAGACAATCACCAAGTCTAGGTCAAACAGCAAATATGTTTGACCTTGATCTAAAAAGATCAAGGTCAAAGTGAGGTCAAAATATTTTTCAAAACGCCTATTAATCCCGAAAAGTGGCCATAAAAAGTGCTTAAATCGCAGTTTAAACACAAAATATACTCAGTAAGATCAATGTAAAAAAAACCGGAAATCGTTATCTCGAAAACGGTTACAGATAGAGCGATTTTGGGCTCATTTTCGACCCTTTGGACCAAAACAAGGTCACATAAGAGGTATCTCTGTGACTTTAGTCTTCTGGGTCACGGTTGAGGTTAAAAAACCAGAGGTTGACTATTATCTCGAAAACTGTTAGATACAGAGCAAATTTGAGCTCATTTTCTATCCGTTGGGCCTAAAACAATGTTATATAATAGGTATATCGGTGACCATGACCTTCAGGGTCACGATCAAGATCAAAAACCAGAACTTGGCTATTGTCTCGAAAACGGTTAGAGACCCTTTGGGCGAAAACGACGCTAAAGAATTGGTATCGGTATTGCGTGACTTTGAGCTTCTTGGTCATACTTTAATACAAATATTTTCTTTAGTAGTTTCTGCAAGTGGATCGTTCCGCTATCATTCCGCCATCATTCCGGAATTGTGTCTATTTTTCATACAACTCTGTTCTTGGAGCGTTCGGCCCACTTCATATTTTCAGATGGCTGTGTCTTTAATATTTCCTTTATATATGCACAGATATTAATCTAAATGAAGGGTAGAGGAAGTTCCTTTAATTTGCCATTGAAATACCCTTGGTACAATCGTTAAAACAAGAGTTCACAGGCAAAAGAAAATTTAAATATTGCGGAGGTAAACTAGCGCTTACCAGTGGCGTAATGGTATGATTAATTGTTAAGAAAAATAGTGTAATTTAATTAACACTTGACAAGCCTTTGGCTTTCAAGGGTTATATGAATATGTGCGAGCAGCCGTTCGTCCTTTTTTCTTCTTGACTGTTTTTCCGATTTTTTGTGTCTTCTTCTTCTCTGACACCTTTGGCCCTAGGACCATAAAAATTGGGACTTACGAAGAGCTCGATCTGAAAGTGTGCATGTCACTTTTATTTTCGTCTTCGATTTCGGTTTCTTCGTTAAAACGCCATGTGAAAAGAGTGTATTTTTGCAAGTAAATGCAGAGCATTTAACGTACATTACACAACACAGTTGCTGAGCTTTGTGCGAGCTCTCACTGGGTAAATAGATAACACGGCATATGCCTGCTCAGTCAATAAAACCTTAAGCCAACAAAAACCAAACACTACTCGACTTTTAAGACGTATTCAAGTTGTGTTGTTTGCAATATATTATTCAAGAAATAACCCATTGAAGGAAGTATTCTTGCGTTTTAATTTTTGTCAAGTGTTTAACATTTCGCTAGCGAAATAAGGTTCTAGTTTGATTTTAAAATGGGCCTAAACGGCACAGAAGAAATCCAAGATGAAAATGCCTGACTTCAAGGTTTTCTCTATTTTCATGGCCATGTCAGCCCGAGGTGTGAATAGACAGGGCCATGAAAATAGAGTTTACCGAGAAGAAAGGCATTCTCATTTCATGTCCATGGACCAGACGAATTGGCCCGCCTCTCCCGGCCCGTCACCCCTTATTGTTCTGCGATTAAGGTGACAAATAAAGAATAAAAATCATGAAAAGGTGCAAAAAAAAAACTGAACGCTCATTTACCTACCTATTTAATGCAAAAGTCAACACGAGCTTTTTTGGGTACAGAATCAATATGGAGGATGATTCAGAAAATGAATTTCCTTTGACCCAGACTCCATCTGAATTGCAGAGGGAGTCTGGGACTTTCTACATTGGATTGAACATTGATGGATTTATTCAAGTATATAATGTTAACTAGCCTGCCGATAGTCTAAGCCAAAATTTAGCAGATCAAGACAGTGATTATGATGATTTGATGAAGTGTGTCAAAAATGTGGAGGCCAAAGGCAGATGATGACGACATTGACTACCTGAATAAGGCATTCAATTAACCGAAATACATCTCGGTATAACTTCAAAAAGACGTAAAAATTTGCACCGCCAGATCTATCGAGAGAAAAAAAATCGATTAAATGACCATTCTGATGTCTATCAAACGTCTTTTTGAGGTCACGACGTCTGTCGACGAATATTTAACGTAGTAAATGAGACGCTTTTTGCCGTTTTTTGTCGCGACTCAGAGGGCTGTCGAACGTCTGTGTCGCAACGTTGGATGGACATGCAAAGTTAGTTTTAAATGAAGTCTTAGGGTGTCGATTTTCCTAACATAGCAATTTTTATCCACGTTTATCTGACGTCTGTTCTTCAACGTCTGTCCGATGTCTTCGTTCCGACGTCTTTCCAACATTAGGCAATAGACAGTGTTTTGACTTTCATTCACAACTCCATCAAAACGCCTATTCAACGTCATGAACTTAAGAAAATCCATTCAACGTTTTATGCTCACTGGGGACATCAATTTAAACAAGAATGAAAACAAAGTCAAACCTTGCAGGGCATCTCAAAAAGAACGACCTGTGTATCGTTTCATTATTTTTGGGACCCTGCCTCACAAAAGGGGTGCAACATTTTTTTGCCTCGTTCTTTCCAAGTAAGTCATCTCAGAAAACAAAAGAAGTGGACATTAAAATGAAAAGAAAACAATATGGTCAAGAGGGGAGTACAGGAAAAACGTCCCTAAGTCAAAATTAAACATTGAGCTCACCTCACCGTGTCGGTCAGTATTCACTTTTGACGTCTATTATAATGCCCGTATCAAGTTTTGATATCTCTAAATGACTTTCAGATATACCTATATAATTTCATAAACCTTAACTGCTATCTTTAAATTAAAGATATCAATAACTAGAACCTCATTTCGCTAGCGAAATGTGAAACACTTGACAAAAATTGAAACGCAAAAATACTTCCTTCAATCGGTTATTTCTTGAATAATATATTGCAAACAACACAGCTTGAATAGTCTAATAAGCCGAGTAGTGTTTGGTTTTTGTTGACTTACGGTTTTATTGACTGATCAGGCATACGCCGTGTTATCTATTTACCCAGTCAGAGCTCGCACAAAACTGAGCAACTGTGCGTTCTGTGCTGCCCGTTAAATGCTCTGCATTTAAATACACTATTTCCACATGGAGTTTTAAACAAGAAAACGAAATCGAAGGCGAAAATAAAAAGTGTCATGCACACCTTCATGTCAAGTTCCACCTAAGGCCCAAGTTTCATCCCCCTAGGGGCCTTAGTGCCAGTGGAGGAGATGACACAAGAAATCCGATCACTGTCAAGAAAACAAAAGATACCAACGGCTGCTCGCACAAATTCATATAGCCCTTGAGAGCCAAAGGCTTGTCAAGTGCTAAAATTATGAAAAAAGTGAAAACGGCATTGTATATGCATGAATGTTGCAAAATCAGTAGCATGGATATCACAGAAAAAAGCACTATGGATGTTGTAATTTAAGAGGTTTGTGTGTGTTTTACCAGTCGCTGGCTTGTGAATGTAACTTCACTGAACGAGCTCATTCCAGCATTTCTCTGTCCGACTTTTTAGCCCTCAGCCAATGTTGGCTGAAGACTATTGCTATCGGTCAGTCCGTCCGTCTGTCCGCCCGGCTGTCTGTCTGTTCGTAAAATTTTTTGTCCGGGCGATATCTCCAAAACTATTTATCGGAGCTTCACAAAACCTTACAGGCAGAAAGTATATATAGTGTAGATGTGCAGCGGGAGGTTCAATTTGTCCCGTGTGCGTCCATCTGTCACACTTTTTTCTTATCCTGGCGATATCACAAAAACTATTCATAGGATCCGCACCAAATCTTTCAATTTGTCCCTTGTCTATCCGTCTGTCTGTGCGTTGCACTTTAAACTTTTTCTTATCTGGGCGATATCTCAACAACTATTGATCGGATCTTAACCAAACCTTACAGAAAGAATATATACATATAGTATAGATGTGCAAGGACCCATCCCTTTCAATATTTTGAGCATTCTCTAAGCCAGAAGAGTTATTTTAAAAAATCGAAAACTTGAATAATGGAATTTAAAATAATTTACAGACTGGTTTCAGTTATTTCATATTCAAAGAGAGATAGCTCCAATCCAAAAGCTGAAAGAAGTCTACTTTAACTTCCAATATTTCTAATTGGTTTAAAGTATTCAAAATTAAACAACAAACTTGATTAAAACAATCATAATTTTTTCAGACTTGAATCCACACACGCAGTAAAGTGTTTCTTAATATTCTAAAGCATTTAATGATACCAGAAATGATAGTACTCACCACACTGCCCAGCCAACGGGACCCCATGCCCGCTGGCTGCCATAATAATCCAAGTTGTCCATTCCCAGTTCTTGAATAGTACCCGCGTCGGACAATGCTGTTGTAGGCGACTGAAAAAACTCTCCGAGTAAAATAAGTAACAGGATTACAATAAATATAGTGTCTAAGGCCTTTTCGTCGTAAATCCATCCAATACTTTCACGTAAAATATCATACTCTTCTTGAGTAACATTCTCGGTTCCATTAGTAGTGGTAAGAGTGTAATAATTGTCACTTGGTTCTTTAAGTTTGATGACTTTTCTATGAGGGTGGATATCAGCCGGGCACTCGTCCGCACGGTCAGGGGTGGGAACAAACGCCAGGCCGACGAACGCACCGACCCAGGCAAGAATTGAGATCAGCAGCATGATTTTACGAATGTTGAATCTATCGGCAATCGTTCCCCATAACGGTCCGCTCGTGAATCCAACAACCGGACGTAATCCAGAGATTAATCCTATCTGCTGTGGTGTTAACCCTTGTTGTTTATAGTAAATAGATAGAAAAGGTAAAATGCACCCTAACGCTCCTATGAACGTGAAATAAAACAGTTTTATAAACAAGAGAGGTAGTGTCATAGGGTAACAAAATAACCTGACAAATGTTTGAGGACACGTTTCTTGATCCGTACTTGACGGCGCATCCCCAGATTGTTGTCCATCTTTGGACGATCCATGTTTAGGCGGGAGTTCACTTGCTGTATCCTCGTCCTTGTTATTGTAATCCTCCGCGGTGGTTCCGTTTGTCTGTGCGTCTGCCGTGTTCGCAACAAGAGCAGTCATCTCTGTTTTATTTTCATCTTTCATCTCCTCGTTCTTCGATGTTGCACTCAAGGCCATTGAAGTCATATTGACTTAAGTTTTAGACTACAGTCAACAGCCGGCAAAGATTACTTCCCTTTCACAAACTTCCACAGTTTTTTTCTCCACTGAAGGCCTGTAAACACTACCATATGTTACACATATTATGCTTCATATCAGCAATATACTTGACTTTAAAATCAGTTCCTCATTTAAGTGTCAAATACAGAATGTATCCAGCACTGTTGCTGTTAATATAAACTACTCGTTTTGCTCAATATTGTTTAAAGTCACTTATTTCCTGTAAGTCTGCTTGCTTAAATTTGTTTTATAATGCTGAATTTAGATGTGCATATATAGAAACAGTGTGACTGTGTGACGCACGACTTAGCACTTAAGACCCTGTTCATATGACTCGTGTTTTTAATGCCCAAGTTGAATGCCTTAAATTATCGCAAACTTAATGCTGTTTGGCTGCGGCTTGCCAGAGCGCCTTTTGTCATATAAATGTTTCCTGCGGGGTGGGACATGGTAAACTTACTTTCTCTTGTATGCTCAAGTGATTTCAAGGGTCAGTCAAAACCTGTTTGTACCTTACAGCTGGTGGGGGGAAAATTCTACACTGTAAATAATAAAAATATTAGCTCTCGAGAATTAGCCTTTCCGTCAAGGACGACTGAGGAAATTGTTTAATTTTTGAGCAGTTGGACAGATGGTAATGGCAGAGGTGCGGGGAGGGGATGCTTTAGGTGTAACTGACTTAAGAATGAAACGTTTAGTTTCATCCCGCTAGTGATTCTTGTGGTAAAAGGGATTTAGAAAGAAAGAAAGAACTCAACAAATCGTGGTCAATTTCATAAGTTATTTTTTAATGATAAAAACTCTTTGTTCTTTCGGCTTAGAACAAAATTAAGCTTGGACATTTTTATATTTTCGGTTGCTAAATTTATTGCTGAAATCATTTCTTTGCCAAAAAAAAGGGGGAGGAACAAACAAATTAAACACACAAACAAACAAAACGATTACACAGTTTGGTCAGGCCATAAAAGGCATCTAATGATACATTTACATAATTACATAGAGAATACATGAATGATACATTTTAAAACACAACCAACTAAATATTTCAAGGTAAACAGAGGCAAAGGAAACAGTGTGAAGGAAACATGCATATTAATTAGTGTCGATCGTCTGATAGAAATTTTAAAGTACGCAATTCTGTACCACCCCAACCCGCATCGGTTTTCCAAACGAAACTCGTTTAGGCATTCGATAAAGCTACGGCATAGTGCACTCTTTGCATAAGACGTTGGACTGGCCTTGTAAACAAATACTTCACAGTAGTTTACCGGTAAAACGCCACTATTTTTTGTAGCATTTTACATTTTTGTTCTTTTTTTGTGGAAGTTAAAATAAAAATTCTTATTAAGTAGAGGACCAGAAATGCTAATTTATAAATACAGATCAGTCATATCATGGCCTGACCCCACCCCTTACTGATGCAGCGCGGAGTCGATCCTCGCTACTGGCTCTTATGGCGGTATATTTGTACGAAAAATCAAAAACGTACATGTTGCATATTTTATTTTTTTCTGCGTTCATTTGAGAGGCCTCGCGGCAATTTCCTTAGCCATGTCATGTATCATTTGATTATTTATTTCACGCTCTTTAATTTCGCCATAATTTTTTCGCACACCATAATCACACGTCTTGTGTTTTAAAGAACGTTTATCACGAGTTTGTAAAACCTCCTCTGATTGGCTCTTTTATGAAACGTTCGAATGTAATTTCTTAATTTTGGAACGTGAAAAATTAATTATACAAAGAGATACATTTAATTTATTCTACAATTTTTTTAATAATAAAAACTACGTGCAGAAATTAATAGTGACTTGGATAACATAAAAACTGGTTCGCGAAAGAATTAAATATTTTCTCGTCTATTAATTGTACATAAATACCATAGCGATCATAAAATAAATGTTGGAACGCGAACGCCGTGAAATTTTGGAACAAATAAAGCCTCATAGGAAATTGCCGCTAGGCAATTCAATTGAACACGGGAGAAACTAAAATATACAACATGTATCGTTACGTTTTGATGTTTTGTACAAATATATGGCCACAAATGGGCGTTATGCAGGACCCACATTGTACACTTGCCACAAAGTTTTTAGAAGTATTGTTAAGTCCAAATAGTTTACGGCCGTGCGGACAGAACAACGCGTCACTAAAAGACGTCAAACGAATTGCTAGACAAGGCAATATACAATTTTCTCTCATGTGAACTGCACATCTCACGTTTTTTGTTTTGAAGGTGGCTGTGGGTATGAGAGGATCGTGACTATGGCTTGTCGTTTTGTTTTTTGAGCGCGAAGCAAACTGAGGCGGGGTCACCGTCTGCTCGGGACCTCAGTACCACCAGTGGTAATGAGGTCCCGAAGTGGCACTGAGGACCCGGTGGCACTGAGGACCCAAAATATTTTTTACTTTTAAAATCCTAGATTAAGTTGTTTTAAGCTGAAAGAAACGTTCAAAACCAAAAATCAATGTTACTTTCCGAAAAAAGTGAAGTTTTGGTACTGAAGGCCCGGTGGTGGCACTGAGGACCCAAACTTTTTTTTTTGCTTCAAAATGCTAGATTAAGTTGCTTTAAGCTGAAAGAAACGTTCAAAACCAAAAATCAATGCTTACTTTCAGAAAAAAAGTAAAGTGGTGGTACTGAGGACCCGGTGGTGGCACTGAGGACCCAAACTTTTTTTTTGCTTCAAAATGCTAGATTAAGTTGTTTTAAGTGGAAAGAAACGTTCAAAACCAAAAAACAATGCTTACTTTCAGAAAAAAAGTAAAGTGGTGGTACTGAGGACCCGGTGGTGGCACTGAGGCCCGGTGGTGGCATTGAGGACCCAAACTTTTTTTTGCTTCAAAATGCTAGATTAAGTTGTTTTAAGCTGAAAGAAACGTTCAAAACTAAAAATCAATGCTTACTTTCAGAAAAAAGTAAAGTGGTGGTACTGAGGACCCGGTGGTGGCACTGAGGACCCAAACCTTTTTTTGCTTCAAAATGCTAGATTAAGTTGTTTTAAGCTGAAAGAAACGTTCAAAACCAAAAATCAATGCTTACTTTCAGAAAAAAAGTAAAGTGGTGGTACTGAGGACCCGGTGGTGGCACTGAGGCCCGGTGGTGGCACTGAGGACCCAAACTTTTTTTTCGCTTCAAAATGCTATATTAGCTGGAAGAAACGTAAAATACGTAATCTAAAATTTAAAATAATCGGGTCCTCAGTATCACCACCTGGTCCTCAGGGCCACCACCGGAGCCTCAGGACCACCACCGGGTACTCACTACCACCGTCGAGTCCTCACTACCACCACCGGATCCTCACTACCAACACAGGGTCCTCATTACCACTACCGAATCCTCAGTACCACTAACCGAGCCTCAGGGACACCAACATGTCATCGATGCCACCACTTAGATTTTTTCGAAAAGTATGATTTTTGTTATTGTTATAATGGTTTATTTTCACTCTCAAACATTACAAATCTAACATGTAAAATGAAAATAAAGCAAGAATGTCCAGGGACGTTGTGACCAATCTAGTAAATCACGTATCAGTAGGCTTGTATGGTCGCCAGAAAGTGGTCATATTGTCAAACACGGCTGCAGAAAAATCTTACAAATTTATGAAGGAATCCGCTCAAAATTGTGGGAGAAGAAGCATTTTACAAAATTGCTACTAAATATTTATAAATACCCCCCTTTAGCCAATTTTTGGCTGAGCGCCAAAAATAACTTTCCAAAAGCATACCGCCCACTGAACAACTTTGCAAAATTTGAAGACAATTCGATCCAAACTGTGAGAAAAAAAACCTTTTTAAATATGCTTCCAAACAATTTTAAAAATGCCCCTATTTGGCCAATTGTTGTCAGTCCCGATCGCGGGAGTGGAAGCATTTTCAAAATTAGCACCCCAAAAATTTACAATGCCCCCCCCCCCCCCCCAATTTACCCAATTTTCTTTATGATCGGTTTTTCAAGAGACAAAAGCCTGGTGAACATTTATTCAAAATTAGAAGTTCATCCGATCGAAGTTGTGGAAGAAGAATTTTGACAATTGGCTACAAATAAATTAAAGAATGACCCCCATTTGGTCAATTTTTAGTCGATCGCCAAAACGAGTAAATTTTCAACACAGAAGCATCAAAAAAAACAATCGTACAAAATTGGAAAGAAATCCAATCAAAATTGCGGGAGAAGAAGCATTTTGAAAATTCGACGCCAAGAATTAAAAAAGAAAAATGCCCCCACTTAGCCAATATTAGGCGGATCTCCAAATGAAGTAATTTTTTAAGAGAGGCCTACCTAAATATATTCTTACAAATTTTAAGAAAATCTGACCAATACTGTGGGAGAAGAAGCATTTTGTAAACTAGACCGAATTTCGCTACACTTAGCGAAATAGCACCCACTTGCAAGGGCAGAGACACAACATATTTGGTCAAAGACACATTTTTCAGTGTTTCGACATAATTGTCAGCTTCCGGATTATTATCTTGAACGAGGCCATCGAAGTAAATATAATGTAACCTCATTTGGGCACAAATAAATCAAATTCAGTTTTCTAACCGTTTTTGAGATACTGGTCAACTTACAGTTTTTGACCTTGACCATGATGGAGGAGGTCAAAATCACCGAAGTACCTCTTATATAACGTGTTTTTGGCCCAAAGGGTCGAAAATGAGCTCAAAATCGCTCTATCTCTAACCGTTTCCGAGATGAGTCGGCCTGTCGTTAAGGACGCGTGAAGTCACGTGACCTTTGACCTTGACCCTCAAGGTTCAGTGTTTCGACCTCAAGGTCAAGGTTAGTGATGAAAGTTTACCCTTTGCTGAGTATGTTTTATGCATTCACACTGGGATTTGAGCACCTTTATGGCTACTTTTCGTGATTAATAGGTGTTTCCAAAAATATTTTGACCTCAATTTGACCTTGACCTCTGAGGTTCAAGGTAAAAAAAATTTACGGATTTGACGACAACTCATTACCCTCTATGTCTCTGCCAAATGCCGTCTTTTCACGACAAACCCTGTAGGAGGAGTTTTCTGGAAGCCACCTTTGAGGTCAGAAAAACTTTGACCTCAATTTGACCTTGAACTTCAAGGTCAAGGTCAAAAAATTTGCGGATTTGACGACATCTCGTTACCCTCTATCATTGTGCCAAATTTCATCGTCCTACGTGAAATAGCCTAGGAGGAGTTTTCTGGAAACCTCCGTGACGGAAAAAAGAGAAGAAAAAAAGGAAAAAAAGGACAGCAATTTCGAGAAAAACTACAAACTTATACCCATTTGCAAACGAAGTTTGCAAGTGGGAATTAACAATCGAAAATTTTTTTATGTCCCCCGCCCCATATATATATATGCCCTCCCTCTCACGCCAAAAAGATAAATTGCATTTTAGCCTCCCCCCTCCTCCCCGTTCTCTCCCCCCCCCTCCGATGCCAACTTCGCTTTTTTAAATTTTATGAATCGACATATGTATTTGTATATATTTTGTGGAAAAAAATTTAAAAATGCACCCAATTTAGCCAATTTAGGCTAAATTGGCTAAAATGGCACCTACTCGAAAAATGCACGTCTCAGTGCATCAACACCGAAAGGTAGAATGCATAAAAAGATTGAACAAAAACATGCCGTGTGAAAACGTCAATGCTGCTCATAGTGCTGCTTTGATGAAGCCGCTTCAAGGCTTAATAATTGCAAAGCCGATGGGAAAGGCCAAAAAAAAAAAAAAACGCAATTTGTCTTTGTTGGAGGGGTGGGGTGGAGGGGGGGTGGAGGCTGTATATATATATATATATATATATATATATATATATATATATATATATATATATGCCAAAAAGAGAAATTTCGCACCTTTTCGGGGGGCGGGGCAGTGGGAATACAAGAAGATAAAAGATCCCATGCCACCCCTGACGGCGTCGCCCAACGGGGTGGCAGGGAGGGAGGCGGAAGAAGCAGTGATTTTAAGATACAATTAAAGATGGGGGCGGGGCGGGGACGGGGACGGGGACGGGGACGGGGAGTTCATATGAAAAATTTGTCGGGACCTCAGTGCCACCGGGTCCTCAGTGCCACTTCGGGACCTCAGTGCCACTACCCGAAAACTCGCGTAACGTCTAAAATATATCTATACTAGATCGGCAATATCGGCAACTTCGTCGGCCGATGTATCGGTTGCACATAGGATTAACTATGGCCCGACGCATAATAGATATAGCGGCTTCGTACATCGGATATACATCGGTCCGATGTATCTTTAATGCGTCGGGCCACCGTCGGAAATATCCCTACAAATTCTTCGACGTCGGATACCAACCATCGGCTATACGTCGGTTATACGTTTATATTCCGATGCATTTCCGACGAACTTCCGATGATTTTTATACGTAAAAAATTTGTTTCTAACCTTAACTGACCCATTGAACCTTTACCAACCATTCATAATTCACATATTCATACATACACTATAGCATATCTATATATTGCAGCTGAACACTAGTACTTACTCGGGTTTGAACCGGGGACCTCTTGCATCCTAGGCGCGGAACATACCTCTACTCCACGGCGGCTGGGGCTAGTTTGTTGAGGCAAATGATAATTTTCAAGTATATTCATAATGCTCCACTATTGATTCTTCATAACGTCCCCTACAAAACGTCAATCGATAAATTTCCAACGCCGAATAAGCATCGGAAAATATGCGTTTTATAGACGTATAAAAAATACGTATAATATACAATTGCAATATCGGCATCTTTTTTCCGATGTATTTCCGACGTCGTTTATACATAGGAAAATATGCGTTTTATAGACGTTTAAAAAAATACGTATAATACGCGTTGGCAATATCGGCATCTTTTTTCCGACGCTGTGGAATATGTGGAGCACTCGTACACAACGCAATATATATATATATATATATATATATATATATATATATATATATATATATATATATATATATAGTTTTCATTTCAAGTTATGCGTGAAATACACAAATTTAGAGATCCATTGGAAATCGGTATATTTCCGACGTTTCACCGACAAATATAACTATATGTATAATATGCGTATATTTTTATACGCATATTACATGCTTGTAATATCTCAAATAAAAGAATTAGTTTTCGTCGGAATTCGGTATATTTCCGACGTATAGCCGATGTAGTGATATATTTGAGATCCATTGGAAATCGGTATATTTCCGACGTTTCACCGACAAATATAACTATATGTATAATATACGTATATTTTTATACGCATATTACATGCTTGTAATATCTCAAATAAAAACATTAGTTTTCGTCGGAATTCGGTATATTTCCGACGTATAGCCGATGTAGTGATATATTTGAGATCCATTGGAAATCGTATATTTCCGACGTTTCACCGACAAATATAACTATATGTATAATATACGTATATTTTTATACGCATATTACATGCTTGTAATATCTCAAATAAAAAAATTAGTTTTCGTCGGAATTCGGTTTATTTCCGACGCATAGCCGATGCAGTGATATGTTTGTATATTATACGATTACTGTAATCCGTCGGTTATACATCAGTAATATCTTTTTCAAAAACAATTAAGTTTTGTTCCGTCGGAAGTACGTCTATGTCAGATGTTGGGCCAACATATACAAATATATGTATAATGTACGTATAACTAAATACATCGAATATACGTATGCAATATCCCTTTCATTTTTTTTTACCATTGGTCGGAAGTTAATCTATTTCCAACGTATAACCAATGCATAAAAATATATGTATAATATATGCATTGAGAAATACGTGTAATATATGAATATAATATTTTTAGCAAAAAAAAAATTCCCAATTGGTCGGAAGTTCGTCGGAAAAAGATGTCGGCCCGATGAATATTTGCCAACCTCTATTAAACTGAGGAAAATAATAATCGGGCCAACGTCGGTAACCGATGAACTTCCGACGAATGAGAAAAAAATGGAAATTCGACTATTGCCAACCTATAACCGATGCATCGAAGCCGACGCCGGCGTTTTCCGACCTGGTTTATACCGTTCCGACGTCGGCCCGACGTTACGCGAGTGTTCGGGTATATAGTGGTACTGAGGTCCCGAGCAGACGACAACCCTTACTGAGCAAACTCGAAGAAATCCCTGCCGTGTAAGTCACGATCCTGCCAGGCTAAAACATTGTTAGATATTTGATTATGTAGTATCTGCATATAAAAGCAGTTATGGCCTGAAGGGAGAACTTGTACATTCTCATTATATGCATAATGTAGCGGTGTAGTTCTAGGAAATAGTTACTATGGCGGACTTTCTAGATTCTTAACAAATATATGACCACAACATGATTACAGTAGCACACCTGGATGGTCCTCACAAAGGGCACCACCTCACAAAGGGCACCACCTCATACAGGGGTACACCTTGGAAAAGGGGCCACTCTTCGATAGAATTGAAAATTAGGTTTTATAATTCTCCCATGAAAAGGAGCTCATACGTAGGACGACCTCGCAACAAAAAAAAACAAACAAACAAACAAAAAAAAAAAAAAAAAAAAAAAAAAAAAAAAAAACATGGTGTTGTCCCGTGTGTGTTCCTGTTTCCTGCGTCTATATTCAATATCATAATTTCTTCATACGGGTTCATTTTGATGAATACTGGCTTGGGCAATTTTCGGAACGTAAATCGTTCCCGACAAATCCCTCAGAAGGTTCTAAGTGTCGAACAATCATGGCTCTTCGGAGGAAAATATCAATTGTTGGCCTACATTTGTAGTGCGTTAAAACATTAAATGCTCTTTTAATTTTACCAAGATGAATGTGTTTATATTTTGTTGTTTTTGATAAAAAAAAAGCGAAAAATCCAATTTACTTGGTTGGCAACTGGGAATGATAAAAGTTTTTTTCTCCAGGAATATTCAATTACACGTAAAAAGAAATATGCCATTACCTCCTTATCGACATATTAGCTTCATGGCATCCTTTATTTTTAATAATAACAAATTCAGTTATCCATGCCATGCCCAATTCATGACATCTGCTTTGTCAAACAATAGTGACAGCTCAGTTGTGATATGAAATTATATTAAATGTGGCTAAGTGCGTAGGCACGTGATATCATAAGTATATCATATTTTGTAGCTGTACTTTCTACTGAAGAAGGGTACTAGAAGTTATTAATCGATCATAAACTGCGCTAAAGTATATGCATATATTTTTTAATACTTTTTGAAATCCAGCTGTAAAAACTGAATCCCATTTTGATACCGAAACTAGAAAGATTGAACTAAATGAAGCTCCGACAGATATCGTCCTTTATTTACATAGCTATTTCAAATGTTTTGATTTCAGAGGAAATTGGGACCATTATTTAGCCAAAAGTTTCCATGCAAAGGCCACAAAGTAAACAGACGACACAAAGTAAACAGACGACACCCGGGATAAAACCCGGGATAAGACCAACCCACTCTAGCGAAATGGCCGGAATTAGCAGTAGCTGAATTATTTTGAGTCCAGATTAAGGCATGTTGAAATGGAAAAGCTTGGCCTTCACAATAAAAATAAGCCATTACGCATATTATACTGTTTTATTTTGAAACGGGTATGTGGGTGGGTGTCCCTTGTTATCATATATGTTACCATGTGTGTCCAGTGCAAGAGACAGGGGAGTGATTTCGAGGCCTTAAGAGATTTTTTTTTTCATTTATATACAAATTATATGACAAATAATACAGATGAATGCTGGTATTTAACAACCCTGCTTGTAAATTTGCGTGAGATAAAGACTCAAAATGATTTATTGAGAGCATCATGGTGGCAACAGCCAAAATGAAGTCGGCGCCCACGTTGTGAGAGTCAAGAGACTGAGTCAAGAGTTTTATCTTTTGTCAAAACGGGTGCATCATGAATACGCGTTTGTGGAAGAAGCAATCATGTCCGCGTACAGGCTGCCATCATTTTAGCCGAGTTTCTGGGATTTCAAAGGTGGAAACTAGACCGTTTTCACTAATGAATAGCGAAAATTACACTTGGGGCCACAAAATACAATTCTGAACCATGAACGAGGTCAACGTCACCGAGGTACCTCTAACATGTTGTCTTTTAGGCTCAAAGGGTCGAAAATATGCTCAAAATCGCTGTCTCTAACCGTTCGCGTGACAAGGCTTTGGAAGGAAAAAAAGAAATCATAAACTAGGCATTGAAAATCCCTAAGTGGTTATCATGACAACTATCAATATAACATAAGGACTATGTAGCGGGCAAAGAGACATTAAAACATAGTAATCACGGGGCTACGTATGGTAAACACGTGGTAAAACAAAGAAGGAATTATGAAATTATGGGTAAAAAACATGCATTATTCGACTTCAACTCAAGGTATTCCTAACTTAGTTGTTGAGGAAAAACCATTGAATGAATGCATTCGAGATACATGTATGTTCCCTTTTACATGTAATATGTAAAATGCTCCGGTGTAACAGGCTATTTTACCACCCCCTGTACAGCTTCCCCTCTCACCCCGGGGGAAGCTAGGTTATCTTCCTCCCCCAGTATAGTTTGCCCTCTCCCACGAGCTTTCTTTGCCTGTAAATGTATTTTAATAATGTTTGTTCATTTTAATAAATGGATTCAATTAAACTGTACAAAGCTATCTTGAACTAGTTTATTGACTAAATTCAACTTAATTCAAACGATAATATAAAAAGGCATTCTTTGTTTTTCTATCTTGATATCCCTTTTTAGCATTTTAGAGGGCCAAGGTGGATACTTCTGATCTCTTTGATTATCATAAATAACATCCAAGAAGCTCTTTCCTGTAAGTTCAACTTTATCTTCCTTTTAGAAAGTGATAACAATAGGGGCAAAAAATACCAGGTGGAGGGGGGTGGGGGGTAGGCTAGTCTAGCCCCCCCCCCGGGGGGAAGCTGCACACGGGACAAGATATACTGTTACACCGGGCAGTCTGGAGCTCCTTGGCCCTCGGTCGCCTAAACAACGTTACTCACGTCGGTCCCATTTCTTGGCATCAGGGTTAGACATGTTGTTCCTGATTTGCAGTGTTGGTGACGCAGATTCGTGCCCGCCTTGACAGTGTTGGCTGGGTTGGTTCCTTGGTCATGTCACACGTTGCTTTTCTGGCTTCAGTAGCGATAGTCAAGGTGTCCCAAGCACTAAGTACTTAGGCTTTGTTCAGAGCATATTGTACAACTTCTGCCCAGCCAGGTTCACGCGTCACATGACTCGGAGGGCTGAAAGTAGAGGTGGGGGGTGGGGGACGTCGTGGAGTGTCGTGAGTCTTGGCAAGCAGATTATATTTGTTGGTAGTGTCATGGATTCAGCCAACAGTTACATACAAACTCTTTTCTGCTTGCTTTTCAGATATATCGAAGGACGATAACATACCAGAAAGGAGTAAGTCCTGCCTCCACGCTTCGTCTTCTGTCAACCTGCACTCGGTCTGTGATAAGTGCAGGAGTGATGGGGATACTGCTATGCAACGAGTTTAGTACTTTTCAAGGCCCGGTCAAGTTTGGATAAACATCGCTTCCGACGTCGGATCAACGTCAGGTTATAGTTGTTTGTGGAAGTCGAAACAACGTTCACCTTCCGACCTTGGACAGATACTGATTGTCTGGCGTGTAATCAACGTTGAATAAAGGTTTCAAATGGAATTTGGAACAATTTCTGTCTCCCAGCATTGTATAGGCGTCTGTAAAGCGACGTTGTACAGGTATCGCGAAAACAACGATGTGTGGACCTCTGGATTACAAGAATCTGGAATCGCCGTCTTGACAGGGACAGCCGAAGAGTACCACTCCTCTCCATCACAGTATCCCACCCTTGAATCGTACGGTCTCACAGACTTCGAATGAAGTCAAATTCCACAAATATTTTTCAAACGCAAGTGAGAAAAAAACTTGAAGTTCTCATAATTTACGTCTTCGTTTCGGTTTACTTTCAAAGTGGCCAAAGTCAAAATGCCAACTCTTGTCATCCCAAAAGTAGGGCGCGCTGTTTAGATTTCGTGTGAAGAACGCTGTTAAATGTGTTAGCCGCAGATCGCAAGCCGCGTCGTTGGCGGTATTCACTTGATGCAATGCCCGAAAACCAGCTCGGTTTTTCTCGGACAAGTATCCTCGCCCATGCAAACGGAGCATGGGCCCGAGTCAGGCTTTTAAATGAATGCCAAGCCTCGCGCGTTCCCGGAAACAGTCGTGCACTTACACTTAGCAATGATTCAAACGGCATCCAGTTCCACTGGTGGCCGCTATAGTCCGTAGCCACTAGTCCGGCGGCCAGTTCGACTTGTGGCCACTATAGTCCGTAGTCACTAGTCCGGCATCCAGTTCGACTGGTGGCCACTATAGTCCACAGTCACTAGTCCGGAGGCCAGTTCGACTTGTGGCCACTATAATCCGTAGTCACTAGTCCGGCATCCAGTTCGACTTGTGGCCACTATAGTCCGTAGTCACTAGTCCGGCATCCAGTTCGACTGGTAGCCACTATAGTCCACAGCCACTAGTCCGGAGGCCAGTTCGACTGGTGGCCACTATAATCCGTAGTCACTAGTCCGGCGGCCACTTTGCCTGCAGCCATTTGCTCACTATATTCTTAATAGAAGCTTGGGACTTGAATTCGGAAACTGTTTCCAAACAGAAGCTTCTTATAATGAAAGCCTAAAAATTTCTTTTTGGAAAACTTCGATTATTAGAAAACTCGCTAAACACGATTTAATGAGTCAGTAAAAGATCGCCTACTGCCCGAAGCGGTGCGGGGGGGGGGGGGGGTAGAAGGGAAAGAGGGAGAGGGGCACTGTGTCTTTCCTCTTTGCCACTATGCATACATTGATAAAAGGGGTACATTTGTTAGTCCTAAATTTGATCAAGTCTTTTGAAAATTGCAGCAGAAAAACTGTAACACAGTCTCTTTCAAATAAAGCAAACATATTTTCGGCGCTGCACAAAACTACAGCTGGAACACAATAGGGATCACATTTTCACCAGAATGTCGGTGTTCTGCAGTTTGACTCAGTAACGTGTGTGCGAGCCGAGGAGGATAAATTTATCGAAGATGAGTAGTTGCGAGTGCCATCCTAATCGTTTGGCGCCCCAAATGGATCTGCTTGACAAATGCTCGCCGATGTGTTTGTATAGTTGTTATCGCCCATTTGCGCGGTAAAGCCGTAACCTGGACTTGTCACTAAAACCACACGCCGCCCATTACGCTTGATCCTTCGATTGTGACCACTTGCCTGACGCATTCGATTTAGATGCATTCGGCCATTTAACATCATTCCGATGTGCGGTCGGTGAGCCCATATTGCGGTTTTACGGAGGCACCTAATGACTATTTTTTGCACTTATCCGGCTATTTTTCCTTCCGGGTGTCTCCGCTGTGGTCACTGTGGCTCTGCGGAAGCAATCATAGAGTTGCATTGTCCGGATACGCAGATCCTGACGAATCGCAGTAACGCGAGAACGACCGCTCCGAGTGTGTCCTGTGTCCGGTGTTTCCTGTTTCGGGTGTGCCCTGTGTCGGGTGTGTCCTGTGTCGCGTGTGTCCTGTGTCGGGTGTGTCCTGTGTCCGGTGTTTCCTATGTCGGGTGTGTCCTGTGTCGCGTGTGCCCTGTGTCGGGTGTGCCCCGTGTCGGGTGTGCCCTGTGTCGGGTATTCCCTGTGTCGGGTGTGCCCTGTGTCGCGTGTGCCCTGTGTCTCGTGTGTCCTGTGTCCGGTGTTTCCTGTGTCGGGTGTGCCCTGTGTCGGGTGTGTCCTGTGTCGCGTGTGCCCTGTATCGGGTGTGCCCTGTGTCGGGTGTGCCCTGTGTCGGGTATTCCCTGTGTCGGGTGTGCCCTGTGTCGGGTGTGTCCTGTGTCGCGTGTGCCCTGTGTCGGGTGTGTCCTGTGTCCGGTGTTTCCTGTGTCGGGTGTGCCCTGTGTCGGGTGTGTCCTGTGTCGCGTGTGCCCTGTGTCGGGTGTGCCCTGTGTCGGGTATTCCCTGTGTCGGGTGTGCCCTGTGTCGGGTGTGTCGTGTGTCGGGTATTCCCGGTGTCGGGTGTGTCCTGTGTCGCGTGTGCCCTGTGTCGGGTGTGCCCTGTGTCGGGTATTCCCGGTGTCGGTTGTGCCCTGTGTCGGGTTTGTCGTGTGTCATTCTAACTCCTCCGCAGTTCGTAAACAGCAGTTTTACTGTATTCGAAGCAAGTGGAAATGAAAAAAAAACTCAAAAGAAAGAAAACAGTCAGAGCATAGGGACTCACGCCGATTAATGTGCCATTTATAAAACCCTTCTTAAACATTGAAAATTGAAATGTAAAAATTAAACAACAACACAGGATATAAACTTGGTCAGATTGCAGTGGTCAAAATTTGGTGAAAGACAATTTACTCTCCAAAAATTATTCAGTACACCGCAAAATTTGCGTGGGTTATGCAGAGGAACAGAGACCAACGGGTTGACACAGATCAATCACACTCGAAGATAACCGCCGGGCTATGATGTTTTTTAGCCGTGTGTGTCCACTTGAAGTTGAGACCAATTCATCGTGATATCAGGAATTAGAGGACGAAAGTACTCGAGGAAAAAGCAAAGTTCTATGCATTTCAGTATACCAATAATCCCCAACCTACAAAGGTCCAGTTTAGAGGGGGTGGACACTTCTAGTTTAATGTTATGTTCTGTATAGTTTTCAAAAAATCAAATTGTCTTTTTCTGTTCAAAACCCAAGGAATAATTTGACGTTGTCGAATTCATAACACATAAAACGTAACTAAACTAAACCGAATTCCGCTAGGTAGTGGAATGGCCAATTGAGGAAACGGCAAGAGAAAATGTTTGGGTTACGTTACGGCCAAGAAGGTCACGATCACCGAGGTATCCCTTCTGTGTCGTAGTTATGGAAAATGAGTTAAAAATCGCTCTATCTCTAACCGTTTTCGAGGTAAGTCATCCTATCTCTAACGGCACACGCGGTCACGTGACCTTTGAACTTGATCCCAAGTTCAGAATTTACGGAACGGGAGGTTAGTCCAACTCAAAACGAATATGTATTCAACCTGGGATTTCAGTACTTTTCTGGCCATTGTTCGTGATAAAAGGCGTTCTGAAAATATTTTGACCCCACTTTGACCTTGATCTTTGAGGTTAAGGCAAAAACATTTGCATTTTTTGCGAGACCTTATGATTATCTATTAGTGGGAGAAATTTGAAGCTCCTCTGACTAATAGGCTAGGAGCATTTTTCTGGAAACTACTTTGCAGAAAAAATAACTTTGACCTCGATTTGACCTTGACTTTTGACGTGAAAAAAATTGCAGACTTAGGTTAAACCGTATAATCCTCTACATGTGTGCCAAAATTCGTCTTTCTGTAGTGTAGAGGGGGGGGGGGGGGGGAAACGAAGAAAAAGGAAGAAAGGGAAAATGGCAGAACTTATTCCCAGTTAGCCCTCACAACTTATTTTTACGGGACATTTTATTAAATTCTTGTTATGTTTTTCACCTACCTAACATACATCTTTATGAAAAAATGTGATGTTCTCTTGTCTTCTTACAAGGAAGATACAATTTGCATTGTTACCTTTTGACCATTTTTTCTCTTTCAAGTAAACAAATGAACAATCCGTAGATGCTTTGGAAGCACGGCAAAAAGCTTAACGCTATGATACACCATTCGGAACTACCGGTCTGTGTTAACGTGGACGGAAATTGAAATTTTAACATCTACATAGCAGTAATATACCACGCAAAGGGTAAGTTAGTTTGCTCATCATTTCTGTTATATGTTTCCGGTCCGTTCTAATTTAATACTGAAAATTTAGTTTTATCCTATGTAAATTAATTTAAGCAGAAAACATCCGCCAGTGTACCATTTCCGATGTTGTTATTATCCTGTTGTTTAACAATTTAGCAAGTACATGGATATGTCTCGTTTTGTTTCAAATTTCTAGTGGGCGATAATGAGCTGTCGGGGCCATGACGTAAGCGGCTGTCGGTGCGACGGCGAGGACGATGACTGCGCCTGTAAATGCCACAAAGGCTGGGGTTGTCTTGGAGACGGTGGCCATGGCAACGATGGTCGCCACAACGCTGACCAATGCCCGTGCCTGGACGATCCAAGTATGGGTCCTGGCGATTGCTGGTGTCGTTGTCATAAGCGCTGGCTGTGCCGCCATGGCAGCCATTCACGGTCCCGATCACGTGATGGAGATGCATGTTCAAGCGGATCGAGCGGATCAAGCGGATCATGTGACGGAGCGCGTGGACGATCCAAGGAGAGGAAAAAGAAAGACAAGAAGAAGAAAAAGAAAAAGAAGAAGCACGCTTCCGGGTCACGTGAACGCTCGGGCTCTAGGTCAAGGTCAAAATCACCCAAGCATTCCAAGAAGGATAAGGGGAAAAAGAAAAAGGGAAAGAAAAAGTCTGGATCAGGATCAGGGTCAGGGTCAGATTAATCATCCAGTGATATCTTGCGATCATTTATAAATACAGAATGGTTACTCACTGTTGAAAAATAAACAGTATGAGTGGAAGAGCTTAAAATGATCAATTCAAATCAACTTTAAGCAAAGTCACCATTTAGCCGTGTTTGTCGGAGACTTCACTAGACATTGATTTTAGCGCCAAATATAAATAAGATAACGCTAAATATAAATACAATAACGCTAAGTAATAATAATAATAATAATAATAATAATAATAATAATAATAATAATAATAATAATAATGCTATATATAAATAAAATTAAGCAAACTATAAATAAAATAATTTGAAAGAAAAGTTCGATCCTATGCTTGTTTAGTTTTTTTAAAATCATTTAGATGAAAAGAGAGATTAGTTTTAGGCTCGAGATAAATCTTAGCGTTTTGTGAAGTGTTTTGTTGGCACAATGATTGGAATTTCCGCTTTCAGTGCAGATATGTGTATTGTGTAGAGGAATAGCCAATTTTTTTGTTACTACGTGTTTACAACACCAGAACCTGGCGTGGTTTTTATTGGCACACGCCATTTCTAGCATTTCTCGTTGTTTTACAGTTATCCAGGCACCTGTCAAACAAATGATATCCCACTAAACACGAGACGTCCATACGACCTCTGTGTGATGTCGCTATAATGTCTGTAAATTGTTTCCCGTGGCCATACCATTGAAACATCAATTTGATTTCTTCATTCACATTTTAATAAACATTATACTAATACGTGTTGTGCTGATATTATTTTTAGATACAATATAAAAATTAAGACATTAACCCTTAACCCTCCTCCAAAAACGTTTAAAACGTTTAGCCGCATCATAAATTACGTTATATGAGACATCAGATACAATTTCCATAAAAGTTATACACGAAGTTGTACAGAGGAAATTAATAAAAAAGACAAAATGAGCCTGTAAAACTAGAACCGCATTTCGCTAGCAAAATGTTTAACACTTGACAAAAATTAAAACGCAAAAATACTTCCTTCAATGAGGTTATTTCTTACAGGCTTACTGGCATACAATGGCCCCCATCCATAAAAACCTGGGGGGGGGGGCAATTTATGGAATCTGGGGGACATCGAGGCCCCTGCGAAAAATTAAGCAGGCCATTTTCTGAAACTGAGGGTCATGCCCCAGCCAAAATTATTATTATTATTATTATTATTATTATTATTATTATTATTATTATTACTTACAAGTTCTACACAAGTCCAAAGTTTCCTTGTCCTAGGGTTCATAGTGCCAGAAAAGACGATGACACAAAAAAAATCGGACCACTGTCAAGAAAAAAAACTCCATAGAATGATAACTTAATACCAGCCAAATATATTAGCAAACAACACAGCTTGAATACGTCTAATAAGCCGAGTAGTGTTTAGTTTTTGTTGACTTAAGGTTTATTGGCTGATCAGGCATACGCCGTGTTATATGTTTACGCAGTGAGAGCTCGCACAAAGCTGAGCAACTGTGTGGTTTTCTGTGCTGTGGGTTAAATGCACCGCATATACTTGCAAAATGTACATTCTTTTCACATGGCGTTTTAAACAAGAAAACGAAATCGAAGTCGAAAATAAAAAGTGTCAGGCACACGTTCATATCACGTTCTACCTTATTCCCAAGTTTCGTGGCCGTACATAGGGCCCGTAGTGCCAGTGGAGGAGATGACAAAGGAAATCCGATCACTGTCAAGAAAAAAAAAAGATACCAACGTTGTTAAACATTTTCTTTAACATCGAGAGAGAAAAGTATTCAAAACCCGTCTTCATCACCTTTTTAACTGTTTAAATGTTTAATTATTCCACGAAAAGAACTGGCACACCAGATGAAGCCGATTCCGAAGTAGCTGTTAACCGGATCTATTTTCTATCAGCACAGCACCTCAGCCATACTGCTTCTTTTTTACATTAATTTTGTCTCTTTTTTTTTTTTTGTTCTTACTGCAGTACCGAAAATTGCTTGCTAGATATGAGCTATTTTGCCATGACATGTCTGATGCACTGTAAGTCTTTTATGTAACAATATTTCAACTTCTTGGTGGAAAAAACTCCCAACTCAAAAGTTTATACGGGACATCGTTTACTGCGAGCTAAGAAGTAGGTCTTTGCTGCGAGAGATCTTTTGTGGATGCAGGGGAGGGATGAGAGGGGCTGTCAGGTTGCGATGCCGGGGAGGGAGGGCGGGACTGTGAGGGTGCCATGCAAAGTAGGAGAGGGGAGGGAAAGGGGGCTGTGAGGTTGCAACCATGCTCACTCTTATATTAAATCTTACACTCAAAATTTCTTGTGATTTTATACAACTCCCCCCCCCCCTCCGCCCCACACAAGAAAATCCCAGACCTACTCATGAAATTGTTCCTGAAGCAAGCCATTCTGCCAATCAATGAAACCCGTCCAGGGAACAACGAGTATACTGAAGCAAATACTTTTGGTAAATGCACGCAGTGTGAATGTTTGTGGTAAAGCTGGGACATTTTTTTTTCAATTATTACAACAAAATTTCACTCTTTGAACATCAAGGTAAAATGCTAACCTACGGATGTGTTCTGTATAATTTCATTGCATACGCAATTGTATGTGGATTACTGTCTCTGCTCGGTACAGCAGGCAATGTGATTGCTTTCGTGGTCTTCCAGATGCACAGGCAGAAATCGTCAACAACGGTTCTTTTGCAAGGACTGGCGGTTACAGACACACTTTTACTCCTAACCGGGTTTCTCCCCTTTAGTTTGACAGCTATCATGGAGTATTTAAATATACAACATTATCATGCAAAAATAATGCCTTATGTAATAATCTACATGTTTCCATGGTCGCTAGTGGCACAGACGGCCACAATATGGGTGACGGTCGTCATCGGAGTGAATCGATTTGTCGTGGTGTGTTTCCCTAACGCGGCCAAGCGTTTCTGTACCGTCGGAAAGGCCCGGATGTACCTGGTAATCGTATGCGTTGTATCCTTTTTGTACGTCTTACCACGGTTTCTCACCCAACAAATTATTCATGTGCAGTACGGCAACGAAACATTTCCTACGGCAGTGCTGACGTCAGAGAGAGCGTTTAACATCATCTACTACAATATCCTCTATCTTGTTTTTATAATTTTACTGCCATTGTTGATTCTGTTTGTTGTGAATATCAGACTGATCAAGGCGTTAAAGGCAATGCGTGGAAGCTGCACAGGACATGTCCGCGAACAGGAGCAACAGCAAAACGTCACGTTCGTGCTCGTCATTGTCTTGGTGGTGTTCATGATCTGTCAGCTACCCGCTCTAGTTACGCAGATATTGTGGAATGTCGTGCATGACAAGCACAGGGAATGCGGAGGATTCCAGTACTACTGGAGCCGGATGAGTAATGCCTTTATTTTCCTCTATTCTTCCGTTAACTTTCCCATATATCTGAAGTTCTACAAGCGGTTTCGTGACGTCTTATGTGGTAACATGTGCGGTCGTCAAGCCAGACAGGAGGAATATGACCTTAATGACGTCACGGAGCAGATGGTGTCCTCACAAGTGTAAAACGTCTCGACTACAGCGCTGAGCTTTCATGTCAACCAAGCTCTATAATGGTTTATGACAACGGTGGAACGATGGCAGCTAATATTATTTCGTTTAATCAATAAGTATTCTATCATTTTATATTTTTTTGCAAAATTTAGGGTGTCCACGTAATATTTGATATTTTGTATGAAAAAAAGTGATTTCGGTGAAAAAGCTTTCCGACCTTCACCTTCACACACCTAAATTCTAAGTGCGTTCATGATTCAAATGATAATAGTTGTAATTTGGAATAGCATGCATGATTGTATTAATCTTCAAATCAATTGATCGTAATTGTGTTTTCAAATAATGCGAATTATCTTAATGTTATATTGTCAGTAAGTAGGTTGCTAGTAAAAAGCCCCCTCCTCCTCTAACACTAAGCCCCCTGTCCCCTCCCCCATTTTGTACACCCGGTAAAAAGCCCCTTCCCTATCCCTTCTTTGTTAAGCTTTATTATACGTTCCCTAGAAGATTAACATCGCGACTAGCTGTCGGATATGCATACCTTATGATTTTAGTTTGTAAGAGTATCACGGCACACATCGATAGAATTCGTTATGTTTGTTGTGTGATATATGAGGCTCTGGTGTGGTGGTGACGCGTTTCGTGTAAAGTGTGTTTGGGCAAAGTCGGGCAGTATGCGTTTTTAGAACAATAGAATGTTGGGAACGCGATGGGACTGATGATGAATGTGTGCTAAGTCGTGTTGTAAATTTGCGCTTTTTTAAAATTTACTGATGTTTTTAATAGAGCAGGAAATAGACATCGGACGTATTAGGTTCACATAGGATGTGATAGAGCTCGCGGGGATAGAAAGGATGGTGATAATTTCGTTTTTTGGAACTTACGGTTTTAGAGGTTTTTGAGACATGTAGAATTTTTGTGTTAGATGCATAAATTTTCCGTGTACGTTTTGGTGGTTAAAGGAGAAGGTTTGAGTAAACTAATACGCTATCGTGCTGAGAAACTTGCGATCGTTCTAAAATATAAGTCCCTAGTTTATATATATATGGCTTATAACGTACGATTTCTACCAGGTATTGCCTATTAATTGGTTCATATTTTAACAGCGAAACGTTCTAATTGGTCACATTTTTAATTTGTGGCTGCTGTCCTCCAAGACAGTATATAAGGAGCGTGGTTGCTAACCCGTCAGGTTTCGCGGAGCAAAGGGTCCACACCGTCCGGTGCGCGTTGATTTAGTATGAAAGAAGGCTATAATAAGAAGACTAAGAATTAAGGTCAAAGTAGTAGAAATTGCGAGGACATGGATTTGGCCGGAAAACTTTAGATAGAAGAAATTAAGACATAAATCGGATATGCTTGAAGTCATTCACTTGATAAACTGAGTTTGATGCGGATAAAACTTGCTTGTAAGAAAATCTGGACTTAATAACGTCATTTTTTGCTCTGCTAAAAATGGGTAATTGCAGTTTTTAACACCTTATGGTCTCACCAGCTCGTGCATAGACCCGGCACTTCCGATTTGCTTTTTGATAACTTAACTATGCCTGAATTTGTCACTGGCACCAGTGCTCTTCTGCTATTACCAGAAGTTCCTGAGAATGAAAAGCGTTCACGTCTTCAGCATTTACACTTTGTGATGAATCTTGCCCGCTCATTTTCTTGGGAATCCTTACGTTCCCTTTACGCCGTCGCTCTTGAGGATATTCAGAGTGGTCATCAAAAGTGGTCTGATTCCTTAATGAATCTCAAAGACCTTCTACAACAGCTTCTCATAGTCAGCGCGGTGGAAATAGCTCGTCAACCAGTAACCATGCAGGCGTTTTAACTTCAAATCATGTGGTTACTCAAATTGTCGTTTCCCCCACGCCTGTTACGTCTGTTGGAAATCAGGAAAATAAGTCTTCGATCACCGTGCACGCGAGCACCGCAGTACATGGCCAAAAAAGCTCGTAATACAAACAACTAAAGAGTCAGTGCTATGCCTTCCCAAAATTATTGTGGCGCCAGGATGCCCGTTCCAACCCATTTAAATTTAGAACAGTGGAAATATTTGTTACAAGATTATCACGATTTTGAAGTTGTAGAGTTTTTAGAATATGGGTGGCCTGTCGGTCTTGATTCATCACTGCCTACACCAACTTATATAAAGTTTAATTATAATCATCGCTCTGCCCTATTTCTAAGACAGAAGTTGATAACACTTGGAGATCTGATATAGTGTTAACACCTTGTTAGGACCGTTTTCCTCCCAACCGTTCAATACGCCACTCGTTCTTAACAAACCGTTCCCTAAAAGTCCCGACTGACAGGCATCTCATTGTAGATTTATCCTTCGCTTCCCCATCCACTGTTTCTGTTAATAGGTCGATCCCTCAAAAAGAGTTTTTAGAAAAGGAATCAAATTTGCATTATCCGTCAGTCGAGACTCTTACTGATATTATTGGAAGGAAAGGCAAAGGTTGTTTAATGTTCAAAATCGATCCCAAGATGGCGTATAAACAAATCACCATTTCCCCTTAAGCGTGGAATTTCACTGGAATATCTTGGAACGGAAAATGTAGTTTTATATAAGAGAAATATTTGGTCTTCGTACTTGTGCCGTAGCCTGTGAGAGAACCACAAACTGTGTTACATTTTAATGCAGAAACAAGGTTTCGATGTTTGCAATTATTTAGATGATTTTTCGAGGACAGAGACGCCAGTTAAGGCTCGCTTAGCGTTTAATACGTTAAGGCTTTTATTAAATCATTTAAATCTTAATGAAAGTACCGAGAAGGCCAGTCCTATAGAATTCGGAGGTTTTTACCATAACAATACCTCAAGAAAAAATGAAGGCCACTTTGGATCTTTTATCGCATTGGCAATGTAAAAATTATGCTTCCAAAAGGGAATTGCAGTCTCGCATAGGAAAGCTTTAACATCTCATCCCTTGTACTCGTGGAGGTCGCATTTTTCCTAAATGGTTTGCTTAATACTTTGCACACTTTTGAGGATACAAATCTAGACACTCCCGCCAGACTGGACTGGGAATTTTACAAAGATGTGATTTGGTTTTACTACTGTATGAAAGATTTTTCAGGCGTTTCAATTATGCGAAAACTCCGTTGTTGTGAACCCGACACTGTTATTTCTTCTGATTGCTCTCTCAAAGGAGCCGGTATGGTTAACTGGCAACAGAAATTATTCTTTCATCTTCAGTACACTTCTCCATACGACTTTATAAAATACACATTTTGGAAATTTTAGCTCTATGTATGTTGCAAAACCTGGTGAGGTCATTTTGGTAGTTAATGCATTCAAGCACCATGTGACAATCAAAGCGACTGTATTGCAGTTAATACTGGGAACAGCAAAGACAGGCAATTGCAAGAATATTTAAGAGAACTGTCCTTTTTATGCACGATATATTCATTTGAAATTCAATGTGTTTTCATCGGTACGAAAGAAAATACTTTAGCTGATCATTATTCTTTATTCAATGAACTCAAATTGAGGCGTATGGTTCTCATATTGACAGGAGAATTGAAGCTAAATCAAATATTGGTGGACAGTTCTGTGTTACAAGTTTCCAATTCATGGTAATTCAAATGCGTATGGGTAAATAATTCTGGTACTTTGATAATTTCTGTGTGTACATATACTTTTCCTGTTTTCCTTCTTTATAGAATCATTTATTGAAAACCTGAATCAGCGGGTACTAGATGTCAGACGGCAAGCTTACCTCAGGGTACTTGTCAAAATCCAAAACGCAATTGAGAGCTTATTTACTATTTTCACTTCACGCAGGCCTTAAGTCATTCCCCGCTGGATTACAGAATTTACAGCGTTATATAGTTTTCTTGTCCAAATCATTCAAAGTCTTTCAGTCGGTCAGAAATTATGCAGAAGGTTTACATTTGGCATGTTTAGCATTCAATTCGAATATAATTTCAGTTTTAGATGGTTTTTCCGTCAAAATCACATTGAGAGGTCTCAAACATATTTTAACTAATAATCCTACATGAAAACTTCTAATTACCAAAGAAATTCTAGAAAAATTGTATTTAGTTATCAACATAAAGGACACATTGCATATTGTCTTATGGGCTGCAATTTTGCCCGGTTTTTTCGGTTGTCTCAGAAAAAAGTAATTTAGTCCCTCTCCCCTCGGCTGCAGTCTTTAGCAGAATTAAGCATCTAAGTCGTGATTCATTTGTATTCCAAGCAGACAGAGTATTATACATTTGACATGGTAAAAACGATCCAGTTTCAAGAGAAAATACTCAAAACCCCACTGCTTTCTATACCAAACTCCGTACTTTGCCCTGTGACAGTCCTTAGAAACATGTTTATTAAAGTCTGCACAGACGCTTGATCCACTGCCTTTGTAGTCCCGTTTAATGGGATGCTGTTTACACTGACACATAGCACTTTTGTTAGTTACCTGGGAGAAATGCTATCAAAATGTGGTTAGATAGTTCTCAATATAGTGGTCATTCATTAAGGAGAGGATTCGCTCAATGTGGACTAAGTTCTAATTTAGATTTGTATTCCCTTAATTTATGGTTGCTGGAAATCAAAAGCTGTTTGTAACTATTTAGATAATGAGTATGAAATTCGTGAGCGTTGCATGTGTGTAATTCGGGACAATTTTATATCTAATTCAAAGTAATTTACTGATGAGCATATAAGACAAAGGGTATTAATTGCAGCTAGGAAGAGATTTCAAATAAATATTTTTCACATACCCACTGATGTTTTCTAAAATAGACGTCAAATTAATATCGGTATCACATAACGTAAATCTCTCGCCGTGAAAATCCATCTGGATGGTGTCTCATCCGGTGGTGAGATAATGGAAATGTTTGTTCCCTCACGGCAAATTAAAAGGTCAAAGATGGTCGTTTTAAATTTCCCACTGCGTAATCTCTTTCATGAATAGTCCAAATGATGCTAAACTCCTATGACTTCACACTAAACGCACGTAGTTGACACCCTGCAGGCGGTTATCTTGGCAATTTATTCATTATAGGGTGTAAATAATCCGAGGTTTTATGAAAATTATCAGTTCAAGTTAAAAAGAATTTTCAATTCACTATTGTTTCCATAAACACTTATATTGATTGCCAACTTCTTTGTTCGGCGGGCTGATCTTTGACAGAATTTATATGTACAATTTTCAAAAAAAATATTCCGCCAAACAAAGGAGCAGTTGTATTCTCTTTTCTATAGCCTGCCGCATTTGTTTTTAAAAAAACGCACAAACGTTTCAACGCAAAACGTCATCCTATAAAAAAGTAATTACGAAATGTGAAGAACATCTTTATATTAAGGATAACTCTGCAAGGTGATAATCTTGTAGTTTTGCAGAGCATTGCGGCACAACTGTAGAGTCGCTTTAAATGAACCAGCGAAACGAGAAGTATTGAGTCTGTTCTTGTGGACATTTTTTGTGCCAATGCTCACATTATGGGGTGATATCACAGATATGATAGAAAGACTACAAATACGGATATATTTCATACTTATGTAACAGGTAGTGCGGGACCACTTCATTTCTAAGTCACAAGACGCCTCAGGCGTTAAACTCACAAAAAACGCCATTAACCGTATTACGACAGTAGCTAATTGCAGTTAGACTGAAGTGCATTCAGCAACTGAACATTTTGATCATCTATGAACATCTTAAGCTCTTTTAAGCAGTAAAAACACTTGAATAGAGGCGGTGAGAAGGAGGGACTTTTTACCGCAATTCAGGGTCTTTTTACCCCCGGGGGGGCTCTAGCAAGAGAGAAATAAGAGGAGTAAATGCAGAATACACTGATGGAAAATTAGCTATAGTCATGATAAAGTCAGTTTATTAATACTTGACAAGCCTTTGGCTTGCAAGGATTATATGAATTTGTGCGAGCAAAATTCGTCCTTTCTTTTTATAGTTTTTCCGATTTTTGGTGTCTTCTTCTTCTCTGACACTATGGGCCCTACGACCATGAAACTTGGGACTTATGAAGAGCTTGATCTGAACATGTGCATGTCACTTTTCATTTTCGTTTTCTTTGTTAAAACGCCATGTGAAAAGAGTGTATTTTTTGCAAATAAATGCGTGGCATTTAACGACAGCACAGAATACACATTTGCTCAGTGAGCTTTGTGTGAGCTCTCACTGCGTAAATAGATAAAACGGCATATGCCTGATCAGTCAATAAAACTTTAAGTCAACAACAACCAAACACTACTCGACTTATAAGACGTATTCAAGCTGTGTTGTTTGCAATATATTATTCAAGAAATAACCCACTGAAGGAAGTATTTTAGCTTTTTAATTTTTTCAAGTGTTTAACGTTTCGCCATCGGAATGAGCTTCTAGTTGTAGAAACCAAAGAAAACTCGTTTTATTTCGTGAAACGCTTTTTACGAGTAATAGCGTAGTTCGCGTTCTCCACCTTCAAACAGGATTTCGTTTATTTACGGCAATTGACGCATCACATGCAATTACGGATTATTTCTCACTAAATAACACACAAAAAAAACACCAAAACTCTACGCCAAATGAGAAGTGGGGGACAGTCAACTTTCTCACCTCTCTAAACTGCCCGACAGTTTATACAGTGCTTGACTGTGCATTACCCAGAGTCTCTAGTTAAAGAAAATGGCTCAGCTATAAAGTTCTTGAGGACTAGCTGCCTTGAGACTGCTTCCCTCCTCTGCCATTGGCTTTGGGTGACTGTCTGAAGCTACGCACTCGTTTACTTGGCGTGGCTCCTCTATGTCTCTGGTTGTAGTTCTTGATGTAACAGCTGCGCAACCAGGGTTAGGAATGACTTGGGTCAGTTGATTCAAGCCTTGTTAACTCGTTTTGAGGAAATTCTTTTAAATAGCATTTATTGAAAGTGTCGTGAGAAATTCAACTTGTACGCAAAATGTCTTCTAAAGAAATATTATGTAAGGCATTCAACGAGTTAGCTACCTTCGTCACTTGATGAGCTTTGATTTTACATTCTAACAATAAATTAGTGTCTGACTGCGCTCTACGTTAAACTTTTAAATTTAAATACTATAGTTTGCTTAGTACTGTCTTTGGTCACGCCAGGTCTAAAAGACAAGATCAACGCCCTTTGACTTGGCATCTGATACTCTTGAGATAGTTCCATGTATTTTCTGAGAGCACCATAGTACAGAATGTTGCTTGCGGATCCTTCTGTGACGTGGGAATGGGAAGGGAAAGGAGTCGTATCTCTTCGAAGGTTCCCATATCCCTAGTGGTGATGTGGGTCTTACCCTCTGCACGATGGCTTATGCTCAGGAACCCAGCAGCCATTTTGTTTAAGCGCGTGGACTTCCTCTTTTACGTTCACTGATGTCAAAGCTAGAAGAAAGATAAATTTTAGTGCAGCCCATCTGGGACAGATGATCGCTTCTCCAAAGATGTCTCTATGTGATAGAAAGCGTACGACCTACCCCAAATCCCGCTATGCCATGTCCGCCCTGGCTGGTGAGGGGTCACTAATTTGAAATATCTGATTAGCTGAGAGACAGAGGAGTTTTCACCTGCATCGTAACCAGATACTGGTTTTAGCATTGCAGCGATTGCTGACCTGTACTCTTCTATTCACGATAGCCTGAGGTATAGCTCTTCAGGCATTAATTCAGAAAATCGGTAACAATCCCCTGAGGATGGCTTAAATGGTGAAGTTTTTGAGTCCCGCATCCGCCCGAAAACTTCATACACTGAGATCGATAAATTTTAGTGGAGGATGGCTTATGAACTTGAATCATTTTCCTTATCGTCCCGTCCAAAACCACTTTTTTCAGAAAGGATGGGATAGGTATTGTACCCTTAGATTAGTAAGTGCGGGGCGGGGTGGAAATGTTTCCAGTGGGGCTCTTAAAGTAGCCCTTGATAGCATGGGATATAAAAGCACTGTGACAACAGGGTGCCTCCGATTGGCACGATATTATTAGAATGAATTTGCTTTTTATGAATAATGTGGCCCGGATTAAGAACTGCTTCAGAATTGTCTGCGGCGCACTGGCACTGGACGGCGTCTATTCCCCAAGCTTTTGGATCTGGGCAGGGGCAGACATAACGGGGCAGTTGATGAGTCATGAGTTGGTAGATAGATCTAGAAAGGGGACCTCCATGGGGAACGAACCACTAGTCACTGGAGTGCTGATTCAGGAATCACTCTTTCTGGATTACTCTGCCCACTCCCGAAGCCAGGTGTGCCAATACATTGAGGCTAAAGCCAGATCCTTTGACTACTCCACAGACATAGGATTTCCATCGCTAACTAAATCAACTCGGTGGAGCGGGTTTCCTATCTGCTTGCGGAGATATGTCACAGCGATCGAGTTGCTCGAAAGAACATCCACTGATTTGTATTCCAGAGTGGTGAGTAGATGAATGATCAGTAACCAAGCTGCCCTTAGTTCTAGCCAGCCCGAAAATAGAAGCCCCATCCCTGGAAGAAGCATCCATCTGGATTGACAGGAAGACAGCGGAGAGGGGGTTGAAGAATACCCAACGGATAGGCAAGCGGGGACACCCACAACTGTGGGAATGGTTACTACTTTGCTTCCCACTCTTCTCCGAGCCACGGCCGCTCGTATTACTCTTTGAAACCTTCCGTAATGGAACTTACCCAAGTGGACTGTCTTTTTAAAGCTCCATTTAGGCAAGCTTCATGGGATGATTGGGGACAATATTGTTTATGATTTTGGTAATCCTTCCCTGTTTTTCCTTGGTGGGATGAGCTCTTGCCAACTCCAAATCCCACTTCTGTTCTAGAAATATTTGCGGTTTTGCACCAGTTCTAATTTGATCATGAGACCCGCTGTAAAGCTCGTTTTATCAAGAGAACGATTTGAATTCTGGTTGAGCCTTCTCCACGTGAGCCAGAAACCAATCGTCTCAATACTGAAAGGCAAATACTGGTTCATTGTTACATATACTACTGTGAGGCCTGGTAGTTGGGGTGTTGTCCTCCTGCTGCCTCTGCTTTTTGACTGGTGTTGAGTGGCGCGACTGCGAACTGGCTCTATCGCCTCAATACTACACCCTGAACGTGCCCCGGCTGACTGAGCTGCGCGAGTTCATTTGCCTCAGTTCACGCGTTCTTTTGACCGATGACCCACAGTGCAAAAGAAACGCGTCTCGTTGCACCGTGGAGGTGAGTTGGTGTGTAAGAATCCCGGTCATCTGCCCTCCCCCAGTCAACTGCCCCCTGTCATCTGCCCCCCTTTTTTGCAACCCGGTCGACTGCCCCCCTCCCCCCTTCAAAGTGGAGGGGGGTCGCTTGCCCCCTCCATATACTATTTTTTCTTGGGTTCTTGGCTTACAAAGACAAAATAAATAAAATTATATCTATTTTATTGAATGTGTTGCATTTCGGTACATTGCAATTAACCAATAGGAAAGTAATTGCAATTAGAATTGCAATTAGTTTAAGGATCAGTCTCTCCTAAGATCAATATTGGTGAATAGATCAATGAAGATCAATTGTTTCAGAGACGAAGTAGACGGGGACATCACAATTGCCTAATTTTTTAAAGATTTTTTTCCACTAAAAAAAAGGAGGGCAGATGACGACCCCCGTGAAATTGCAGGAGGGGGGGCAGTCGACCGGGTTGCAAAAAAGGGGGGGCAGTTGACTGGGGGGGGGGCAGTTGACCGGGGGGGGGCAGATGACCGTTTACCGGTGTGCAACTATCATTGATGTATCCCGGCTAGCCACCGACACACACTCGAAGAGTTTTAGAATCAGCCCTCTTTGGTCCGACAGCCCTCTTTGGTTCAGAGCTTCTTTCAATGCCTTGAGCATGTGGTCTTGCATTAACGTAATGTTAACTGTCAAGCCCTCCAGCATTTGGAGTCTTTTTCCACTGGGCGAGACCCATCGACTTCACTAGACGGCTTGTCTCCTGACCCGGTGGGTGTGGGTGGGTGGGATATCTGTTGCAGCAAGAGGGCTTGATGTGAGCCAGCTGGCTCATTGTTGCCTTTTGTACCAAGGCATGGTTTGGAGCAGTAACTTGGCTGGGTAGAGGTATGGCACTGAGTGGGAAGGAACGCGGGGCCTCTAGTTTCTGCGACAGGGATGCCCCGAGTCCCTTTCTTGTAGCTCTGTCCAAGTTGATTTTTCTATGTTTATCGTTTGAACGTTGGCGTTACTTCTCGTTGAGGGGCAGCGAGACGACTGTTGTGGAGAGAGCCATGCTCCTCTCATTGCCTCTTATTCGTCAGCGCCAAGTTCTGCCGCAGTCTCGGGCGAAACTGCTTTTGCCTCACCTGGCAACGGGGGAGGGGAGGGGAGGGGTAGGAATGGGAGGCTAAGTTTCCGACAACGCTTTCTGGTACCTGGGTCACATAACTCCTTTCGGCGCTGATTCTCGACCGATTTGTTTCCATCACTTTCTGCTGTGCACTAGAGGGATGCTTACGTTCCATGCAGATGTTCACCTCTTCACACAATACTAAGTTCCCCTGCACTTGTAACACTGTGAGTGGGGGTTATCCGAAAGCGATGGGTGCCCACATGCCGCCTTGCGAACATGTCCTGATAGGGACATACGTGTGGGAGTATCTACATGGGAATACCCACTTGGGTATGCCCACGCTGCTTACCACTGGGGTGGGGGGGGGGGGGGGATGGGAAGAGTCATATGGAGCCTCCCTTCCAAAACACTTCACTGGTCTGCGCATAAAAAGGGAATGTGGGTCAAGTGATGTCACTCTGTATCTGTCTCTGGTTTAACCAAGGGTGCGTTTTATTGGGCAAGGATAATGTCTCGAAAATGTTTCGAGACATTATCGAAAAAAACAAGAAACATTTTCTGATTTTCGAAACTTTTTCGAGTGTATCGAGCTTTACATTCAGATAATTTTTCCATAATCCCTTTTCTGTGCACCTGGTCAAAATGGCTGCCAAAAAAGTGTGGATATTTTTTAAATAAACCACCGATTATTTTGATGTTGGAATAATACTTCTCATAAAAGTCTTTGCAGTTTTGGTTGCTATCTGCCAGAGAGAACAGCACAAAAGTAAGTTCACAAGATACGACGTCGCTCCCGGCAGCCATTTTCATTCTCGATACATTATCTGAAGTGTTTTTTTGGGACATTTTCGAAACATTTTCTGGATTTATTATTTTTCAGATAAGTCCAATACAACGGGTCCACACAAGGCAATCTGCATAACATTTATTCCCACTTGGTATTGAAAATACCAAATGGGGATGGATTGCCTCGAAATTCTTCACCTTTTTCCCTCCTTTTTTTATTTTTTTTCTTCTGCCGAATTGGTTTCCAGACATCTCCTCCAAGACCGCTGAATCTAGACCAACCAAACTTGGCACGGTAAGGAGTGTTATTTGAAGTGGTGCACCTGATAAAAATGTTTGACCTTAACCTTACTGGTCAAGGTCAAATCGCAAAAAAGTTCAGTCGGTTTCCAGACACCTACTGCAAGGCCGTTGAAGCTAGAAAAGCCAAACTTGGCATATATATAAAGGACGATGTGATCTGAGGCACCGTTAAAAGATTTTGACCTTGACCTTGATGGGAAGTTGGCCTTTATCTCGAAAGCGGTAAGAGATAGAACAATTTTGACCTCATTTTCGACCTCCATCCCCTATCCGACGTTACGTAAGGTATAACTTCCGGTGTCCTTGACCTCCAGGTCACTTTCGAGCCCCAAACCGGAATTGGCCTTTATCTCGAAAGCGGTACGAGATAGAGGTCATGCTTGTTGGGGCATATTCTAAATGATATTATCTGTGGCACACACACAAACAGATGTGAAACATCGCACCATTGCTTGTCCGAATTACTGAGGCTATTCTGAAACCTAAAATTCGATCTGAAAAATTGGAATTACCCTGGTTCGTACTGTTTTGAAACCAATGAAACATGAAAGGGAAAGAAATATTTGTCCAAATTAGATGAATTGTCCACATTGTACAGTTTTTCAGGAGGCAGGTTTTATTGTATATATTAAATTTTCTAGACTTGAGATGGTTCCCACCCAAACAATTCACATGTCGGCTGAATGGACGCTAGACCCACAAAACCACGACCCACGAATATATAACAACATGACTACTTTCTCTCTTGGCATTTAGTCAAGGGTGACTGTGCGTTTCTGTATAATGTGTGAAAGGTCAGGGAAATACGTATCTTACATAACAAAACATACTAAAACATTATTTGGGATCAATGACGCTTTTATTTTTTACTCCAGCAAAAATGCAAGAAAAATACCAATACGTGTTCAACGGTTACAACAGCACGGCCTGTTAAAAGCTGTAACATGTTAACAAACGCTTTTTTTTTCGAATACACCTCCCCTCTCTCCCCGACTTCAAAAATCGCAAATGGTATATGCACCACAACATTCATAGCGTCCCAGGACAAATCACAAGCGGGTTCAGCGAAGACCCTTGAAATAATTTTTAATGTTTTAACACATATTTTGGGTGATCCTTTGAAAGGCAATACTTAGTTCTGAAGTGTTTGACGCTCTTCAAAAATATAACAATTTAAATTAAAAATTATTAAAACTTTGACATAGATAATGGCCTAACCCTGTCAATCATGCACGCTTGATGATGAGATGAGCTTGTTAATCATGCACACTTGACGATGGGCTAACCCTGTCAATTATGCACATTAAATGAAATTTAAATTTGTGCTTTTTAAAACGCCCGAGGAATTTTAGCCCAGCCGACTGTAGGCGGTGGGTTATATCCATCACTTGTGGGGTATCTGTCATCCGTTATGTGTGTTTGTATTTTTTGTAAATGCCACTATTCCAACATTTCTAATCCGATTGCTGTGAAATGTACAGGGCTTATGTTTATTTTGGTGATTTGACAAAATATATTGGAAAAGACCAAAAATGCTGTTGTTCCTACAAATTCAGTCCGCTTCAGTAGTGTGTAGAAGGCGTATTGGCCTTGTGGTAAGCACTTGGGTTTACGAATCACGATGTTGTGAGTTCAAGCCCTCTCCATGTGCACTTTTTCGTTATCAAACTGCAGGTCATATTTATAGTTCTGTCTTGCACAGAAGCGTTTTGGCTGGCTGACGAATTACGAGTCCCGCTCTAGGCATATTTTTATTATATCCCTGCTTAGGTTTTGCAAGCCATATTATTCGCTAAATTATAATCATCCCTATGCAATTTGAAATAGCTTCAAATGAATTATATTATATTATATTATATTTTGTATAAAAAGACTTCAAAATGGATATATATATATATATATATATATATATATATATATATATATATATATATATATATATATATATATATATATATATATGTGTGTGTGTGTGTGTGTGTGTGTGTGTGTGTGTGTGTGGGTACAATCAAATATCTTGTAGTATAATATACAATGTTTGGTACAATGTCCACGGGTGCAATGGCTGGGCACAATGTCCACTGACATTCTTGTTCTGATCAATGTTATATGAACTGTACCCTATTTTGTGCGAAATGAACAGACACAAATACTTCTCATTGGCGTAAGAAAAGTGGTCATTTCGAAGATATTTTGTGCTGTGTCTTCTTTTGTGAAAATCGAAACATATATCGTGACAGGTGTTACATATGCAACCTTTGCCTCCTCTCAAACTGCCATTTTGAGTACAAAAATAATTATACTACGTAAACAAACCTGCCTGTTTTGCTTTATCCGGAGTGCGATCTCGATTTGATCATAAATTCAGATACGCAAAATGCACAGTTTATTTCAATGCGTATTGCTAGCCTGGTTGCCAGCACGTCCATTTGCTTTTACGCTTAGACATGTTTAATACTGAAAGCGACGCCAATTAAAAGCTATACAAAGGGCTACTTTAAATTGAAGAATGGTGGGTGAGGATGAATTGGGAGCTTGCCAGGGCATTCATTTTCAATTTCTTTCAATTTCAAATCGTTTTCTATCAAATGAAATAAAAATCGGTATCAGAACCGCCAAAATTACAAAATCGATAAGGTTACTCTATAATGACGCCACAGTCAAAAATAATTCGTTCCGCAAAAGTGCTCTAATAACGCCCTCAACTTCGAAGCTGTAAATGCAACCGTTTCCGAGATTTTTAGCTTCAAAAACTTCATGATGTAAAATACGCTGATGATAACATCACAGGTCAAAAATATGGTCGCCTTTACGTGTACAAAATTCCCGTTTCTGAGGAGATACATGGAAATGACGAAAATGAAATAAAACAAAACAGGAATAAAGAGAAACTTTCGCAACGCTCGGTAATGTAATAATGCAATAACTCCTGGAGACTCTTTTCCAAGTGTGAATGACTATTAGATTGTACAACACGGGTGAAATTAGCAGGTATGCAAGCTCTGCACGCCAACGCTTTTAGGGTTATGATCCTTTATAAGGATCGCGATGTCATTCGGTTCTCCAATATATCGATATTGAAGGCGTCATACGGTCCGTCATTTTTAAATGACACACAATATAGGGGAAGCTAGAGCTATTTGTCACATAATGTTACATATTTAGGAAAAGGCTGTTCATAGACCTTTTTGGGTTCCATCTGAAAATCAAGAGTGAAATTAAACTGGAGGATGAAAAATTTGAATAGCAAAACATTTAATTTTTTTGGAAACAAACACAAAAAATGGTTATTAGTTCAGATTCTAGCCATTGTACGTATTTATAGGGTGTGGAGGCGTATGTGAAATCGTAGTCTTGAGGTTCCTCAGTTTTTTCATAAATATGTTTATTCCCATTAACATGAAACAGGTCATTTCGCATTCACTATATCGCATTTCTTTTACTTGCACTCATTCATCAAAAGCAACACAGCAACTTAACAAATGCTCAAGCATTCATAACATGTCTAAATATTACTTCAAGGAATTTTTAGAGATACCATGCTTGATTAAATGCATTCTGCAATGAAAATTTAAACCCATTGACTTCAATTTTCCTTCATAATGTTATCGAAACCACTCCATTTTACACTGAACCTGGTCTGTAAAACTTTTTCTGTTCTCATTCCTTGAAGGTACAGTGGAACCGATTTTGGGTAAAATTTTGCGGTTGACCGCAGATTCAAGTCTGATGTCAAAACACAAAGAAGCCAACCGTTTGAAGCTTTGAATTCTGTAATGGAAAGTTCTTCAGCAAATTTTAGCGCTTTTTCTTGGTCCATAGGTCCAGAAATAGGAATGTTACTGTTTCGACACATTTTGAACCATTTCCAAACTGCTTCATCCAACTTTACACAAGGATCATAACGCAATCGCTTTTTCTCAGAATCACACTTTTCCTCATAGGCATTGACATACTCAATTTTCCGTTTCAACAGTCTTTGGACTTGCTATTAACTAATTACATACTTTTCAGCTAACTTTCTTTGACCAATCAATTTACTGTCATTAATTATCTCAATTTTATCTTTGAGACTAATGTCTTTTCTTTTTTTATTAACTTTTTCTCTGCTTTCCATTTTGAGAAAGTTTTAGCATTTTTTTCTTATTTAAATTACCTTTATGTGCTTAAATTGACATTTAATTGTCATTATGAATTCGGTGGCATTTTGAGTCGGCTTAAATATTAAAAGAATAGGCACGACATAAATTAAGATGTCTTGGGTTTGAATATTGCCAGCCGCTATTGTTTAGACAAGATACAAACGTATAGAAAACAAAACTAAGCCCCTGTCTGGTTACACACTTGCTACCATAATCCCTAGCAACAATATATAAGACGGCAACATGCTCAGTGTTGTAAGTAATGTGCCGTAAAAATACACTGGAGACCCCATTGACTGACAGTGGTCCCATCTCAGGCATTTTGAGGGATCGGGACCGAAAAAAGCGGCCCGATGTGGTCCGATCCGAGGTGGTCCCAATTGGGAGTTTTCTTAACCATTAAAGTCTATGGAGCGCATTCCGGACCGATAAAAATGTGCCCTATTTCGGAGGTGGTCCCAAGAGGGAGGTGGTCCGATGCCGAGGTTCCACTGTACATCTCTTCTTGGACTCGACAACCGTATAAAAATTTTAATAAGCTGATTCCAGACAGCGAAAAATATGCTGAGAACAGACCGTTTTCTTCTAAGACAATTTAGATTTACAGTGGAACCCACTTATCTCGAACTCGGATATCTCGAACACTCGGTTATCTCGAACAAATTGCCAAGTCCCGATGTTTTTTCCTTATATAAGTCTTATAAACTATCGGTTATCTCGAATTTTTTTATCTCGAACATATTTTGGGCTGAAAATTTTTCATATTTTTGACAGAATTTGGCAAAAAATGACTAGAATCTCATTACAAAACTCGAACTTCTCGAAGTTATTTCTTTATGATTTAAAGTTATAAGCACAGCGGTCAGATCAAACTTGAAAATATTGTTTGAATTGATATCAAAAGGCATACATCTATTGAACTTTCATGTAATAGAAACAACAAAGCCCTTGTCAATCCTAGGTTGAGAACATGTCACTTTTCGATAACCTAGTAAAACAATAGGTCAGCCTTGTGATTAATGTTGAAAACACTTACGTGATTTTATATTTGTGTATTTTGTGAATATCTTTTATGAACATATTGTATTTTAACAATTTTACCGATTTTATCAATAAAATATGAATTGAATTTTGTTTCTTTTACTATTTTATAAAAGCTTTCTTTATAAAAAATTAATCAAGGTTATTAATATTTCATTAAACATCATATTTTTTAACTAAATCAGACACTTACAATAAAACAACTAACATATCCACAAACATATTTAATATCATGTGTTTATTCAAATATCTAGGCTAAGACAATTATCTCGAATTCAAATTTAGTTCTACCGGATATCTCGAACTTCGGATATCTCGAACAAATTTCGCTGGTCCCAGCCACTTCGAGATAAGCGGGTTCCACTGTATTACAGAAATACAAATTACTCTTTTCATTGTTTTCAATATATTCTTATCTAGATCTCATCCATGCCCCCCCCCCCCAGTGTTTTCTGTAAAGTCTAATTTCAATTTAATTTTGTAATATACTTTGAATTCATCGCTGGATGTTGATAATTCGTTGCAAACTGAAAATTTCTAGAGTCTCTAGAATGTCTGTTTCACGCAACCTTTGTATTTTTGCTCTTTCCGCGCAATGTGCTATTGAGAAACGCATTACATTATATTTCAGTCAGTCAAATTTAACTTTGTATCTGCAATTTCTGATGAATCCTTCCAAATTCTCTTAAATCTTTTATGTCTTGGTTGTCCGTAGTGCCCTTTATTACTCAGGAGTTAATTTCCAAAGACCTAGGATTCCACTACCCTTATCAATGTTCAGGCACATTTAATGATCGCTTTTTACACCTGGAATTACATATACACCTTTAACCGCTTTCACACTTTTCCTCTTAATCAAAAGCACACATTACTGGCGCCAGGTGTACTTTCATAAATCGTCTGTTTCTCTGAATTTCATTCAATTGTATGAATGCAATCCGATCCACCTCTGTGTTTGGTTCATATACATTCCTTACAGAGACCACTTTACTTGCTACACGAATATTAAGGATATGTACTTTACCTTCAACAAGATTTTATGCTTTACCACATCTAGACTTTTCTAGATAAACTGGCTTGTCCTACACCCTGTTGTAGTACCTTGATTGAAAAACACGTTCTCAGTGCTACATTGTTCTTCCCTAGGGCCAATTCGCATGCTACAGCATGGGTTTCTTGCAGCATGTAAATCTGCTAATACCTTGTCAAAGTCCCAGAATGCTGAAGTATTGTATTTTATGTCGATCATTAGTTATGGAACAGCTATTGTTTTACAATGATACAATGATCCGTTTTTGGATCATGATATTTAACAGAAATTTAAATTGGAATAAAAATCCAACTGTATCGAGGTTGTGTGTTGTCATCGTCGAATTTATGATATCTTCGCTTGCTGTCAAATGGTTGTTTGGCCTATTTAAAAAATTAATTTTGTCATCTCAACTTATTTCTGTTTAATGTGTATTTTTATAATTCAAACTATTTAATGGTTACAGGAATAAATTATGTACGACCATTGTTATCAAAATACATTTTACATCCGTATATATATATTTATTTATATATATCGGCAGAAATGGAAAACAATTTTTATGGCAAAACTAACGGAGACGAGCCTTGCATTTAAAATGCAGACACTTAAACGCGTATTGGACGCCGATTTATTTCGTACAAATCAGTAGAATAATAATGTTAAATTTATATCACGCTTAAGGTCGAAAAACATCAATAAGTAAATGAAGATTTAATCCCCACCGCTAAGAAGCTTGCTGCCCAGCGTGATGTAACAAACTGACAGCACATGCAAGCTATTACTACCCACATACTATGGAGAGCAGAACGCTCAATATACAGCTGAGACTGAATGTGAACAATTATAGCGTGTGCTTTATATATGAGCTTCAGCTGCAAAAGTTTGATGTCCATTTTACATATAAAATGACAATGAACTTTAAACAAATTAGAGGAGAATCAATTAGACATGCTACAAATACGTCTCTGCAAAATGTGGTTCTGCTAGCCATACTCTTCAGACTGGTTAGCCGGACAGGTTGGCATTGCGCAAAAAAGCAATCGGTCGGTAAGGCATCACATGAAAGTCAATCAAATCCCTAAATGTAGCGAGCATTCAGGACACTTGCAAGGTTTCTGATCTGCTGAAGTGGTGAGTAAATGCTAGATCGAAAATATTTCGGTATTTCTTGATTATCTACCATTAATATTTCTTTGCAAGACTTCTGCGAAACGTTTTTTTCTCATGTACGCCATGTAGATTTGACATAATTGCGTTTTTTTTTTACTTCCAGACCTTGGAGACCCTCCTCTGATATATACAATGGTATTGCGACATTTCGCGGACCGACCGACCACCATCATGTCCTATGGAACTATTTCTGTCGGAATTTTGCTCTTTCATTGAAGTATCCTGTCTCAAAGGTCCTCCTCTAATCTGTGTTGGTGATTTCAACATTCATGTTGATGTCGCTAAAAATGGAGCTACACTTAACTTTCTCGACCCAACATGTAGACGCTCCAACCCATGAACAAAGTCACACGTTAGACTTGGTGTTAAGCAAAGATGACGACCCTACAAAAATACTTGATCTAGATATAAAAGATCAAATCTCAGACCATTTTATTGTAAGTTTTAGTTTCTCATTTCCAAGACCAGACATTGTGAAAAAAATCAATTGGCTTTCGAAAAATCAAATATTCAACATCACGCGCTGATGAAAGATCTGTCAAAATTAGAGATATTTTCAAATCTTGAACTAATTACTGATCTAGATACTTAAGTTGAAAAATGCAACCATGCGCCTCAATCTACATTACATAAGAATGCCCCAACTGTTGAAAAAAATCCATCAGCACCAAGTCGCACCCCCTTGGGACCAGAGTAACTTACTTTGAAGCACGTCGCATTTAACGCCGCCTTGAAAGGAAGTATAGAAAGAATGGCTTTGAGGTAGACAAAGTACAAAACAAAGCTAAACACTTAAGCAAAAGATGATGCCAAAAAGATTATCATAACAGTAAAATATTCAACTGCAGAGGAGACCTGGATGCTCTATTTAACATCGCCGATCAATTACTCCATCGTCAGAAATCGAACCCCCTACCAGAACTTTTAAATTCAACTGAACTTTGCAAAGATTTCGCGTCATATTTTAAATCCAAAATCGACAATGTAAGAGATAAATTTGATGACCTCGACCTGGATGTTGCATGCGAACTTGATATTGAACCCAACTGTTCTGGCCTGCGTAAATTTCCACCGCTATCTTTAGAGGAGGTTGAGTTAAAATGGTTTCGTTCATAACTACAAGGTCGGACGCAGAGAATGATCATTGCAAGCTGCAACTAGACTGTGGCGTGCCACAAGGCAGCATATTGAGACCTAAAGTCTACAACAAGTATACGAAGCCTTCAGGTGCTTACTCTTCATTCGTTTGCACGATTACGCTGACGACAGTCGGATGAAAAAGCATGCCGATCCAAGGTGTATCGACTCACAGCTTTCGGATTCGCGATCTCTTGAGTCATCCATAGTAAAAGTTGGCGCAATGATGAATGCCAATCGCTTAAAACTCAACGAAGATAAAACTTCGTTTATGGTCTTCACAAACGAAATCAAGATGTGGTTGTCACAAAATTCCTCACCCTCGGCGGCGATGAGATTAACCGTGCTCCTCAGGTTCGTAATCTGGGAGTATTTTTAGGCTCTGAACTTTCCCTCGACGCTCACATTGCACGTTAGTCGGATTTGCTGCGCCAATATTAAAGTAATTTGGAAAATTCGACAATTCTTTACCCTCGGTGCCGCCAAGACAATTGTCAATGCCTTAGTGACAAGTAGGCTGGACTATTTTAATGCGTTTTATGTCAGCTTACCCGAAAGATCATTGCAAAAGCTACAGAAAGTGCAAAATGCAGTGGCGCGTGTTGTTACACAAACACGGCGCTTTGATCGTATAACCCCTACCCTAAAATCGCTCCGTTGATTGCCGATTAGAGATCGTTTAGTCTTTAAAATTTTAGTTCTTGTTTTCAATACCCAAAATGGACTAGCACCCAAGTATCTGAAAGAACTACTAGATCCCCATACGACCCCCGTCAGCTCCGATCCACGACGTCCAACCTCCTCGTCCAACCTTCATTCAATCTTAAAAGCTATGGATACCGTGCCTTTTCAATAACTGGTCCTCGACTATGTAATGACCTTCCACTCGATATTAGAAACCCAGTATCACCATTTACCTTTAAAAAGAAACTTAAACACATCTGTTTAAGAATGCTTTTAACTGGTAACGGTTATATTTATTTTAGCTTCACTATAATTTTTTATATTTTTATGTACCGCTGTGCTGCGGGGCATTTATATCTAAGCAGCGTAATCTCATTATTATTCTTATCATTATTATTATTGTTATTATTATTATAATCTCATTATTATTAGGAGAACTACATTTGGTCGAAAGCCCCAGGGGGGCCACTTCATATCATATGTGGTACCATAGGTGTCCAAAAAGGAAAGGTGGTAATTTTGATGTAGGATTCGGTCGGTTTCATTTAGAAGGGGTGAGGAGAGTATCATGTCTAGGTTACCACAGGGAGACACACATCGCAAATCCATTATTTATTGATCGGTTAAGCATTAAAGCTATCATTAGTGCGAGGCGAGAAGCTATTATATTGCCATTTTGTTCATACAAATGCCTTGCAGCTGCCGTTGGATCGATGCGATGCTTTGAGAAGTATCATCCTAACTTTTTCTGTGCCTATTTAAATGTAATTTCTAATAAAATTTGAATTAATTTCACTGGAGTACAAAACTTTTATGGTTAGCTCCAAGTACATCGTGGATAACCCCATGTTTGCTCGTACTGGGATTCGATGTTCACTTTTCATCCTTACGGCTGTGAAGAAACACAGTTTGCAGCACCAGTAAAATTTTTAATTTTTGAGGGCTCTCCCTAAGGTCCATGGAGGAATGAACGTTGCAGAAAGTTGGAAATCTTGAAAATCAATTGGGTGAAGTGTGGGAAATTACATCCAGAGGGAGCGGTGCAGCAACCGTTTGATTTGAAAACTGTGGTGACAACATTTTGTCGTGGGTAGCCTAGTTGTTTGTGTTGCTAGCGTGCCGCTTTCAGGTACATCTTCAGTCAAACCATAGGCCTTGTTACGCTATAGGGGAAGTTCGGACCGCTTCACGGCAAATTTTTGCTGTTTTAGACTGTTTTAGCCGTTTATGTGAGTAGCACGGCGGTGCCCTCAACACCAGAATTGTCAGTCTTACAGGAAACGAGGGCATTTGCCAAATCTCCAGCTTCACCAGTGTTAAAGGCTCTTCATAGTTGTTTTAGATACCTGCAATTTTTCGCACTGTGGGCAGGAAGGCGCCCATAGTGTGGCAAGTTGGCAGAGACATCGTTGGCTGACCACCTATGAGAAAAGTTTTGGCAGCGTGCGAAACGTCTCATTCAAATTTTTGCAAGTGTTAGTTTTCCCGCGCTTTGTGTTACAACGTAAAAGAGTGTGCCGCACTTCGAGTAACTCGCAGTCCATTGTCTGGGCCGCCATCAGGGCGTACACGTCAGGCGTGCACCCAGCTTGGAAGGATGCCGGCCACCAGCAGGGAAGCCGGCTGTCCCGACACAGATAAACCTTGAAGAGATCCTCCGCTACGCACTACAGCAGCAGGCAGCCGTGATCTCACAATAACTCGTGGGGCTATAGGCGCCGACATCGACAATTACAAGAATGGAGCAGTTGAGGGAGCTCACACCCACACCTACACTACAGACAACAGAATCACAGCGGGCTACCTCTCCACAGCCGCATCGCTCAAACTGGCCAGCTCGAAAGGGGAGCCATCACCTCTAGCCATACTCATGACCCAGGTGGAGGATGAGGGCATAGTAGTCCGGAGCGCAAATCAACGTCCAACGGGGCCATGCAAGATAGCGATAAAAGTCGCAGACTTCTGATATCTTCCTCATCCTCTAGCGATTCCAAGTCCCCAGGCTCCTCACCGCCATGCCGGCGAAGGACACGAAGCACAGTATATAAATGGCTAGAGTAGTATTTGACAAACAGATCGATTCGAGTGTGCATTAATAAATCATACTCAGAATCAGTCACACTCAATTTCTCTCTCCCCCAGGGCTCCGAGATGGAACCCAAGCGTTAAAGTGACTATGTTGCACCTCTAGCTAAACTGATACGGATATTGCAGTTCTTATATCTTATATCTTATATGGAAAGTTGGATATGCAGGATTTCTCAATGGATGTTTGCAAATCGACTTAAGTTAAACTGCAAAAAGACTGAGTTCATCACTTTGGTATCGAAACAGAATTTGAGGCATATTGTAGCACACGAGCTTCAAATAAACGCGGATATAATACCATCAGTGCCTGTAGTACGGAATCTGGGCGTTTACATGGATGCCCACCTCAACTTCGACCATCATATCACGCATCTCCGCAAAGGCTGTTTCATGTATCTTGGATGGATAAAAAAGATAAGACATCTACTTACTTTCGAAGCCGCTAAAATTTTAGTTCATGCCTTGATAATATCGCGAATAGATTATTGTCTGTTCACAGGATTGCCCCAGTGTTCTTTTCATGGTTTACAGCTTATCATGAATGCAGCGCACATAACCCCAAGCCTGATACAACTGCACTGGTTACCAGTGGTAGAGAGATGCCAGTTCAAGACTTTGACCTTTGTGTACAAGTCTATGAACGGCTTGGCGCCCTCATATCTCGCGGATATTGTCACCCCGTACACTCCACTTCGTGTTCTCAGGTCTGGTTCAGGCAACTATCTGGAAGTAACTAAACCTAGATGTCGATATGGAGAGCGTTCATTCCAACATATTGGTGCTGCTTTATGGAACAGCCTTCCTGAAAACGTTAAATCTGTGCAATCGCTCAGAATTTTCAAATGCAAACTCAAAACTCATCTGTTTGTTAAGGCCTACGGCCATGTGTTGTCATAAAGCATTAGTAATTTTAGATTTTATATTGCTTTTTAGATTGGTATTTATGCTAAATGTTTTTATATCATTGTTAGCGCTTAGAGGATTTTCCAAATAAGCGCGTTAAAAAATCGAGTATAAGTCAAGTGCCGCTCATCAGTCTTACTCAAAACGCGAACCCGAGTCTTGTGACCTTGTACGGTCAGAGAACAGAAAAGAAAGTAGCACTCACGGATATGCTGGACAAGTTGTTAGAAAAAAGAGCCATAGAGGAAATGCCGGAGGGGCAATCAGGCATGTTCCACAGGGTTTTCCTGAGGCCGAAAAGAACGGGGGGCTGGCGCCTCATAATGGACAATTGCCAGCACATCTGCAAGGTGGTCAGTCGGGGCATATGGGCCACCTCGATCAATCTGACAGACGCGTACTTGCACATACCGATATGGCCTGCACACTACCAATACCTGTGCTTTCAGGTTGGGGAGCACAGGTATTGGTACCGCGCGCTACCCTTTGGGCTGGTGTCACCCGTATTCCCAGTGCTACAACGGTGGGCGACGGAGATAAGCAATGCATGCGCGAGCACTGAGACAACCACATTGGCAACGCTGGCGCCCGCACCCACATACGATGAATCTTCACCTGTGGCCCCTGAAGCGAACTGGATAAAAACATGGGTTTTTGGCACAGGTGATTGCACGCATGAAACGGGTGCGCGCCAAGTCACCTGTTCGGTTTAGGGGTCGCAGTGGAAGGTATTCGACAGGTGGTGTTTGATGAAATCAGCAGACCCAGTGGCAGCAACAGCGCCACTGATCGCCGATTTCCTCATATACCTCTTTGAGGGGAAAAGGTGGCCACTAGAACAGTAGAGGATTACTGTGCAGCGCTGGGCTCAGTGTTGAAGAACGCAACTGGGTACAACCCAGGCCTGGATGAGTAGCTGTCTATAAATAAGAAATTTTCAAGATCACCCCAGTCAAGCATATAGTGCAGTGGGGCCAAAAGGTAGTGCTAGATTACTTTCAGGGCTCAACCTTCCGGGACGAAGAGACCACGCCACTGCGGAAGCTTACTTTCAAGGTAACTTCCCTTCTAGCTCTGGCGTCAGGCAAGAGGAGAATTTAGATACACGCACCAGACAAGCAGTACTTTATAGACGAGAATAAGAGCAGGGTTGTCTTGAAACCTCTGGTAGATTTCCTATGCAAAACGCACATCGTGACTCAGGGTAGGGGTACGTTTTCGGAAATCTCACTGCCTGTGCTACCCGGAGATGCACCAAAGGGAGAATCGAGGTGCCTAGGAAAATTACTGTGCCCCGTGGACACACTACGTAAGTACACTGAGGCTTCAAAGGTAATATGCAGCCCAGAACAAAAAAAGACTGATAATACCGATTTTTCTCGATCTTAACAGAGTTATAGGGAAATCCACCATCTCCAGCTACATCAGAAGGGCAAGTGTGGCGGCATATGACGTGGCTTCACTAAGCGAAGGCACACAAGAGGGGACCAAGATGCACCCCATGAAGTGCGACAGATTGCACGTTCACTGAAGGCGGTAACCGACGCGACCATAGAAGACATATTGCGGGCAAGTTGCTGGCAATCCCTTAACTCTTTCATTCGATTTTACTTGCAGGACTACACGCAAGATTCGTGTCAAGGCTGTACTACATGTCATTCGTAGCTGCGGACTCCATAATTAATAAGTAACACTGTGATGAAGGAAAATTTAAGGTGGGGTCACCTATGCTGTAGGGTCAAAGGCAAGGGCTACAAGAGTAAATGACAACGCCGTGAAGGGGCGAGGTAAAGGGAAAAGCTCGCAGACCCGCCCCAACGAGTCAAAAACTGCGGCCCAAATGAACTGGCTATGATAGGGCAGACTTTCGGACTGTTATGCTTGTATATTTTTACTGTAGTTAAGATTGTTACAAGTGGGTAACACAGAGGAACAGCAGCCCGGACAGCGAGTTACTCATTTGCCCCCACGAGGTGAAAGCAGCTGGCTGGCATCTATGGAGCTGACGTGGAGGGGGGCAGTAGGCAGCTCCTCCGCACCGAAGAGCGCTCACATCACCCTGGGGAGGCGGGTGAGTAATGCAATAGGATGGCCTGGGATGAAAGGGCCTAAGGAGGGCACACCTGTGAGCACACGAGTAACGCAGTGCGTCGATCGGGCACACATGTTGCAACACCGCGCCAATACAGTAAAATTCCGAGGTTTTCTCGAATTCTGATGATATCTATGATAGTGTGGATTCAGTATTAGGTGTCTTGACGAGACACAGCCATGCATAGCATATAGATCGCACGCGATCGTCCAGTGAAAAAGGGGGATGAAGACAAGTTTCCCCTCAGGTGCGCAGACGCACACTGATAGGAAGAGAATACTAGCGTCCAAAAACTGACAGAAATAAAACAAGGAACTATTGGTAGAAGTTTTATTTATTGTCATATTAACCGAAAGGATGTGCGCCCGAAGGGCGTGGAACCCGAGCAATGCCATACCACTAGCTAAATCTATTTCAAGACATTGGATCGATCCAACGGCAGCTGCAACACATGAACAAAATGCCCATTTTTATTCCCCATTAAAATGGGTTTTTGTTTTGTACAAATATTGTAGCTGTTTAGTTGGATAGCTATCTGTACGGGGTATAGGACAATTCCCAACAGGAAAACTCCTAACAGGACAAATCACAACATGACAATTCCCGACAGGACAATTCCCGATAGGACAACTCCCAACAGGACAACTCCCGACAGGACAACTCCCAACAGAGCCACTCCCGACAGGACAAATCCCGTCAGAGCTACTCAGAAAACTCCCGACAGGACAATTCCAGACAGGACAACTCCCGACAGGGCAATTCCCGACAGGACAATTAACGACAGGACAACTCCCAACAAGACAACTCCAAACAGAGCCACTCCCGTCAGAGCAACTCCTGACAGGACAATTCCCGACAGGACAATTCTCAACAGAGCAACTCCCGACAGGACAATTCCCGACAGGACAACTCCCAACAGAAGAACTCCCGACAGAGCAACTCCTGAGAGGACAACTCCCGACAGAGCAACTCCCGACAGGACAATTGCCGACAGGACAACTCCCGACAGAGCAACCCCCGACAGGACAATTCTCAAAAGTGAACTCCATACCAAAATGGTGTCCACACCCCTGCGCAAGTTCAAGAGAGTTGCATCACAGGGGGGAAGAAAATGGTCAGTGGTATTTTGTGAGATATGTCAGTAATCATGGTTGTCTAATTTCGACATACATTGTAATAGTCAAGTATTGCGTCTTGGAAATTCGCGAGGATTTTGGTCCTCTGCCCTTTACTCTGTCCTTTTCCAAAAATTACCATGAGCACTAATTTTTAGGGGATAATAGCGCCATACTTACTGTTTAAGCTCTTTCACACGTGTGTAGAGGGGGGAGCGGGGGGAAGCAGGGACACTACGTTGAAAAATAAGGCAGTAAAAACCCCTTCTATCCAGAACAGTAGTATGATAATAAGGGTTCTACCGCACTTTGTGACGTCATACTGTCTGGAAGTGACGTCATCATGTCTGGACCGGAAGTGCTGTCTAGACCGGAAGTGCTGTCTAGACCGGAAGTGCTGTCTGGAGTGGAAGTGACGTCATCATGTCTGGACGGGAAGTGACGTCATCATGTCTGGACCGGAAGTGACATCATGATGTCTGGACGTGACGTCATCATGTCTGGACCGGAAGTGCTGTCTAGACCGGAAGTGACGTCATCATGTCTGGACCGGAAGTGACATCATGATGTCTGGACCGGAAGTGACGTCATCATGTCTGGACCGGAAGTCATGATAAGCGTTAGGATAGGCGCGACCATGTGTGACGTCATCATGACGTCATACTGAGATGATGCTGTCTGGAGCGAAAGTGGTTTGGCCGAGTCAATCAACATGAAGCCAATGAACTCGACCTGTCAATCAGTGTAACCATGGCAACAGACCCCCCCCCCCAGGGACATACTATGTACCGACCCCCCCCCCCCCCCAGGACAGACTATGTACCGACCCCCCCCCCCCCCAGGGACATACTATGTACCGACCCCCCCCCCCAGGACAGACTATGTACCGACCCCCCCCCCAGGGACATACTATGTACCGACCCCCCCCCCCCTAGGACAGACTATGTACCGACCCCCCCCCCCCTCTAGGACAGACTATGTACCAGGAGAGCAACAAACATTTTTGCCGAATCAGCATGATAAAATCCTATATAAGTGTGGTGTCTCAAGGCTTAGAGACATTGTCAGACACATCATGGATAACACACCAGCTATCATCATTGATGACTTAACAGCGTTTCAAGCGAATGAATCTGTTTGCATCTGGGTAAATATGCGTGATGAAGCTGAAGCAGCTGATATTACATATGCTTTGGAGGAGGTGCTACAATTTCCAACTCAGATCACTGCAGTGAAGCCTGACGTAGTAATTACATTTATGTGGAACAACCGCATAGTAACACTGACTCAACGATACTGCAAATGTCAAGTGTGGTTGGAATATGAGGGACAACCCCATAACTGCTGCTGATATATACTAAAATATTTCGGGCCCTTTTAAGGGCCATCCTATATTATGAAATGAAGCAAAACATGTCTGTCTGTGTGTGTGTGTGTGTGAGAATACATTTTATCACATTTCAGGTCTAGTTGGCGGATGAATACCATTTGGCGGATGAATACCATTTGGCAGACCAATTAACTTCACCGTCAGTTAACTTCACCGCTAGATGTCTCTGCTGTATAACAGCTGTACAACTTCACAACTGTAAGTGAGACATTCATATACACAAGTAAAATTCTGCTGAGTCAGCAATTTTAACATTTTGGAAACAAGTTTGAACAAGTTACACACCATATTTTGATTACATGGAAGTAGCATAAAAGCATGAGTGAAACATGTCAACTAGTGATACATGCTGCTGAGTCAACACACCATTGAAGTGGTATAAAAGGAAGAGTAAAACGTGTATTTTACTTCATTTCAGTTCTAGCAGTTGAAGAGACAACAACGATGGCACCAGTCTACTGTCATGATTGTGATGTGACATTTCCATCTCTGGAAGTGTTCGTGACACACACATGCAAACCAGCTAGGATGAAACGTGCTCATGAAGAGCTTGTTGAGCAGATTGAAGCCAAGAGACGAAAGACCGTACAAGATGGTGTTGACAGACCTGATCCAGTCCTCTGCTGTAAATGCGTCAAGATATTTTCCTCTTTGGATGCATTTGAGACACATGCATGTGATGAGATGGAAAATGTGTCTCATGAAGAACAAAGAAAGAAAGAGACAGGACAAGTAGGCAGAGGCAGAAGAGTGAGTCTTGGTGAAAACGCACAGGAAAGGCGGTTTGAGCCTGAAGATGGATCGGATTTGCTACTTGAAATGCGACAACAAGAGAACCGGATTAAGAGACATTTGCTAGAGACGTTAAACCGTGGCATGAAATGGTACATTGTGGTACATGCACGCTTCAAGAAAATGACACCAAATGTTGAAGGTGTGATGGTAGAACAAGTGGATAATGCCTTCATCAGTAGTCCGACATATGCAGCATACAATCCAACGGATATTGAGAAGGACTTACCAGAAGCCTATAAAGAATTGTTTACCAGGTTTGATGAACATGAGCGACAAGGCTCTGGCTGGGTGTTGGATAACATATTTTTCATTGAAGTGCATACAGCTACGTCAGCGCCACTGGAAGCGAGCAGTTTTATCCCACTACCGAAGAAAGTAAAGACTACAAAGGCGGTGTTAAACATTCAGAATAAAGACAACAAGTGCTTCTTATGGTCTGTATTGGCTCACCTTCACCCTTCAACAAGCAATGACCCACAGCGTGTGCATCAATACAAGCTATTTGAGAACGAATTGAAGGTAGAAGGCATGACATTTCCAACACCGATTACAGACATTCCAAAGTTTGAAAAGGAGAATGATGTGTCCATTAACGTGTTTGGATATGAACATGATGTCGTTGTTCCCATACAACTCAGCCGAAACACCAGCGCCAACAGCGCGAGAGAAATCAACTTGCTTTTGATTAGCAATGACAAGACAAGACATTACTGCCTCATCAAGAATTTCAGCAGACTGATGGCTTATCGATCAAAGTGCAAGAATGCAGCATTTTATTGTTTCAACTGTCTTCATGGGTTTATACGACAAGATCTTTTAGACAAGCATCGTGAAGTGTGTGGCAAGCATGGAGCACAACGTTTATCATTCCCCAAGGAACCTTTTATCAAGTTCAAGAATGTAGCCAAACAACAGCGAGCGCCGTTTGTCATTTATGCAGACTTTGAATGTTTCACGCAAAAGCATGAAGGAGACAAGTATCAACATCATCGTCCAAACAGCTTTGCCTATGTGGTTGTCAGCCAATATGATACACGTGCTCCAGTCGTATATCGAGGAGATAATGCTGTGAAAGTCTTTTTAGACCATATGGTATATGAACGTGATCGTATTGTGCATGGTCTACAGCAGAAAAAGAAAATAGTCATGACTCATGAAGATGAAGAGCATTATAAGAACGCCACAGATTGTTACATTTGTCATGAGCCTCTAGGAGCAGATCGTGTGAGAGATCATGATCATATCAATGGCAAATACCGCGGAGCTGCACATAATGAATGCAATTTGCAATTTCGATTTCGAAAAGATCAGCAGGATGTTGAAGATTCTTTCATCATTCCTGTGTTTTTCCACAATTTACGAGGCTATGACAGTCACCTTATCATGGAAGAAATTGGAAAGTTCAAAAATGAAACCATTACAGTCATTCCCAACACCGTTGAGAAATATATTGCATTCACCATGAGCAATCTGAAATTTACAGACAGTTATCAGTTCATGAGTACTTCTCTACAGAAGCTTATATCCAACCTGGCGGCAGAAGGGAAAGACAACTTTTATCACATGACGTCACACATTCACGATAGTGACCAACAAGAGTTACTGTTGAGAAAGGGAGTGTACCCCTACGATTACGTGGATGAGCCATCCAAGTTTGCTGAAACACAACTGCCGTCCAAAGACAAGTTTTACAGTCTACTCAGTGAAGAAGACATTAGCGATGAGGATTATGCGCATGCGCAGAAGGTGTGGGAGACATTCCACTGTACTACATTTGGCGAATACCATGACTTGTACCTGAAATCAGATGTGTTGCTGCTGGCTGACGTGTTTGAAAACTTTCGTCACGTATGTCTCAACACGTATGAATTGGATCCTGCTCACTACTATACAGCGCCAGGACTGTCGTGGGATGCTATGTTAAAAGCGACAAAGGTGAAATTGGAATTGATCAACGACATTGACATGTATCAAATGGTTGAACAAGGTCTACGGGGAGGAATATCTGTCATCACACACAAGTATGCGAAAGCAAATAACCCCTACGTAGCAGATTACAATCCCACGAAACCCACCAACTACTTGACTTACCTGGATGCAAACAACTTGTATGGCTGGGCCATGTCGCAAAGCATGCCGGAAAGTGGATTTATGTGGGTGAGCGAGCCAGAATCCATTGACTTTATGGATGTGGATGAAGATGACGAGATTGGATACATTTTAGAAGTGGATTTGGAATACCCATATTCAATCCATGATCGTCATAATCACTACCCAGTGGCTCCAGAACGGAAATGTGTGAAAGTGGGAGAATTGTCAGAACATAGTCAGAAGCTACGGAAAGATCTAGACATGAAAGGCAAACCTAGTGAAAAGCTCATTCCCAACTTGTGCGATAAGAAGAAATATGTGCTTCATTATAGAAATTTACAGCAATATGTCTCACTGGGATTGAAAGTCACGAAGGTGCACCGTGCCATCATGTTTGCACAGAGCAAATGGTTGGCAAAATACATCTCCTTGAACACGGAAAAGAGAAAGTTGGCCAAGAACCCGTTTGAGAGAGACTTCTTCAAATTGATGAACAACTCGGTGTTTGGCAAAACCATGGAAAATGTAAGAAAACGCATCAATGTGGAACTTGTTCACCAGGAAAAGCGGTTCAAGAAACTTGTGGCCAAGCCTTCCTTCCACAAATTTAGAATTTTCAACGAAGATTTGACCGCGGTACATTTGCGCAAAGTGGATCTGCTTCTGGATAAACCCATTCAAGTTGGGTTCACCATTCTCGACCTCAGCAAGGTGCTCATGTTCCACTTTCATTACAACTACATCATGACCAAGTATCCCAACGCCAAACTCTTGTTCAGCGACACCGACAGTCTATGTTATGACATAGAAACGGAAGATATATACAAAGACATGCAGGAAGATGCTGACTTGTTCGACACAAGTGACTATCCGCCAGATCATTTCCTGCATTCCAACGTGAACAAGAAAGTGCTTGGGAAAATGAAAGATGAGACGGCGGGCATTCCCATTGAAGAGTTTGTTGGACTTCGGCCGAAAATGTATAGTATGATGTATGGTGGGAAAGAAAAACGTACGGCTAAAGGCATCACTCGCGCGTGTCAAAGACGGATGAAACATCAGCAGTATAGAGACAGTTTGTTCAACCAAACGCAAACGATGACTACAGGACACATCATTCGAAGTCATAACCACCAGATCTTCTCGGAGAAGTTGAGGAAAGTGGCTCTCTCTCCCTTTGATGATAAGCGATATGTGATGAGTGATGGCTATTCCACTTTGGCGCATGGGCATTACAGTATATAAGGGGGAGACACTTCAACTTTAGAGTCAGTTGAGGTGTGAACACTGAAGCGTCAACATGAAAAGATCTGCACCAACGGATATGGATACTCTAGCAGATACGGTGAAAGATATGAAAGTGAAACATCCTGATACTACCATTAAGAAATTAAAAGTGGAGACGACGGTACCAACACCACAGTCGTGGGATGGAATGCTTTCTCTAGGCAATGGAAAGTATATCAAGATTATGAAACAAAGTAATGAAGGTGTGGTAAACATTCGCAAATACCTCAGAGATGAGGGGACTGGAAAAAACCGTCCAACGAAAAAGGGTATCTTGCTGACAATACCTGAATGGAAAATGATGAAGAAGCAGGTGAAAGAAGTGGATAAAAGGCTTCGCAGACAAGACGACAAGTCATAACAAGGTAACAATCATGAATGCACTCATGCTGAACGGTGGTGTTTACCTTACTGTCAATGAGAGGAATGAAGTGATACTAGATTCTAAGACAAGTTATCATCGGTTTAAACCTGAAGTGTGGAAAGACTTTAAAAACATACCGCTTGAAGCTGGGTTTAAACGCAGACTTGAAAATAAAGTGGAAGTGACGGTGGCTGAATATGATTCTAACATACGTGTGACATTCTGTAGAAATCTTTTACAGGATTATCCAGAGGATTATAAGGGAGTTGTGCCAGATACACCATATACAGATTTGATCATCTTTGATATCAAGAACTGGCGCGCAGTCTTACGATTCCTAGAAGTCATACAACATCCACTCTTCACCATCTTGCGAGCATAAAAAACGTCTTTGCAGACAAGGAGACAGCTCATAGTTCATCTGACTGTTGAACGAGATGGAAGACTTTTTAACGGAATATAAACCAATTACGCATGGGTTCTCATATCTGAGAAACGAATATGATGACATTGTGCTAAGACATTTTGGACAGTATCTCGTCCTATCACTTGATGACCAATCCGTGTTGAAAGACCATCTAGAGAAGTTCAGGATACCTGGCTTTCTCCTGACAGTCTCAAATGAATTAGAAGTGCGTGTGACTGAGAACTGCTTAGACGTGTTTGTACAATTTCGCCAATATGACGAGCTTACAGAAAACTATGACTACATCACCCTCAACACAGTGGAATGGAACGCGTTGTTACAAGCATTGGATTGGAAAGAACCTAACGCTTGAATTCAAAGAAACAGAAATATGGCTTACACGAGGCACCAAATCCATTGAGCTGACACAACCTATGCGTGTGATGGACATTGACTTAGAAGAAGAAGGATATGAACTGAAACTGTCTGAACATGTAACTGTTAAAGTGATAAAGTTTGGTGATGTGTGTTATGTGAGCTTTCATAGCATTTACAAACATGGATGTAATGTCTATGATACCTATATCAATTTAGATTCTAATGAATGGTATTCATTGATGAATGTATTGAAAAATGAATGTGTTTGTAAATAGTGTAAATAGACTTTGTAGTTAAGAGTTTGTAGTAAAGAATTTTGTAAATAGTGTAAATAGTGTAAATAAAAGTTTGTAAATAGTGTAAATAGAATTTGTAGTTAAGAATTTGTAAATAGTGTAAATAGCGTTTGTAGTTAAGAGTTTGTAAATAGTGTTTGTAAACTTTGTAAATAGTGTTTGTAAACTTTGTAAATAGTGTTTGTAGTTAAGAATTTGTAAATAAACGTATGTACAACACAATAAACAAGACAGTTGTTTGAAAACTTGATTTGTTTTATTTAACAACAACAACTTAACTAATATAACAACAACAACAACAACTTAACTAATATAACAACAACAACAACTTAACTAATATAACAACAACAACAACAACTTAACTAATATAACAACAACAACAACAACTTAACTAATATAACAACAACAACAACTTAACTAATATAACAACAACAACATTAATAAAACAATGGTTTATAATGTCTATATACAAAATCCTTTACAATAAAATCACCATCCTTTCTTTTTAATATATTCACAATATCAAACATACTCTGACCTCGAGCTCTATGCAATATATAATAGACACAATAAAAACCACATGACGATGATATTGGCGTTTGTAATGAGATAGAATTATACATATAGTCATTTCTTAAAAACATGTCTAAACGATCATCGAGAGGGAACAGTCCATAAGAGTCAAAATATTCCACAGGGTCTTTATCATAATACACTGCCACCCAATGTTCTCCTGGTTCATCTTGATCGTCTGTGTTGATCACATAGGCGCCGCGTTGTAAAGACGGTAACTGGTCCATGGCAAACACGCCTTGAAACAAGTCTTTGGTCATGACATCATGACTCAATATGGCATCAATCTGCTTCGTGTTCATGACTGGTAGTCGAATTGGATGCTGCGATTGGCACTGATCTCAATAATGTTGTCAAATTCAGCATAGACAATGACATTGATGGTAGGTTGCAAAGCCCTAGCAAAGTTCATTTCTAGCCGCAAATTCCCATGCTTGATCAGGGGGAAATGATCATCACCATCATAATCCGGTGTTAAGTCAAACGAAAATAAAGCATAACCTCTAGGCCAATCTTCCCGTTTTATAATGGAACTTTTCTCACCATTCAACCGATCAAACGATTTGTAAAGCGTTTCAAAAGCGTTCAGGTATTTGTTCTGTGTAATGTCAAGCTTGAGAGGTTTGGATAGAACTGGTTCACCATCCGTGTACAGTTGCATATAGTCCAGATTAAAATGATCAAAATTGTATGGATTCCTCAATACTGATCCACCAAAAGCTTCATTATGAACCAGACCAATGACAATACGATTTGGTAATTGACCCAAAAAGATGTTATCTTTCACAAAAGACTGAAATCCTGCTGGAATGGCCAAGACTTTACATTCTTTTCTAGTGATGATGATCTTGGCAGGACTTTTCATCAATGCATCTGCATGTCCTAACTGAATACCTGGACTCACCCTCACTTTGCGAATGGTTAAAAATGCCTCTTTCACTTCTACCTTATAGGTATTATTTACAGCCATCAATACATAGTCATCTTTTTGTCTATGGAAACGCAATTTCAAACTGATGCCATTCGGAAGATAACGATCCTGCTCAAACAAATCTATCCTTAAACCACCTGCGAGCATAACATCACGGCTAAGACGAGTATGCAAATAACGATGATGTAAGCCATTATTGCCTTGCTCAGCCAAGTCACCACCGTCGGCATTGACATGAAACCCGGATACATATTGTTCATGATTAGGTCTTTTCACCTCATGACTATTCATTGACCCAGCAGTATCCTTGTACATGAGACGCATAGAGCGCTCAGAATGCAGACTTTCTTCCGAATCATGGATGAGATGAGAGATAATGCTGGTATAACCATGAGTATTGTTGCTATGCGAAACCAAACGATCATTCAGAAACAATTCAATATTAGACCATAACCCATTAAACACATCATTGATGCAAGAGACATTATCATCTGCGCCACACGCTGTTCCATCAGCCTTTAGAATGCGACATACAATATGAAGTTTGCTGTTCTTTAAATCCAGATATTCTTCTGTACTCGCAGGAATGTAGAATTCTATTGGAGCGCCTTCTCTAATGCTTGTAAGTGGTTGATAGTCAACATTATAACTTTTCTCTACAGCAGTTTGCGTTGGTGGTACGTGAAACCATTCCAATGGAGAAAGACTACATTCACACGAATGATTATGAATGAGAGACATGATTTCAAAAGATATCTTTGCGATATTTTGATGTTATCCGTCTGGCTGTTTTTCGTCTTCTGGCACGTTTCGTCGGTTGCATACGCTTTTGTTCACCAAACACACGTTCTGCTACTCGGCCCGTCACATCTTTCGCGACATTCTTTGCAGCCTTCTTAAGATGTGGCGCAACGATCTTAGCCCCAGCCTTAAGTAGTGGAATAGCTTTGCGAGCCAATGATCCCAGTATGGAACCAATACCATCACCATACTGGATTCGCGCTCCTTTGAATCCTGGTAATTCCCCGCCCACTTGACGAAGAAAATGGTTGCGATATGCAGACGGATCGTGTGTGTAGGCTTTCATAATGCTTTTGGTCGAAAATGAAGTTTACAGATCACCTTTCCAGTTTGAAATGGAACAGTATGGCCTGTGTCGTCCTTAATATTCATTTCTATCACGTCAAATTTGGACGTGTTTACAGGAACATAATGCGGTTCGCCGTACGTTTTCATGATAATGTCACCATCATGGCCTTGTATGCCAACAGAACGTAGCAAAGGCACATAATAATCACCAACAACTTGTGGTTCACAAATGCTACAATACACATACAGTGTATAAAATCCCTGTTTCACATCCGCTTTATGTTCAGCTGCACACGCTTCAGTATACCATTGCTCTGGGATAAATCCTAAAATCTCAGCCAATCCAGTGGAAAAGGACACTTCAAGACCATCATCGAGAAATAGAAACACACGTCGTCTAATCTTATCATACTTTAGCCGAATAGGTTGTTTCGGGTCATCGGGGTTAGCCGCTTCTTCATTGACTGCCTCACATAGTTCTTGTATGGTTCTATAGTACCCATAAGGAATATTAACATGCCAAATGCCAAATGTATCTATTTGTCGATACCCAATAGAATAGTTCATGCCCTGTCTCATCGTTGTCCATGTATGTGGATATTGAATTTCAGCTAAAGCCACTTCATATTTTCCATTCAGATATATGGTTCGAGGCATACGAATTTGATAATTCGAAGCCTTGTTGTTGGGATAATAGGTCATACTCGCATTGCTAGGCAAAGTGATGTAAAAGCTTGTCGACTCCATGATGCTAACTAAATGGTATAGCTGCGTTGACGTTGTCTATATACCTCAGGACAGCGCGCGCCATTCGACCAAGTATGTAAATGATCTTTTACATCATGATGATGATCTAGATGATCTATGACTTCTCCTTCACAACAAGCAATCACACATCTTATTTTCACAGGAATAGTTGTGTCTTGACCACAACAACAACATAGCTCTTTCAGCCATGTTAAAAATTTTCCCATCCTTCAGGAAACTGTCTTTGTTGACGTTGTTTCATTTCTGTTGTAATGTCGTCACGAGTGGTCTTTTTACTAAACATTGTTTTTGGAATATTAGCATCAACAATTTCCTGGATAAATGGATGCCAACCATGTGGTGGTTTGACTCGTTCTTTTCTTCTTGTCGCCACCAATGCTTCTTTCATCAAATCAACCATGTTGGAATTTGCTATAATATCGCCCGTTTTCAACACAAGTTCATTCTTCTCTGACCATGTTGTACCATATTTCTTCAGTTCGGCTAAAAGTTGTGTTATTTTTCCATGATAGATAGGTTGAAAATGACTTAACACTAGCTTTTCTGGCTTTTCAGGTGGTGATGATGATGATGAGGGCTTTTGCTGTCTAGACTGACTTGTTCGTAAATGACGACCAAGAAGTTGAGACATTTCAATAACCTTTTCACGTGTTCGTTTCCCACGTAAAAGTTTATTCACTTTCGTTTTGATTTCACCATCTTTACCCTTCTTTTCTAGCAACATTTTATATTCATATTCAGGAATGAGGACCATTTTCATCGTATGTTTCATTTTAGCAGTAGTTTGGCTAACAAGGGCAATGCCAATCTAGCAATAACTCCAATGAATCCTCCTTTCTGATTAATCAACTTCTTTTTTCGTCGAAGGGATATCTTCTTATCTGCTAGAGTACGAAGCGTATGACGTTCACGTTTAAATTCCTTAAACCGTTTTGAGCTTAAGGGTAAATGTCCTTGCAATATATTCAAACAAATTTCAAACAAGCTTGTTAATTCCTCCTTTGTAGCTTGCTGTAGCAAGGATTTACGTCGTTTAGGTCCACTGCGTGCAAGCAAGTGAAGAAACGGTTGGTTCGCTCGAATACGTTTAGACATCTTGACTGCGAATGGTCAAATGAGTTGGTTCTTGTTCATACACTGCTTTATCAATATAGACATAATGTGTATCTTTTGGTAAAATGCCCGTACGAATACGTAGTTGATCATTTGTCTTTGGTTTTAAATCAATGAATAAATAACCATGAGGTTTGCTAGTAGCATCTTGATAGGCTTCTATGAGAAATTGAGATCTTCCAGGATACATTTGCCGCGCCAATGTACTAATTTGTTGACTGTCTCTCGGATTTTTAAACAGAATAATATAATGTGTATTCAAACTAATATTTCGCATCTCTTTCCCATGATGGAATAAATTATGTACAATAAAGATAATGCTCAGATTTTGATGACTGCTGCCAACACTAAAGAGACGTGTCATACGCTCATCACTATGACATTTCGTCATTAAGTCATCAATGATAAGTAAGTTTGGTTTCTTCGGGTTAAAACGCTCTTCAATGTCATCTGGAATGCCTTGGTAAAATTCCACACCTTTCATTCCCTTGTACAAAGGCTGATCTGCTGCATAGAGCCATAAAATGCTTTTTGGAGAGGGTTTAATCAACTTTTGTTCTAGAATTTCCTTCACCAGAGACGTTTTGCCACTGCCTGTAGGTCCAGAGACTAAACATGTAAATGGATGCTTCATTGTTGAATGTCTGTTTCTTTCACCCAACTGTTAAACTTGTTTGGCCAACCTAACCACTTGACAAATAATTCTTTCACACCTCGTCTTTTACGTGTTTTCAAGACTTTTTCAATTCTATAAATAGATTCAATATCTTTGGTCACTTTCTGCAGTTCTTCTTCATAGAAATGTCCATCAATATCTTCGTCTAAAAAGTCTTTCACACGATATAAATGTATTCCTTGCTTCTTACAACGATGTGTGACAATGAAGACTTCTTGCGTCCATTTGATGTGATAATCGCGTTGAAACACATATTTAATGTGAGAAATGCGAACATGATCACCAATGTTAAATTTGTACTTCTTCTTCTTCGGTTTCAATTTCAGTTTGTCAACATACATATACTTCCACACTTTTGATTCATTGTCTTTACGAATCTCGGCTGGAGCATATTTATTAGGAAGAGAACCATGAGGTCTATGGTTGTAATTGTACACCAAGTCTGGAAGAATGTCTAAGTAACGGTAAGTTTGATTATGTAGAAAATACCGATACATCATTCCCTTTAGAGTACGAATGACTCTTTCAGCAAAGTTAGCTTTGGTTTCATTCTTTGTGGTATAAGCATGAATGCCTTCTTTCTTCAAAAATGCTTTTACCCATCTGTTTTTAAATTCTGTTCCTTTATCAGACCTTAGAGTTCGCGGTCTTCGTCGTGTGTCATGAAAAATCTTTTGGAAAGCTTGTATGACGCTGGTATGTGATTTATTAGGTATTGGCTGTACCCAGACATATTTGGAAAACACATCAATGACAATGAGTAAAAAGCGTATGTCATCATTATAGGGAGCTATGTTTCCCATATCAGCCAAATCAATATCCCACATATCATCAATGCCACGTGTAATGACACGTTGTCTTTTGAACCTGTATTTGACAGGTTGGAGTAAACTGAAAGCATCTTGATCCTGTAGCCATATCTTCACTTGTGAATGTGTGACTGGTTGATTATGTTTTCGTAAGATGTGATACAGTTTGTAAGGACCAGCAAATGCTCCAGGCTGTCCAGGTTTGAAGTAAATATCAGTCAAGTAGTCTTTCCACGTCGACATGGTCACACCGAATGAAAACCACCTTCTCAACAGAACAGCTTTTATTTTATAACTCAACCATCATCACTTAACTAACATAGTAACTTAACTAATATGTATTTATAACTAACATGTATTTATAACTAACATATATTTACAAATCAAGTATAGATACAATGGTATGAATAACTGGAGACCATTGGTCTTCAATGAACACTAACCAATGACTGAGTTCATCCAATGTAATAGCATCTACACCATATTTCTCACAACGTTGATTTGCATTCTCTAACACTTTATCTAAATGCATGTAATATTTAGCTTCATTCCAATATGTATAAACAGATGCAAAATGACAAGTATGTTCTTGACACTCTTCATGTTGACAAGCAGGACAGACTAAATAGGCAAACTTTTTTACAGCTGATAACATTTCTTCACAATAAGCTTTTTGTACAATATATTGTCTCAGTGTCATGTCCGCCATTGTGCAGTCTTGTGAGTCTTGCAGCACAAGTTAAACATACTTCAAATTTACATGTCCACACGTCTGCACACCATGACGGTTGGCAAGCAAATGAAAAAAGTCTCTAACCCTCACACAACATTTCTAACAACTTTCCCATAATATTCTGACCAGGATATCCAGATGACACTTGTTTCACACCAGCTCCCCACCAATGATCATACGTTGCTTCAACTAAAGTTTTGTCTTTACATTCTTTCAACTTGTTGCGAAACAATACACACTGATTCCATTTGACTTGTAAAACATCTTGCATTTTGCTTCTCTTCACTGTATGCCATAAAGGACATGGTTTTATCCCTTTAGCAATACGTTTCGCTTCATATCCATTTCTACATGAAGCAATGGCTGAAGCAATATCTGGACGGTGATGAAACACTGCTTTCTCATATTGATACAAAGCTTCACTTGAGTTGAACACATGTCCATACTTTTCAAGTCGTGTTGGAAACATATTTGAAAGAACGTCCTTATGACCGCTGAATAGTACAAGATTCTCCATGTTGACTTTGCTTCTTTATTCTGACATGTCGGTTTCTTCCTGTAATAAAATATCTTTTAATATATTTGCTGCCTCTTCTATCATATTCTTTCTTTGTTTACGTTGAAACCACTCACATAAAACTAAATTTGCTAGTAAGAAAAACATGGTTATGTCTTTGAGAAACAATTCACTATGTTGTCATAAACATGATTAAAAAAGGTTTTATATAACTTACCTGATAAAGCTGCTCGGTTTCCTCTGCTTCTTTACAACAATCTCTCAAATGATCAACCACGGTGAAATATACTTCCACATCAGTGCGAGCAGAATAAAGTGCAGCATCAAAGTCAAAGTTAGGATCTTCTTCTATTCCAGTTTTATGACATTCTCCAAGAAATCTTGAATGCAGTTCAATCACATCAAGACTATGATGTACAACATCCCAAAAAGCATCCAAATGATAAAGCTGATAGTCTGGAGTGCCACAGCAAGCAAGTTTAGCAATCATCAAGTCAATATAAGCATTTTTAAAACATGCGTCCATCTTGTTTCAGTGTCTTGTGGGGCTTTTACTTTGCTTCACTGACTTTAAGTACTCCACACTTGTCGCAGAAGTTGCTTGGTTCACACAACTTGCAATTATACTTGTGGCAGTGGCAATGATAATCCTCCACATATCCACAAGCACCGCAATAGTCACAGGTAAGTCCAAGTTGATTTTGTACGTTCATGTTCTCCAACTGAACTTCAGCCAGCCTTTTCTTGGATAGCTTTGACACCTTCATCCGACCATCCTTTTGCAGCTTGATGATGGTTTTCTTGTCATGGCATTCCTCACATGGTGATAGGGCTGAGTTGATGTTGTCCATCTCCTGAAGCAGTGTCTCCCATTCACCATCATTCATGTTGATGTGATGTGTGTATTCTTTCCCTTCAAACCGTGACGTGCGCACAAAACTCACATAGCGCATATCCAAGTATGAAATGACTTCAAGCCACTTCGTTTGCGTTAAGTACAGTTTGAAGCCAATGTCGCGTAAATTTTTCAAGCTTTGGCATACAATCTTCCACAAAGATGGTGAATAAGCACACCATCTCTCTCCACGTGTGATGCGTAGAAATGGCCCATATTCTCCATGCTCCACAGTAATGGTTAAGTTAGCACTAATTTTAAAGCTGCTGCTGCGCTGCGTTGCGTTGCTTGTCTTGTTCTCCATGGCTGCTACAATGTACTGATGATGCACTCCCTCCAACTGTCTGCTGAGAAATGACTTCACTCTGCTGAGTTCACTCCCTTTTATACCCAACTATCTGCTGAGTCAGCAAAGAACTTGCAAAGTTTTGAATTCACTTCAACTCGTCCATGGTTGAATCGGACAAGCTCTGATACATTATTTGGAACATCATCATCATAATGTAAAATGATTCTTGCAGCTACAACTAACATGAGCTCAACTGCCCAAATTGTATTCACGTTGATAAATGCTAAATCAATGTCATAAGTTAACGGTAAATGTAGATCTTCACATTCACGTAGAAACGAGCGGATGAAACGATCTCTTGGAATGGTCTTTCCAACAGCTTCCCAATGCTGATGTAAGTTCTTCACTTGCAGCATCCAATCCGATTCAAAAGCAGGAAGCTTTGAAAACACATAGTCAGCATAATTCACTTTGAAGACGTCATCCATGGTCTCTACACATCGATGAAGAAGCAATGTTGACATTGTAGATGGTTTTACCTCCTTTTCTACAGATGTTACATGTAGGTTTTCATGAGATGTTTGTAAAATCGCGGAGTCATGTCATTGAAACCGTCGAGAAAGGTTGTTGGTAAACCGTTTGTTAATCACTAAAAAGTCTCCTGGGGTCCGATGCCCTAGTATCCATTGAAACAGCATTGACATAGTGAAATGTCCTTTTTCATAGAGGTAAGCCATCATATCATACACATGAATGCGTTCTTCAAGGTATTTGAGACCATGCAACATGACCTTTGCACATTTGAATTCACGATCCTCATCCAGAGACTTTGGCGCCGGTAGAGATAAAGTCTTAAAAAGTTCCTCATGAAGACTTTTAATAAGTTGAATGAAACGTTGAGTCATAGCTTCGGAGAACTTTGGCTCTGACGCCGGAACATGTTCTGTGTTTCCTTCTAACATGTAGATGAGTTGAATGACGGTATTCACTTCTTCCGTTAGATACATGTACGTGTGGTTGTTGAAAAAGCCTTCTTCACATAAACACCATAAAATGTTACAATCAATCAGAGGAAGTACTGCTCGAAAGTTCCGTTTCAACATTATAACATCTTCCTCAGTAACAGGTATGGTCTTACTCGATTCAATTTTAGATTTCAGCTGTTTGTCTTCTCCGTCATCGCTTGACATGTCCACTTCTGAATCCTCATTATCGCTTGACATGTCCAATTCTGAATCCTCATCATCATCACTCACTTCGTTTTCCTCATAATGTGCTAGATGCGCTTTTAACTTTGCACTTAGTTGTGAGTTGTCACCATTGATAAGTCTATTCGCAACCCAGAACGGGTAGTCAGACCCCTCAGGATCTGGCATTTCTTGCTGCACTGCAGCGACATCTGATGGTGCATTTAATGCTTCCTCCTGAGGCATTGCTTGTTGCACTGTAGCGACATCTGATGGTGCATTTAACGCTTCCTCCTGAAGCATTGCTTGTTGCACTGTAGCGACATCTGATGGTGCATTTAACGCTACCTCCTGAGGCATTGCTTGTTGCACTGTAGCGACATCTGGCAGAACAACTAACGCTTCCTTCAAAGCTGTTTCAGCGTCTTCAAAGAACGCATCTATCTCTTCCAACGATAATAATGTATCATCAAAAGTAACTGTTTCAAAGTCATCCATGTCTATGTTGATAGCTGGTGTGTCTGACGATGCCTAAGCCTCGAGACACTACACTTATATACGATTTTATCATGCTGAATCAACGATTTCATCATGCTGATTCAGCACAATTTTTTTTTTTAGTTTGTTCTCCTGGGGGGGGGGGGGGGTCGAAAAAATGAAAAAAGTTCAGAATCCTCTGAAACGGATAAATATGCAAAAATCACAATTTCGAGGGGGGGGGGTCGAAAAAATGAAAAATGTTCAGAATCGTCTGAAACGGATAAATATGCAAAAATCTCAATTTCGAGGGGGGGGGGGGTCGAAAAAATGAAAAATGTTCAGAATCGTCTGAAACGGATAAATATGCAAAAATCACAATTTCGAGGGGGGGGGGGGTCGAAAAAATGAAAAATGTTCAGAATCGTCTGAAACGGATAAATATGCAAAAATCACAATTTCGAGGGGGGGGGGTCGAAAAAATGAAAAATGTTCAGAATCGTCTGAAACGGATAAATATGCAAAAATCTCAATTTCGAGGGGGGGGGGGGTCGAAAAAATGAAAAATGTTCAGAATCGTCTGAAACGGATAAATATGCAAAAATCACAATTTCGAGGGGGGGGGGGGGGGTCGAAAAAATGAAAAATGTTCAGAATCGTCTGAAACGGATAAATATGCAAAAATCACAATTTCGAGGGGGGGGGGGGGTCTGTTGCCATGGTTACACTGATTGACAGGTCGAGTTCATTGGCTTCATGTTGATTGACTCGGCCAAACCACTTTCGCTCCAGACAGCATCATCTCAGTATGACGTCATGATGACGTCACACATGGTCGCGCCTATCCTAACGCTTATCATGACTTCCGGTCCAGACATGATGACGTCACTTCCGGTCCAGACATCATGATGTCACTTCCGGTCCAGACATGATGACGTCACTTCCGGTCTAGACAGCACTTCCGGTCCAGACATGATGACGTCACGTCCAGACATCATGATGTCACTTCCGGTCCAGACATGATGACGTCACTTCCCGTCCAGACATGATGACGTCACTTCCACTCCAGACAGCACTTCCGGTCTAGACAGCACTTCCGGTCTAGACAGCACTTCCGGTCCAGACATGATGACGTCACTTCCAGACAGTATGACGTCACAAAGTGCGGTAGAACCCTTATTATCATACTACTCAGAACGCTTCTGTGCGAAGGGACAAATTCATATTGAACAACCCGCGTATAGAGAGAGACTTGGTCTGTGTGGGACTTGCTTTTACCAATGTTTTCTTAAGTTGACATAGCGTTAACCACTTTTGTTTAATGGCTGGGGAAGGGGGAGGGAGGGAGGGGGGTGGCTCAGTTTGAATCTCTTGCTTAACGATGTGCTTTATGCATAGCTCCTCCTGCTGCAGCCGTTTAATAAGTGTACAACTTGCAATCGTTAAAATACATGTACTTGTACAGTACATAACAGTATTCTACATGCAGATAATCTAGATTTCAAATGATGTTTTGTCAGTTCTTTACATATCTATGTACATATATGTTACATATATATGCCACTCTCTGACATCTTTATGTGTGTTGTAAATACAAGTGGGAAAAGTAGCTGTTTGAAATGTGCGGATATTAATGACAATTTTAAAAAATGGCGGCGGATTTCAGCAAAGTATTTGATGAAATTGGTGATTTCGGACCGTACCAATGCGTGATATGCGTGTTACTGGCGGCCTGCATGGTACCCGCCGCCTTCTCGAATCTCAACACAGTGTTCATTATGGGTGTCACTAATTACTGGTGCAGCGTACCGACATTAAAGCACCTTAATATTAGTCAGACGGATATCAGAGACGCTACGATCCCGGTTGTATCATCCGAAGGACAAGCGCTTCATGAGTGCAATATTTATGTACGTAATTATTCTACGTGGGACGAGAGCGATGTGAAGACCTACAAAGGTGCAAACCTGGACAATGCAACGACTACATATTGCCCTCACGGATGGGTTTTTGACACCGATGTTTATGGAGACACGGCCACGACAGATGTGCGTATTACCGTGTGATTAACTACATTCAGTCTGCATGCTAGTATCCTTCACAAGCTAGGACTTTTCTGCGAGTACTCCGTATTTTTAAGGTGGTGACTTTGGCGAGGAGCGGCCATATTTCCCGGTGAGGGAGGGAGGGGGGAGGGGGTGGAGCTGGGTAGAGGCATCGCGTATGATTTGAACAGCATACATGTCCATGGATTTTAAAATAAACTGTAATGGCAGAGTGTTAAATTTGAAATAATACCCCTTCTACCCAACGCGGAACCGCGGAGTACTAAATGAAAATTATCCTCCTTTTAAATGAAATTGGCACTCCACGTGGAGCGCGTTTGACCTCAAAATCACCTGTCTCCGTATTTTTTTAACAACACGCATCGTAATACAGGGAGGGGGAGGGAGGTCGGAATTAGGACCACAGACGGAATTGGCGAAAAGTAGTCCTAATTCCGATGTCCCTCTTCCGGGGATCGGGCAGTTTAAGGACTTTTAAGGATCTGAATTATCCTATGTGCTTTCTACTTGAGCAAATTGAACAACAAATACCGATTTCTGAACAATTTATTGCAACCATTCAGTCAAAAAAAGATACATTGAATAACACATAAATATCCCATCTAATCTGGTAATAGAGCAAGTCAGTTTAATCATGATGATTGAAAAAAAATGGATATTTCACTATCGCGAGTTTCAATCTTGCTTGCGCACGTTCTCTATAGCGCTCTCTGTCTCTACACTTGCCTTTTTCAGATCATCAAATCGTGTAAGCACCAATCCACTCCACCCCAACTACCCCGCCCCCCTCCCAACCCCCGCACACCCTCCTTAATTGAATACCCTTACACTGAATTTATACCTTCCGGTTTGTGTGAGACCTTTATTTAGATGGTTATTTTTTCACGAATTTCGTGGTGGTGCAAATAAAACGTAATGTAAAGGACTCTGGAATGCCCCTTAATGCTAATTTGTCATATCAAAATATAATTAAAGTTATAACTAAATTCAATGCGCAGCTCATTAATTTACATTTTGCTATTTTTGAGGTAAAAAAATCAATTTTACAAATTTAAAAATTTTAATGGAGGTTAACATTAAAATCAAAGTAATGAATAGCCAATTAGATTTTAGAGATGTAAAATTAAATTAGATATCAGTAGTAACAGAACCATTTTTCATCTCAAGAAAATCTTCATTTATGTGTAATGCAAAATGAAAGGAAGGATTGTGTGCACAAGGGTAATTCATTATTTTGTTCACAGACATTTGCTTTTGAATTTTAGATATCAAAAATAAACTTTGGCATTTTGATATCACAAAGTAAGTTTTACTATAAAAAATCAGTTTCAGATTTCAAAATATGTATCAAAAGAGTCTCATTCTGACAAAATAATGTCTAACATAAATTCTTGATATAAAAAAAAGAAAAAAATATTGAGCTCGAAACTGAGAGTTTACTGTTAAATATGTTGACCTCAAAAAATCAATTTTAGAATTTATTTTTGATAACACTAAATATTTTTTGAAATCTCTAAGCATTTATTTATATCAAAATTTATTTTTCAGATAAAAAATGTATTTAGAGATATCAAAAATATAAATGGATGTGAAAATGGCATTCCATAAACAACAATAATCCACCAGATAATGCTTAGTATGCGATACTGGAAATTCGCTCCATGATCCACTTATCTTCTTTATATATATATTTATGATGTGTATTGACTCCTAGCTTCACGTTGTACTGGTGCACAAAAAAATGTAAGCAAAAAAAATAAAATAAAAAAATAAATGGCACCCGGATAAAACGTATTAGTTTGCATTTATTTGTTTTATCTGAGAAACAAATGTCTAGGCTTCCACACATCTGACACACTGGCTTGTTGGGTTGCAGTGGGGCCTTGTTTGTGACCTGCGCTGGTGGCAGGCTGCGGCCGCCTCAGCCTATGGCTTCGGCATGTTCCTAGCACTGCTCGTGTACGGTACGGTGGCCGACACGTAAGTAACATTACTCCAGTAACATTACTGTCATCCTCCAGTAGCTTCGTTTTAATTGAATTCATGCAATAAGTTCAAGATGTTTTCATTTATTCATTTCAGTTTACAGTTTGTTAGCTATCAATTTGATAAGTAAACATCCACATGCACTCACCACGGGCCTGGAAATAAAAATCTCCATTGAAGGGCCTATGGTTCAGTCACGCTCGAATAGATTACCATTACCAGATTGTCCATGACTTTTAAAATGATCCCCAAAAGTGTAGTGCTAAGCTTAAAAATACTCTCTTTTTTAACCAAACGCGAACAATCCTTTAAAGTACAACCCTAAACGGAGAGTATCATAATTAATACTAGAACCTCACTTCGCTAGCGAAATGTTAAACACTTGACAAAAATTAAAACGCAAAAATACTTCCTTCGATGGGTTATTTCTTGAATAATATATTGCAAACTAGAAGCTCATTCTGCTAGCGAAATGTTAAACACTTGACAAAAATTAAAACGCAAAAATACTTCCTTCAATGGGTTATTTCTTGAATAATACAGTATATTGCAAACAACACAGCTTGAATACGTCTTATAAGCCGAGTAGTGTTTGGTTGTTGTTGACTTAAAGTTTTATTGATTGATCGCCTTGTTATCTATTTACGCAGTGAGAGCTCGCATAAAGCTCAGCAACTGTGTTCTGTGATGTACGTTAAATGCACTGCATTTACTTGCAAAAATACACTCTTTTCACATGGCGTTTTAACAAAGAAAACGAAATCAAAGACGAAAATAAAAAGTTACATGCACATGTTCAGATCAAGCTCTTCATAAGTCCCAAGTTTCATGGTCGTAGGGCCCATAGTGTCAGAGAAGAAGACACAAAAAATCGGATAAACTGTCAAGAAGAAAAAAAGGACGAATTTTGCTCGCACAAATTCATATAACCCTTGCAAGCCAAAGGCTTGTCAAGTGTTAATAAGGAAAAAAACATTTAAACCTATATATATTAATGAGTGCAGACACAGCTATAAGGTTAATTACTGCAATCGTAGAACGAAAAGTGGGCCCGCAATTGCACTGACAGTAGTGTGTTTCCTTTTGGGTCCTCTTTTTGCAGGACTTGGAGTGTTGTTTGAAAACGAAGTCCTTTTTGCAGGAGACACCGAATACCAATTGAAAATTATCCGCTTTTAAACGAAACTGGCACTCAGCGCGGACCGTATCTGGTCTAAAAATTACTTTCGCCACGTTTTTTGGGCACACATTGTAACCGCCCCTTCTCCCCCTCCCCAACCCCCGCCCCCACCCCCGCTGGCCTATGGCTGCAGTATTTTACTTCCACAAAAAAGAAACAATCACTAAAGTACCAAGGGAAATAGTTTGATGCCGATTCAGTATTTAGTTATAACAAAATTAAAGAAAATTTGTTACTGTGTAGATTTTTAAATACATAATTGATCGTTTCTGTGATGTCAAAGATGTGATTTAACTGACGTTTTAATTTCGCACAATGGCCAAGAGTTCCTGATCAGACTCTTGGCCATTGCTTAATGGCCCGCATCGACAGTCGGATGGTTTTCTAGAGCTCGGGTCTGGGCAAGTTCATGCTACACTTTGATCTCATCTTTCTCTAAGAGAACTATATGATCTGCTTCGGCTCGATTTTTTTTTTGGCTTGGAGAGTTTGACCAGGTGACCGACCTTCAAAGCCTACTTGACCAAGGCCTCCGTCTGCTGCCGTACTGTCTCTAAGCCAGGAACTAGTGGTCTAGGTACTGGAAGACTAACATATCTCGCACACGTCTACGTCATGAGTACTTTCATGATCTTCGTCAAGACGAAAGATGCTGTGGAAAGACCAAAGGGGAGAGCTAGAAACCAGTATTTCATTCCATCTACCGGAAGAGACAGGTAGTTCCTCGCTGATGGATGGAGGAGAACGTGTAGATACGGATCCGACAGATAGATGGACATAACCCGCATGCCCTTGCCCAGGGACTCCTTTGAGACCTCAACGGTGTCCATCTCAAACCAAGCTACGTGAAGGAATTGATTCACAATAGACAGCCGATGACCAGCCGCCTGATTTCTTGGAAACCAGAAAAATCCTGTTGAAAAAAAAATCATTTTGGTTTTCTGGCACTTCCTCTACAGCAGCCTTGAGTACCAAGTGCCTCTATTTTGTCTTGAAGTACTTTTCTGAGCCTTGGCCGTAGGACGCCATTAGGTTGCCTGGGGCTTGGTCGTAGAGAGGTATGGGTGGTGAGTGACCCCATGGGTCGCACTTGAATGGCAGTGCGTAGCTATCTTTGAAGCACCCATCTCTCGCCAGGCTGCCAGAACTTGCTGAGCCACCTTCTAAGGACGAGGACGCGTTTGAAGGTTTGCCAACTTCCCTATTTTCTGAGCTTGAAAAAGTATCGCTCAGTGACGAGACCTTCGTCTTTCAGAGATACTTTGGTTGATTGCTACCCGCAAAGCTGTGAGGCCTGTGGATGTGCAGCCGTCGCCCTGGACGTAGACCTGTTCTGATGCGTCTGCTGTGGATGTCTACGTTTCCGAGGCCGTGCGTAGGGGTGAGTTTCTTTGGATATGACGGCTTAATCCAGCGATAAGGCCCTGTCCTGGTTAACTCCCTCTACTTCTTCCGGGAGAAACAGTTATATCTGTCGCAGGATAGGGGAATGGCTAAGCTGGCGAAGGCCTTTCATATTGTGACCAGCAATGCTGTAAAAAGGCATCGCGTCTCAGAAAAACCATAGAAGTGATAAGGTAAGTCGCCAGCTTAACCATATCTCTAATTTCAAACGCCAGACAGCCCAGGGGCTTGCTAGTTACTGTTTCCGTCACTCGTAGGCCATTCAAGCACGTCTCTAGGACTCTCAGCGTATGATCTTGAAACGACACAATCTGCAGGACATGCCTTGTCTTGGCGTCCTTTTCGACTAACGGAATCTCCGATGGCATCCAGACTGTGCAGTTCGTTGGCTGCTCCAGGGGTCCAAAGGAATTAGATCGTTTGTGGATCGATGGACCATGTTTAATAGCGCAGTGTTTTGAAGGGTGTTCGACCCTTTCCGGCATCTAGACGCTTGAACTGCCCGCAGCGTACGGCTGTCGCACTGGGTACATTTTCGCTTGGGTTTAATGCAAAAAAAAAAAAGTGCAACTGGTTGTACCGCCTGCAACGTTATTCTGATCGATGGGTCATCTCGCTCTGTCACTGGGACCGACATTGGCCACCTGGCTATCTCTTGATTCGCGTCCCACAAAGGCACATCTTCGTGACTGACTGTGATAGCGACTCTTCCTGTGCAGGCGAGAAATCTTCGGACGACGGTGTGCGTATCCGGTCCCTTGCCTGGGGAGAGGATGGAACGACCTCACGAAGCCGAAGCTGCATGAGAGTTAGAAGCGGCGAGTCCTCCTCTGAGTTCCCCTCCGCACCAGATCCTAGTCATCTGAACTACGTTCCTGTCCGAGATTGGTCTGGCTCGACCTGCATGTCCAGGCCCCCAGTTAGCTCCAGGAAACTTGGACATGGTATCAAATGACCAGGGATGTACTTAACGATGCACTCTCCGCTTAATTCTTAGTCCTGAATGGATAAGTGCGCACATTCAGAACAGGTGTGAAGCGGATCACGCAAAAAGATGTCTCGATTTCTCCTGCACTTATCACAGAGCGAGTGGTGGACGAAAGGTGGATGTAGAAAGTCTTGATGTTGCTATGTTGCAGACTAGCTTCTGTCGCCCCTGAAAGAAAGCGTGTGAGAGTGTATTAGGGTGTAAGCGTGTAAAAGCATATAAGTAACTTGTCTGTAAAGAACCAACACTCACATAAAAGGCACTTACTGTCTGTACCTAACCAAGCCGCTCGCAGTTCAATGGTTGGTATTTGTGACACATAGCCTGACTGAACAAGGCTTGGTCATCGAGCCAGGCTGAGTGTTCTTGGTAGTTGGTACGTAGACCAAGACCGGTGGTGGGTGTGTAGTTGTGACACAGTACAGAGCCAATAACTAAGAATCAGGTACCTGGAAGGTCGGAGGTCGGGCCAGCTTTGGTGCATGCTCCGTACCGAGCCAAGACTAAGTCTTGGTAAGCGATAGTTGGTTCTAGGAGCCTGTGATGCTCCAGGACGTCATAATTGACCAAAAAGTCTGCTTCTTCACGTCCAGACACTCTCACGATCCCAGCCCTAGAGTTACGGGCAGTTTGCTAGGGGCATTAAGCTACGCGGAGAGGTCACCACGTACCCAAAACGTAGCAAGTAGCTAGAAATCAGGACAGACACCAGCAATCTGAAATGGCCTGTGCTTCTCAGTGGGTCGTCAGCCAGCACGTCCCACCCGCCCCCCCCCCCCCCCCCCATCCCAGTAAAATGGTGGAGAACCTGTGAGTAACACTTATCTGAGAAAGAAAATCCCCTATGATGCAAAATCAGCAGTAGTGAATGTACGAAGGTGATATCCCCCACAAGGCCAGTTACACTCACACTTCAATTTCATATAAATAAACATATTATCCAAGGAATAAAGCTAAAAAGTGGAGAAAAACACATTGTAGTTGGCGGCAGCAAGAAAAGTATGTGCTTCTCTAAAACGCGCATGAGTGAAACCGCACGCAAAACGTGAACAAGGTTTGGTACTGGGGTACCAACGATTTTGATTGGCTTAGAGCTGAGCTGTGACTATTCGAACAACTTTGAGAAAGTGTTTGTTTTATACTGCGTGATTCTTGTATTGTTACATGAGAAATCCATATAAAATTGGAATTCGGACCTTTTTGCGAAGTAAAAGTATATTTACTGTGAGCGTATTACTTTGCAAAAAAAGTGGCTTGCAGTATGAAAGTCAGAGGGCTCTGCGTACCATTTGGTTGCCGTGCGTGTCCATGAATTTTGAAAAAGACCCCTAAATGCGGAATGTTGATTTTGAAATAATACCCCAGCCTTTTTTTTTATAAAAATGCGAAATGTAGTTCTGAAGAAATCATTTTTTGTAGGAAACGTCTAGTACTGAAGAAAATTACCTCCGCGCCTTTTTACGAAATAGCGCTCCGCGCGCACTGCGACTGATCCAAAAATTACCCACGTTTCTCTGTGTTGCTGGTCACGCATGGTAACACATATCACGCCAAGTGGCGCCCGTGTATGAAAGCCACAAATTTAAAAAAACACCGAACGCAGCAAACAAAAGCGATGACTTTAAGCCCTGAAACACGCACGTGGGTCCGGTGCTCCCTCGACTGATAATGATAACCCAACTTCTACGCAAAGCCTTTTGGTGCCATCATCTTTTAATAATTTAACATTGAATTACCAATTTATTTTGCTTCTAGGTTTGGCCGGAAACCCGTTCTGTGCTGGAGTACTGTGCTGTTCATCGCGTCCAATTTCAGCAGCGTATTTTCACCGAATCACCAGTTTCTCATCGCAACACGTTTTTTATGCGGGTTTTTCTCCTCCCCATATTACGGCGGAACTTTGTTCTAGGTGTTTATTTCTCTTTTTTAAGTTCCAAATATTGTTGTTACTTTTGTAAAATTTGCTATATTTGCTATGAAATCCAGATCATTCTGTTACGTTAAAACATGAGGAAGCACGTCACATATAAATATAAATATTTATAAAAATTTAGATAACTGCTGACATATATATATATATATATATATATATATATATATATATATATATATATATATATATATATATATATATATATATAGTAAAACCTCATTCTGACCAAGAATGAAATACCGGACAACTGCCAATGCCGGACAAGATTCTCAGTCCCGTTTTTCCCATTGGTTTATATGAACCCTGAAATACCGGACACCTCTATATACCAGACAAAGTCCGCCAGTCTCCCCAGTAGGGTGAAAACGAGAGAATCACCGCACTTTGTGACGTCATACTGACCGACCCCCCCCCCCCCTGGTAGAGAATCAAATACCATGGGACCCCCCCCCCCTAGGCGGCAGTCGGGACTGACCCCCCCCTGGTCAAGAATCATATACCATGGGACCCCCCCCTCGGGACATACTATGGACCGACCCCCCCCCCTGGTCAAGAATCATATACCATGGGACCCCCCCCCCCCTGGTCAAGAATCATATACCATGGGACCCCCCCCCCCTAGTATGTGATTCAACACTCCTATAAGAGCACATTGTCTGTGCACATCTGCATCATTCATGCTCTGACTGCCGTTAGATACACAGGGGAAAAAAGTGAAAACAGTTGCTCTTACCTATTGTGTTGTGCTGTTGAAGAACAAGTGAAGGATTGACTGGAATACACATAGGAGACGAATTGGCAAAACAGTCGTGGTAAGTGACTTTTTTTTTTTTTTTTTTTTTTTTTTTATTATTATTATGATAATATTTAATTAGTCATATTTCAATGGTTTCCCACTACAGTAACCACACACACACACACAGCATAAGTACATGTGTACAGAGTGCGCTCGTACAGAGTGTGGGAACGATCAATAAATTTGAGAAGGAATGGGATTTTCCCTACGTTAAGTCTAATGTTATGTTTTAAGTTATAGTAGTTGGAAAATGACACTTCTAAAACACATTTAACAAATGTAGTTTTTAACACCATATAATATATAAAATAAATTTGAACATTTTAGCATGCTACTTATTTGAATGTTCTAAAGTTATAGTAGTGGGAAAATGGTGGTTCTAGACCAACTTTAACAAATTTAGTTTTTAACACCATATGATATATAAAATAAGTTTGAACATTTTAAGCACGCTACTTATTTGAATATTCTAAAGTCATAGTAGTGGAAAAATGGTGGTTCTAGACCAATTTTAACAAATTTTGTTTTTTGACAAAATATGATGTATAAAATAAGTTTAAACATTATACAATGGTGTAGTAGAGTAAAAATGAGGGTTCTAGACCAACTTTAACAAATTTTGTTTTTTGACAAAATATGATGTATAAAATAAGTTTGAACATTTTACCATGGTGTAGTAGGGTAAAAATCAGGGTTCTAATCCAAAATTTTTTTTTTTTTTGAAAACATATTATGCTTTTCTTTTCTTAATGCTTTCAGGTATCGTCAGAACACATCGCTCTCCGCTAGATGTCTCTGCAATACATGCCTAGGCGGTATAAATAGGATGAGTGAGACCTACATTTCATCATATCAGTTTAAGCAATTGACGTGACAACAACAATGGCATCTAATTCAGACACATCAGTCGTCTGTCATGATTGTAATTTGACATTTCCATCTCTGGAATTGTTCGTAGCACATACATGCAAACAAGCTAAGATGAAACGTGCTAATGAAGAGCTTGTTGAGATGATTGAAGCCAAGAGACGAAAGACGGTACAAGATGGTGTTATCAGACCTGATCCGTTCCTCTGCTGTGAATGCATTAAAATATTTCCATCTATGGATACTTATGAGGCACATGCATGCATACCAGCTGAGATGGAAAATGTGGTTAAGTACAGTTTCCATCATTGATGAGTAAAGCCACTTCATATTTTCCGTTCAGATAGATGGTTCGAGGCATACGAATTTGATAATTCGAAGTCTTGTTGTTGGGATAATAGTTCATACTAGCATTGCTGGGTAAAGTAATGTAAAAACTTGTTGACTCCATGACAGCTAAATCGTTTATGTGATGTAGATAGACTAGATGTGTATATACATTACTTCATGTTTGACACTCTTCATCTTCACTTTCTACATTGTTGTCTACATTGTTGTCTACATTGTCGTCTAAATTGCTATCTATATGATCTACATTGGTATCTACTACTTCTCCCTGACAACAAGCACTAACACACCTAAGTTTTACAGGAATAGTATTTTTATTTCCATTTTCTTTACAACAACAACACCATAACTCTTTAATCCATGTTAAAAAGTTTCCCATCCTTCTGGAAACAATCTTTGTTGACGTTGTTGTATCTCTTTTGTAATATCTTCACGAGTTGTCTTTTTACCAAAAACAGTTTTTGCAATATTAGCATCTACAATTTCCTCAATAAACTGCTTCCAACCATGCGGTGGTTCTCGTCGTTCTTTTCTTCTTGTAGCAACCAATGCTTCTTTCAACAAATCAATAATGTTGGAATTTGTAATGACAGTACCCGTTTTTAAAACAAGTTCATTTTTATCTGTCCATCTCGTACCATACTTCTTAAGTTCTGCTAGAAGTTGTGTTAGTTTTACATGATAAATAGGTTGAAAATGGCTTAGAAACTGTTGGGACTTTTCTGATTTTTCTGCTTTGGATGATGTAACAGACTTTTGTCGCTGTTGTTGCGACTGAATTGTTCGTAAATGACGGCCAAGAACTTGAGACATTTCTATTGCCTTTTCACGAGTTCGTTTCCCACGTAAAAGTTTATTCACTTTCGTTTTGATTTCACTATTTTTTCCCTTCTTTTCTAACAACATTTTATATTCATATTCAGGAATGAGGACCATTTTCATAGTATGTTTCATTTTAACAGCAACTGAGCTAACAATGGTAATGCAAATTTAGCAATAGCTCCAATGAATCCTCCTTTCTGATTAACCAACTTCTTTTTTCTTTGAAGTGATATCTTCTTATCTGCCAGTGTGCGTAGGGTATGACGTTCACGCTTGAATACCTTATACCTTTTTGAGCTTAAGGGTAAATGTCCTCGCAATATATTCAAACAAATTTCAAACAAGCTAGCTAATTCTTCCTTAGTAGCTTGTTGTAGCAAGGATTTACGTCGTTTAGGCCCGCTGCGTGCGAGCAAGTGAAGAAATGGTTGATTCGCTTGAATACGTTTAGACATCTTGGCTGCGAATGGTCAAGTGACTTGGTTCTTGTTCATACGTCACCTTATCAACATATACGTAATGTGTATCTTTTGGTAAAATGCCTGTACGAATACGTAGTTGATCATTTGTCTTCGGCTTCAAATCAATGAATAAATAGCCATGAGGTTTGCTCGTAGCATCTTGATAGGCTTCTATGAGAAATTGAGATTTTCCAGGATACATTTGTCGCGCTAATGTACTTATTTGTTGACTGTCTCTAGGATTTTTAAACAGAATGATGTAATGCGTATTCAAACTAATATTTCGCATTTCTCTACCATGATGAAACAAATTATGTACAATAAAAATAATGCTAAGATTTTGATGACTGCTACCAACACTAAAGAGACGTGTCATACGCTCATCACTATGATATTTAGTCATTAAGTCATCAATGATGAGTAAGTTTGGCTTTTTCGGGTTAAAACGCTCTTCAATGTCATCTGGAATGCCTTGGTAAAATTCTACACCTTTCATTCCCTTGTACAAAGGCTGATCTGCTGCATAGAGCCATAAAATGGTTTTTGGAGAGGGTTTAATTAACTTTTGTTCTAGAATTTCTCTAACTAGAGAAGTTTTACCACTGCCTGTAGGTCCAGAGACCAAACATGTGAATGGATGCTTCATTTTCGAATATCTGTTTCTTTCACCCAACTGTTAAACTTCTTTGGCCAACCTAACCACTTCACAAATAATTCTTTAACACCTCGTCTTTTTCGTGTTTTCAAAACCTTTTCAATTCTGTAGACTGATTCAATATCTTTTGTCACTTTCTGTAGTTCTTCTTCATAGAAATGTCCATCAATATCTTCATCCAAAAAGTCCTTCACACGATACAAGTGTACTCCTTGCTTCTTACAACGATGTGTGATAATGAAGACTTCTTGCGTCCACTTTATATGATAATCTCGTTGAAATACATATTTTATGTGAGAAATGCGAACCTGATCACCAATTTTAAATTTGTAGGGTTTTTTCTTCTTCGGTTTTAATTTCAATTTGTCTACATACATATATTTCCACACTTTCGATTCAATGTCTTTACGAATGTCTGCAGGAGCATACTTATTAGGGAGGGAGCCATGTGGTCTATGGTTGTAATTATACACTAAGTCTGGAAGAATGTCCATATATCGGTACGTTTGATTATGTAGGAAATATCGATACATCATTCCCTTTAGAGTACGAATGACTCTCTCAGCATAGTTGGCTTTGGTTTCATTCTTTGTCGTATAGGCATGTATTCCCTCCTTCTTCATAAAAGCTTTTACCCATCTGTTTTTAAATTCAGTTCCCTTATCCGACCTTAGAGTTCGTGGTCTTCGTTGTGTTTCATGAAAAATCTTTTGAAATGCTTCTATGACGCTGGTATGTGATTTGTTAGGTATTGGCTGCACCCATAAATATTTGGAAAACACATCAATGACAACCAACAAAAAACGGGTGTCATCATTATAGGAAGCTATGTTTCCCATGTCAGCTAAATCAATATCCCACATGTCATCAATTCCACGTGTAATGGCACGTTGCCTTTTAAACCTGTATTTTACAGGTTGTAGTAAACTGAAGGCATCTTGATCCTGTAGCCATTTCTTCACTTGTGAATGAGTGACTGGTTGATCATGTTTTCTTAATATGTGATAAAGTTTGTATGGACCAGCAAATGCCCCGGGTTGACCAGGTTTAAAATAAATATTGGTTAGGTAGTCTTTCCACGTCGACATGTTAACACTAAATGATTAACACTTGTTAACATATCTTACATTTTATTTTATCAACACATCTTGCATTTTATCAACATATCTTACAAATCAAGTATTGATACAATGGTGTGAATAATTGGAGTCCATTGATCTTCAATGAACATTAACCAACTACTTAATTCATCAAATGTGATAGCATCTACACCATATTTTTCACAACGTTGACTTGCATTATCTAACACTTTATCTAAATGAATGTAATATTTAGCTTCATTCCAATATGTATAGACACATGCAGAATGACAAGTATGTTCTGAACACTCTTCATTTTGACAAGCAGGACATACTAAACATGCAAACTTTTTTACAGCTAATAACATTTCTTCACAATATGTCTTTTGCACAATATATTGTCTCAATGTAATGTCTGTCATTATACTGCAATGTAGATTAACCACTCTCTCACTTCATAAAACAGTCTTGGATCAAATCGAGCGAAGTGATATGCTGCTTCCACATCAAACTCCTCAGCTCCGTCAATGTTTGAAAGCACACACTCTTTGATGAAATCCTCACGTAATTTCGGTACGTTCAGCGTGGAATGAGCAAGTTCCCAATAGATGTCAAAGTGTTCCAGTTGTTGTTGAATAGATCCAAAACGCGCCAGTTCACTTATCATGTAGTCCACATACGTCTCCTTGAAAAACGTTTCTACATCCATCTTTCACATATCCATATGACACGTCTACATACTTTGACGACTGGCAAGCAAATGACTTGTAGTCTTACTCGGCAGATACTGTTAGTGAGCCGCACTTGTTGCAGAAGTTGTCAGCTTCACACAACTTGCAATTGTACTTGTGGCAGTGACAATCATAATCCTCAGCATATCCGTAAGCACCACAATATTCACAGGTAAGTCCAAGTTGATTTTGCACATCCATATTCTCCAATCGAACTTCAGACAGTCTTTTCTTGGAAAGCTTTGACACTTTCATTCGATTGTCCTTTTGCAGCTTAACAGGAGTTTTCTTCCCATGGCATTCCGTACATGGCAGTAAGGTTGAGGTTATGCTATGAATTTCCTGAAGCAATGTCCCCCATTCACCATCATTCATGTTGATGTAACGCGTATATTCTTTCCCTTCAAACAGTGATGTTTGCACAAAACTCACATAGCGCATATCCAAGTATGAAATGACTTCAAGCCACTTCGTTTGCGTTAAGTACAGTTTGAAGCCAATGTTGCGTAATCTTGTCAAGTTCTGACACACAATCTTCCACAAGGATGGTGATAAAGCAAGCCATCTCTCTCCACGTTTGATTCGAAGAAATAGCCCAAATTCTCCATGCTCCACAGTAATGGTTAAGTTTGCACTAATTTTAAAGCTGCTTGTCTTCTCCATGGCTGCGCGTTGAATGATGACTTCACTTCACCCTTCTCCTTTTATGCCATTAGAAATTGCAGAGTCAGCTTTTTTATAGTTCTTCAAACATTTTACAAAGCTTTGAATTCACTTCAACTCGTTCATTGTTGAATCGAACAAGTTCTGGTGCATTCGTCGTCAATGGAACGCCATCATCATAATGTAAAATAATTCTAGCAGCTACAGCTAGCATGAGTTCAGCTGCCCAAGTTGTATTCGCGCGGATAAATGCTGAATCAATGTCGTAAGTTGATGGTAAAAGTAGTTCTTCACATTCCTGTAGAAATGAGTGGATGAATTCATGTCTTGGAATTATCTTTCCAACAGCTTCCCAATGCTTATGCAAATTCTTCACTTGTAAAATCCAATTAGATTCAAAAGCAGGAAGCTTTGAAAACACATAGTCAACATAGTTCACTTTGAAGACGTCATCCATGGTCTCTACACATCGGTGAAGAAGTAATGTTGACATTGTTAATAATCAGGTGAAAGCGGAGAGCGATGTGTTCTGACGATACCTGAAAGCATTAAGACTTAACGTAGGGAAAATCCCATTCCTTCTCAAATTTATTGATCGTTCCCACACTCTGAAATTATCGATCGGTTTTCCCTCACACTCTGTACGAGTGCACTCTGAAATTATCGATCGGTTTTCCCCCCACACTCTGTACGAGTGCACTCTTAAATTTCTCAGTCGGTTTTCCCTCCACACTATGTACATATGTACATATGCTGTATGTGTGTGTGTGTGTGGTTACTGTAATGGGAAACCATTGAAATATGACTAATTAAATGTTATCATAATAATAATAATAATAAAAAAGAAAAAAAAAAGAAAAAAAAAAAAAAAAAAAAAAAAAAGGAAAAAAAAAAAAAAATTTGGGGGGGGGGGTCAGTCCTGACTGCCGCCTAGGGGGGGTCCCCATGCTATATGATTCTTGACCAGGGGGGGTCCCCATGCTATATGATTCTTGACCAGGGGGGAGGGGGGGTCCCCATGCTATATGATTCTTGACCAGGAGGGGGGGGGTCCCCATGGTATTTGATTCTCTACCAGGGGGGGGGGTCGGTCAGTATGACGTCACAAAGTGCGGTCATTCTCTCGTTTTCACCCTACTCTCCCCGTTGTCTCTCTCTCTCTATCTCTCTCTCTCTCTCTCTCTCTCTCTCTCTCTCTCTCTCTATATATATATATATATATATATATATATATATATATATATATATATATATATATATTTGTGTGTGTGTGTGTTGTATCTTTTCTGCTGCTTTTTTAATATTACAGTTGTGGAGTTAGTTGGTCCGAAATGGCGGGCGCATGTGAACGCGTGGTACGGATACTGTTGGTCTCTCGGAGGCTTATTGTTGGCTGGCTTGGCTCTGGCTGTGCGGGACTGGAGATACCTACAGCTAACCTTGTCATGTTTGATGATAGTTTTTCTTGTCTACTTTTGGTAGGTTATTTGTTTTTGTATAGTTCATTCAATGTTCAATTTTTAAGTTTTTGTGATTTTTAATCTATCTGTCTATCTATCTATCTATCTATCTATCTATCTATCTATCTATCTATCTATCTATCTATCTATCTATCTATCTATCTATCTATCTGTCTGTCTGTCTGTCTGTCTGTCTATCTATCTATCTATCTATCTATCTATCTATCTATCTATCTATCTATAACGAAAGCACATGGCATGATGCGTTCGAATGGTTGTATGTCAGGTTGCCAGAATCCCCACGCTGGCTGTATACGAAGCACCGATATGCCCAAGCAAATGCCATACTGCACAGGATCGCCAAGTCAAACAACAAGACATTCCATTCGGAACATCTGCCCACCAATTATAACCGAGTATGTACCGTAAAATTCAGCCATTGTCAAGGCCGTCCGAGATGCAAACGTTGTTCACATCGCCATAGTGTCGGGAGATAATTTTCTTTTTTTCTAATTTAACTCTATTTCAATAATGAAAAAGTGATTTTCCCATTTAAGAAGCAATTGACATGATTCCAAACACTATTTTAGTAACTAAAAAAACAATAACGAAAAAAAAAAACAAACAAACAAACAAACAAACAAACATGGCATTAATACTTAGTAGATAGTGATTTATTTTGAATAAACATGAAGTATTATTGATCAGTAAGAAGTCCCAGACCTTAAGTAAGAAGTCCCAGTCAATAATATCTTCAGCTTGAGTTTCAGTTGTAAATAATTGCAATATTTGACAACTTTTGCGTCCCGGTCAACATTGAAAAAATATTGACTTGGGAGTCGACCAGTCAGAGTACGGACTCGATCAGTCAGAGTACGGAGTCAACTAGTCAGAGTACGGAGTCGACCAGTCAGAGTACGGAGTCGACTAGTCAGAGTACGGAGTCGACTAGTCAGAGTACGGAGTCGACCAGTCAGAGTTCAGCATTTACCGAAGCCATGTCAAACACATGCAACAACTCAGATTGTTGCACGAGTTAATTCTTTCGATGTTGCTTGGGACACTGAGATCAATATAGCGTATTACAGTGATTGGTAATCAAAATTCCAATTGAGTCTTGCAACAGAGGATATATTGAATTTCGAGTCAACATGAATATATTATTAACCAGTAAGAAAATGGGGCATTTAGGTCATGATCAATTAAAATGTAATTTCCATTTTCAGAAATTTTATGAAAATCTTGCATTTATTATTATTATTATTATTATTATTATTATTAGTATTATTTATTTATTTATTTATTTATTTATTTATTTATTGCAGACGGGAAAAGGAGAAAAGGGCTACCTTTGGCATATGTTCAGTGGAAAAACAATGGCAGTGAAGTCAATTGCTATGTGCTTTAATTGGTTTGTTTACTCTTTATAATGACATACCACTACTCGAAAACAGAGGAACAACTGGGTTCTGGAAAATACGCTAGGAGGAGAGGGGGTGCAACAGGTGTTGGAAAATGCTGCCTCCTTCCTTTTTTCCACCGTTACGCACGGTCTTCTTCCCAGTAAACACTGCGGCGTTGGAACAATGTTGGGTAGACGTCGCATCGGATCAACGCCGGGGTTTGGTTCTTTGCGGAAATCAAAACAACGCCTATCTCCCGACGTTGTATAGATGTTGGAAAAATGACAGTACATAGACCTCTGAACAATAGCCATCTTGACAGCGACAATCATAGTGTAGTCGCCTTCCATTGCGGTACACCACCCTTGGGTCGATTTCCTTTGATATTTTTCCAAAATAGGTGGGAAAAAACTTGCGCGCTCCTCAAATTGTCATATCTACATCCCTGTTTTTTTTTTTTGGTTCATTTACGAAGTCGCCTGTCATGGCTACCACTTCCGGTAAGGGATAACATGAAGTGGTTGTTTTTGGTTGTGCTTCTGACATCTACCCAACGTCGATTTTTTACGTTTATCGGATATCTATTCTCTGACGTCTATTAAATGTTGCATTAGATTAGACGTCGAAGAAAATACAAAAAGAGCTATTGACATGGTTTGTTCGGATCGACCGTCGAAACCTAAAATCGACGATGGATCAACCTTGGACTGTTTTTTCTGGGTGGGCATATAATAAACGGTAGCATTGTTACATGACTTAATTTACATTCTGATTACAAATAACAGCGATGTCTGTCGACGTTTCCGTTCTGGTCCACAGTGACAAATTACTGACTTGCAAATCGGTCAGACTGCAGCATTTTTCCTAGTCATGTAATAATTGGTTTATTGTCCTTGACTTAAAGAAGAAAACGCTCAACAACGAAAAAATAAACCAACAAACAAAAACAAAAAAACTGATAGATCCTGAACAAATAGTCTTATATTTTCTCATACTGTATGTTGTACATAATGTTTCCGAATAAACGGGGATACTCATCTCATCTTCACCTTCCCTTTCAAGAAGATAACGTACCAGTTATCCCGTAATGGTGTAATAATGTATTTTTTTGCCGCTGCATTATTTCTTTTGTTTGAAATTATTGAACAGGTTTGCAGCTAGCCTTTGTTACTATGGATTAACGTTTAATTCTACCAGCCTGGGAGCGAATGAATACGCTAGTTTTGCTCTCTCCATGCTCGTGGAATTACCTGCCATGGTGTTGTGCCATATCCTTACTGTTCACGTCGGCCGTCGATTGCCCCTGTTAATATCCATGATATTGGGAGGAGCGATATTATTAGCAACCCTTGCTTTTGAGCCGGGTAAATATGACACTTTTTTCTGCACAATATCTTCATCAAAGGGGGAGGGGGTGAAGTTATGTGCTTGGGTGAAGATACTCAGGGACACCGCTTTAGCTAATGTACACTTTACACAGAAAGAGAATATGTTGTTTCAGCGTTTTAACAAAAGTGCATGTGAACGCAAATTTTCACATTTCAGTAGTCTTCAGATTTTAACCAGTTTTCAGGTGAAACTTCTCAATTACACGATATACAAGTTCGGTGACCAAAAAACTCTGGTTGGTTAATATTTTACTTGCTACCCGAGAATATCCAAATAAGAACCAGAAAACACCTATGTACGCGTTTATTTTTCCACAACAGGTTCTACTGGACTCCTCGCGTTTGTAAGCATTGGGAAGATCGCCTGCACCCTGTCATTTAACCTTCTGTATGTATACATGGTAGAAGTGTATCCCACAGTGATCAGGTCTATTGCTTCCAGTACGGGAAACTTTTTCGCTCGGCTAGGATCGGTGATGGCTCCTTTTATCGCTCAGCTGGTGAGATATCTCCCATTGTGGTTATTGCCAACATCGATATTTGAGAATGTTCCCAAATGTCAATATTGTGGAAAAGAAGAGTCTCCGAAATGTTTACAGTAAACTTTTTTTTTTTGCCGCCGCCCCCCACCTCCTCCTCCCCTCCCCCCCCCCCCCACACACACACAAACAGCTAAAGCAGCTCCGATTTTCTTCAACGATTTGTGTATTCAGATTGGCCTAAACCTTCCCAGTTCAGTTCGCATAAATGAACTGATAACACCGTCGTTTGATAATAGTAGTTATGGGAAGTCACGTGATGTTTACTTCCTTCACCTTGTTATGCGATTACTTCCGCTGCGGGTCAATTCAGGCGAGGCCTGAGGAAAAATGTCGACTGTAGACAAAGCATCAAACATCGGAAACATCCAAGAGGATAGTAACACGAAACTAGATAGGATCATTGATACGCTGAGTAGATTAACGGATAGAATCGATATTGTCGAGTCAAAAAGCGAAAATAGTGACAGATTTTCAAACACAGTGTGTGAAAAGTTAGATCAAGTGATTAGTCGTGTGAATAAACTGGAATCCGGGAGACAGTTAGATTCTGAGGAATTCAGGAGACCACCCCCAGTGTTTCGGGATTGTGACGAATACTCGCCTTCGAGGCCAGTTACATCAGTTACGTTTAACCGCCATACGAGGCCAGAAAATATACCTTCTGACGAAGGAGCAACAGGAGGTTGTCCTCCCCACAGTTCAGACAATTCTGTCTCTGCTTGTGTTCAAAGTGATTTTAGGTCACTAAAGGACAAATACGCGTTATTCGAGCTCCCGGCTCATTTTAAGCTAAGCACCGACCGAACGGGGGTCAAGAGAGATGACCAGGCTAGAATAAATTTAATCGCAAGTTGTTCAAAATATTCGGAAACTCTGTTAAAAATTGCAGGATCTAGTAACAGAAACCAGGATTTGGATTCGATAAAACAGGAAGTCTTCATTGCAGCAGGCGCACTGCAAAAATATTTACAATCAGAATACTCGGCGGTGTTGGTTGAAAATTCTTTTGACGCCCAGACAGCAAAATTTTTCAGACAACTTCGTAAAAACACTTCGGCGTTTGACTCAGATTCTTTAGCAGATTTAAAAGACGCTGTTGCTGTGTGCTCCCAGTATAAACCTCAGGAGCAAAGCTCTCGTGCGCGTGGTTACGGTCGGGCCAGAGGAAGATATCGGGGTAAATCGGATGTTTATGGTCGCCTTTCACACTTCCCTCATCAGCGCCCAGGGGCAAATCCAAGTCAACAATATGACGAGTAGTTTTGTGCTTAATAATGGTGATAAATTCGTTACGCGATCACCTTCAGGCTTGGAAAGATATAAACGCCAATGAAGAAGTGTTAAAGTGGATTGAGTTCGGTGTTACACTACCATTCGAAACAACACCTGAAAGGTACGAATATCTAAACCATCAATTTTCAAGGGACCAGTCCAAGTTTGTTGATTCGGAGGTAAACAAACTTTTGAAAGCAGGAACTATTTCTAAAGTTCAAAATAAACCTTTTTGCGTCAATGCAATTGGATGTGTGCCAAAGAAAAACAAATCTTATAGACTAATAGTGGATTTGAGACCATTAAACAATCATATTAGTGTCCCATACTTTAAAAATAAGGGTATCGATGTTGTGTGTGACCTGGTGCTGACTGGTGACGAGTTTATAAGTATTGATTTAAAAGACGGGTTTCATCACATAAATGTTCATCCGGACTTTCGAACATATTTCGGCTTTGCTTGGAAGAATCAATATTACGTGTTTAATGTGTTGCCATTTGGATGTAACATTAGTCCGTTCTATTTTAATAAAACAGTGCGAGCAGTGGTACAGTATCTACGAGAATCAGGTTTACGTTTCTCGTCTTTTGTAGACGATGGGTTGTTGTGTGCTCAACCTGCTATTATCGCCAATCAAGTTGAGTTTCTCTTAGAAACATACGCCAAATCAGGACTTGTGATTAATTTCGAAAAGTCCGAACTTGTTCCTAAAACAAGCATAGTGTATATTGGATACGTTATTAACTCAGTCGGTCCCGATAAAAATCCTTGGATATCTATTCCAAAATCGCGCATATACAAACTACAACGCGATATTAAGCGGATACTGAAAAAGGGCGAAGCCTCGGCTCGTGTTATAGCAAAAATTTGCGGACAATGTATTTCTTTTACAAAGGCAATTTTGCCAACAAAATTGCTGCTGAGGAATTTATACCGATTGTTATCATCACGTGATGCCTGGACGGATGTATTAAAACTGGATAAGGCAAGTATAGAGGATTTATCGTGGTGGTTATGTGCCTTATCCTCATGGAATGGTAAACCCATAGTGAAACGCCATATTGACTTACAAATTTTCACTGACGCTTCAGACATCGGCTGGGGCGGTGTTTGTGAAGAGGATGAGGCAGCGGGTCCATGGACGAGACCAGTGAAACACAAGTCCATAAACTATCGTGAACTTTTAGCAGTGTTATTAACACTCCAGTCTTTCAAGAATAGGTTAAAAAACAAATGCATTCAAATTGTGACAGACAATGTGACAGTGGTTGCCTTTATAAACAATTTAGGAGGCAATGTGCCAGACTTAACGAATCTCACGAAGATCATTTACAATTTAGCATTTCAGTACAACATTCAGCTAGAGGCAAAACACTTGGCCGGGAAATTGAACTGCCGGGCCGACCGACTTTCTCGTTTATCGCCCGCCAGCACGTACAGCTGGAAGCTAAATCCCGTTCTTTTCAGTTTTTTAGACAGGAAGTACAAAGGTCACACGATCGATCGATTTGCGGACATTACGAATTTTCAGCTTCCGGTGTACAACAGCCAGTACTGGGACCCTCTTACGGCAGGCGTAGATGCTCTAGCTCAAACCGACTGGGCAGAACACAACAATTTTGTGAATCCACCCATAAACCTCATTCCCAGGATACTGAATATCATAATAAAACAACGTGCAGAGGCAACCATTATCGCTCCCAACTGGCCGGCTCAAACGTGGTATCATACGTTGCTCAATCTATCAATAGCACCACCATTAAAGTTGCCAAAGTTCACAAAGCATCTGTGCAAAGGCAACAATCCAGAGGTTCTCAAAAACAGAAAGTGGACATTTTCTGCCTGGAGAGTGAGTGGAAAAATACTTTGAGTAAACAAGGTTGGACTTCTGAGTCATCCAACTTAATAAAACACTGTTTGGCAACATCCACACTCAGCCAGTATAACAGGCAGATAAACAGGCTACAGGATTATTGTGTGATTCGAGGTGAACATTTTCCTCCCAATGATCAGTCAGTGATAGCGGGTTATTTGTGTGATGTTGCGAAAAATTCCACTCGTCCGAGATCAGTTCTTTCTGCCAATATCGCAGCTATAAAGTATTTATACCACGCTATCGATTTACCAAATCCGTGTGACGCAAACATTCATCACCTATTTGACGCACTGGTGAAAACACAAACTAGAGCCCCACGCTCTACTGTGAATATTTTACCACGAGAGCCCTTTAACAGCTTGTTTCTTAGTTGGCCAGACAACGAGGGTTTAAGTATTAAATGCCTCCGTCTCAAGGTAATAACATTGCTGGCATTTACGTTTATGTTACGACCTTCGGATATTGCCCCAAAGGCAGTGACCACAAGTTCGGAAGAAATAAAAAAGTCTGTATTTTCTACTGACAATGTGAAATTTTTTGATAACGGGGATCTACAACTAACATTTTTTGGGATAAAAAATGATACGTACAGGGACGGATTCTCAGTACGAGTCCCACCAGTCTCTGTACCAAAACTAGATCCAGTCGCAGCCCTTCAAGTCTATATCAAGCGTACAGATATCTATCGTCCGCCGGATACAAAAGCGTTGTTTTTGACGTGTAAGAAGCCTTACACAGCCATTTGTGCCGCGACAGTGTCCAACATTCTCGACGACGCCATTTACCTAGCTGGCCTAGATCTTTCCAAGTACTCAGCGAAATGTTTTCGCCCCACGGGAGCTACAAGGGCTGTTGAGGGTGGCTGTGACCCCGACAAAGCCCAAAGAGTTGGCCGCTGGAAGACTACAAGTGTATTTTTTGATCATTATGTGCATGACAAAACCCCCAAACTTTATTCTGACAGCGTACTGCTCGGAGGAAAAATATAAGCGATGCTGAGCGATAAAGTGGGGAAAAACTCTAAACCATAGCACAATACATCACGAACTGCATCAATAACGGATATTTCTGCAAATAGTAGTTATGGGAAGTCACGTGATGTTTACTTCCTTCACCTTGTTATGCGATTAAAGTCAGGATTTTATATATACGGTAACGGAATAGTGTATACTGATGTGTATATCCCTATATGGGGACTACAACATACTACAGACCCGTACGGAGTAACGCGTATACAAGGATAGCACAATACATCACGAACTGCATCAATAACGGATATTTCTGCAAATCAATCTTTCGCCAGCAGCACCCGAAGGCCCCTGTTACTCCAGTTATCGCAGTGATTCATCGGAATAGAAGTTCGTTTCGTTTTTATATGAACGTTTCTGTGAGCTTCACATATTTTTTATATTATTGGCAGATATTGACTTATTTCGAGCCAACGTGAAGTATATGTATTATTGACTTGTAAGAAAATGTTGACCTTTAGTCCCCAATAATATGGTACATGACTCAGTCAAAATTAGCTTAGGTCAACATCTTCATGTTGGGATTAGTCAACAAATGTTTTTTACATTAATGATCTGGCGTTTTGATTATAAATAACTGCGACATCTCTCGACATTTGCATTGCGGTCAACATTAATAATTGATTGACTTAGAAATCAACCAGTATTAATTGCAGCATTTACATAAGCCAATCTGGTTTAATCTTACAGAGTGACTTTGGGACTTATCTCCCGCTGGTGATATTCGGAACATGTGCAATAGTAGCAGGGTTGTTGACATGTATTCTACCGGAAACAATCAACACTGAACTCGCGGACACCCTGGAAGTTAATTTCAAGTAAATTAACCTTTATTTACGGTTTCTTTTATTGTAAAACAGGGTCCGTTTAAATTCACGCACCATTATACATTCTTTCGTTTCATCAAAACAGATTCCCTAATTAAACCAGGTTACATATTTGAAATAATGTTGGAAATTATCGCACATGTGCACGCCTGCATTTGCTCACTACCAAAATAGTTCTCTTTCACTTTCACTTTTAGAGATGACGCAGGCGATGGCAAACCGTTTTATATGTCTACCGAGGACACAAAACAGGACGCTGAAGAGGACAAAATTGTGACAAAGCTTTAAGTGAACAATTCCGCTGTTATTAGAGGATATTTATCTCTCTGCATTAAGCGTGGTTGCTCTCGTTTATTTTCTGAATTAAAAATCTACGTGGATAAGTTTTACAAATTGGACATGTCAAAATTAGATATTCTAAGTGGAAGCCTTTCGGTTTGAAATGGGTAGATGGCGACGTGCTATCACTCGATATCCAATAGGTTTATTATGCAGATGTCATTGCTGAAACTAACTTAAAAGACAAGCGGCTAGACTCTAAACGACATTTACGGAATTGAACAAAATTCAGTTTAATACTCAGCGGAAAAGTAACAAAAGTAAAAAAAGTCTACCTATTCCAAGAGTACTGCATGTAGCTAATATTCAGTGGATTCTTCAATGGTCTGGAAATGAATTCCAAAAATCTTTTCTACTTAAAATGAATTATATATATATATATCTCGCAGCTTTATACGAAAGCAATGTGTGATTCCGTCCTGTGTGGAACGATGGCAAACTGACGGAACACAGTTAAGCATGCAGATACGCACGCTTGCGACAAACGCAAAAATATGTAGGAATAACACGCAAAATTTTGCAATTTTTTATTGCGATTTTTGCATTTTATTTCATCCAGCCGCGATCCAATATTTCAGAGGACGCGTCTTGAGCATGCAATATGTTGCGATTTATGTTATAGCATAACATATAAAATGTATAAAACGTATAAAAACATTCCGTAAATATTTTTAAAATGTAGTATCTCACGGTCGGGAATCATGTTCCCGACCGTGAGATACAGAAAGGAAAAAAAAACATCAGTGTCAACATCAGTTTCAAAAGTTCTGTCAGAATGCGCCATTTCCTTGAACGGAGGAAGGATCAGTACCATTTCTCTCCCAACCTGGCGGGATCATGCTCCTACACCCCTCTCGCCGCTTACCCGCCAGGCTTGGCCTGGGAGATTACTGTCCAAGGAGAGCGACAGAGCAAAGTCTGACGTCGACTAATAAGCACTGTTAGGGTCAACTATAAGTATATTATGGAATTTCTGAAACATGGTGTGCAAAATAGAAATGGAATTACAAATGAAAAAAAAATATGCGATACTTATTCAGGCCTATTGGGGTGATTTCGGTGTTACAACCGAGGACAACATGACGGCAGGGGTCGTAGAAAAGGTTTGATAAAATTTAGTTGCTATTTAGTTATTAAAGTTTTTACTTCAAAAGCGAAACAATTACAACAGAATAATTTCATAATAAAAGAACTGCACACATAACCACATGTAAGTTAACACACATTTTCCGCCTCATTATTGTAAAAGTTTTGGTGAAGAAAGGGCCGCTCACAGTGAAAAATAAATAAATAGGTTATAGTCTTTTGTTCTTAATGTATGTACAGTAAGATAACTTTTATTAAAATAACGGTTGTCTTTAATTTATATTAAGGGCAATTAAGGGCAAACTCGAGGTGCATTGGATTTTACATGTAAAGATTTTATAGCTTAGTGAATATATATACCTTCTTCCGGAAAGTCCAAAAAAAATGATCAATCCGCTAAACGAACAAAAACGGATGACACGCTTAGTGGATTGTGTTTTCTGTGGTAAATCGAAAAAGTTCAAGATCTCGAGGACAAAGTTTCGGAGAAATCTAAGGATAATGCTGTTCCAACACCTACTACGGATGAATCTCTGATGGGTTCAGATGTCTAGTTGGGCGATTTGAGAAGACTGTAACTGCTGAACACCCGGGTGGATAATTTCCTTACCAATATGCAGGGTACAGATGGAAATGCGTCTGTTGTGAAGAAGAATCCAAGGACATCAAACGCACGTAAGATTGTTTTTAACATCTAATGGTCTCACCAGTTCGTGCATAGACCCGGCACTTCCGATATGCTTTTTGATAACTTAACTATGATGGAATTTGTCGCAGGCACCAGTGCTATTCTGCTATGACCAGAAGTTCCTGAGAATAAAAAGCATGCACGCCTCCAGCATTTGGACTTTGTGATGAATGTTGCCCGCTCATTTTCTTGGGAATCCTTACGTTCCCTTGAGGATATTCGCTCTTCAGGATATTCAGTATGGTCATCGGCAGTGGTCCGGTGCTTTAGTGGGTCTCAAAGACCATCTGCTCAGGCCCAGCAGCTTCTCAAATTCAGCGCGGTGGAAACGGCTCGTCAATCGGTAACCCTTGCAGGCGTTTCAACTTCGAATCACGTGGTTACTCAAATTGTCGTTTCCCCAACGCCTGTTACGTCTGTTGGAAATCGAGAAAACAAGTTTTCGATCACCCTGCACTCGCAATACATGGCCAAAAGAGCTCGTAGTGCAAAAACTAATTTACCAGGCGTCACTATTTCAAAATCCTTGACGGGTGAGTTAAATCTCAGTGTGGAAACATTTTGTGATATTTACAAAAGAGTCACTTCTATGCCTTCCGAAAATTATTGTGGCTCCAGGGTTCCCGTTTTAACCCATTTAAATTTAGAACGGTGGAAATATTTGTAACAAGCTTATCGCGATTTTGAAGTTATAGGGTTTTTAGAATAGGGGTGGCCTCTCGGTCTAGATTTATCACTGCCTACACCAACTGGTGTAAGTTTTAATTATAATCATTGCTCTGCCCTACTTTTTAAGACAGAAGTTGATAACACTTTCAGATCTGATATTAGTGTTAACGCTTTGCTAAGACCGTTTTCCTCCCAAACGTTCAATACGCTACTTGTTCTGTCGCCCTTACAAACCGTACCAAAAAAGACTCAACTGACAGGCGTCTCATTGTAGATTTATCCTTCGCTTCCCCATCCAGTGTTTCTCTTAATAGCACGAGCCATCAAAAAGAGTTTTCAGGAAAGGAACACCATTTGCATTATCCGTCAGTCGAGACTCTTACTGATATTATTCGAAGTAGAGCCAAGGGTTGTTTAATGTTCAATAACAACCTCAAGATGGCGTATAAAAAATCACCATTTCCCCCAACGCGTGGAATTTCACTGGAATCTCATGGAACGGGAAATGTACTTTTATATTAGAGAAATATTTGGTCTTCGTACTAGTGCTCTAGCCTGTCAGAGAACCACAAACTGAGTTACATTTTAATGCAGAAGAAGGTTTCGATATTTGCAATTATGTAGATGATTTTACAAGGCAGAGACGTCAGTTAAGGCTCGCGTAGCGTTTAATACGTTGAGGCTTTCTATTAAAGTGTTTAAATCTTGAAGAAAGTACCGAGAAGGACAGCCTTCCATCGACTAAAATAGTTTTTCTCGGAATTTTATTGAATTCGGATGATTTTACCATGACACTACCTGAAGAAAAAATGAAAGCAGCTTTAGATACCAATCTAGACGCTTCCGCCAGGCTGGACCTATAATTTTACAAAGATGTCAGCTGGTTGTGCCACTGTATGGAAGATATTTCAGGTGTTTCAATTATGAGAGGACTCCGTTGGTGTATACCCGACACTGTCATTTCTTCTGATAGCTCTCTCAAAGGAGCCGGTGGGTTAACTGGCAACAGAAATTATTGTTTCATCTTCAGTACACCCCTCCATAGGATTTTTACAAAATATACATTTTGGAAGTTTTAGCTCTGATTGCATATTGCAAAACCTGGGGAGTTCATTTTGGTGGTAAAATAATTCAAGCACTATGCGACAATCAAAGCGTCTGTATTGCAGTTAATACTGGGAAAAGCAAGGATAGGCACTTGCAAGAATGTTTATGAGAACTGTTCTTTTTATGCACGATATATTCATTCGAAATACAATGTGTTTTCATGGGTACGAAAGACCGATTATATATTTCGATTCAATGAACGCAAATCGAGGAGCATGACTCTTAAATTGAGAAAAGAATTGAAGCTAAATAAAGTATTAGTGGACAGTTCTATATTGCAATTTTCCATTTCATGGTAATGCAAATGCGTATGTGTAAATGATTCAGGTATTTTGATAATCTCTGTGTGAACATGTTCTTTTCTTTTTTCGTTCTTTGCAGAATCATTTATCGAAAACCTGGATCATCGGATAGTAGATGTTAGACGGCTAGCGTATGCTCAGGGTACTTGTGAAATCGCAAAAACGCACTTGAGAGCTTATTTATTATTTTAACTTCACGTAAGGCTGAAGCTATTTCCCGTTACAATACAGAATTTACAGTGTTATGCAGTTTTCTTGTCAAAATCATTCAAAGCCTTTCAGTCTGTCAGAAATTATGTAAACGATTTACGTTTTGCATGTTTAGCATTCAATTCGGATATAATTTCAGTTTTAGATGATTTTTCCGTCAAAATCAGATGAAGAGATCTCACACATATTTTAATCAATAATCCTAGAAGAAAACTTCCAATTAACAAAGAAATTCTAGTAAAAGTGTATTCAGTTATCAACATAAAGGACACATTGCACATGTGGGCTGCAACTTTGGCCGGTTTTTTTTCGGTTGTCTCAGAAAAAAGTAATTTAGTACCCCCCTCGACTGCGGCCTTCAACAGAATTAAACATTTAGGTCGTGATTCATTTGTATTTCAAGAAGGCAGGGTTATTATTTCAAGAGAAAGTAGTCCAAATCCCATTGCTTTCTATACCAAAATCCATACATTGCCCTGTGACAGCCCTTAGAAACATGTTTATTGAAGTTTCCGCAGACGCTGGATCCCCTGCCTTTGTAGTCCCGTTAAATGCGATGCTGTTTACACTGACACATAGCACTTTTGTTAGTTACCTGAGGAAAATGCTGTCAAAATGTGGTCAGATAGTTCTCAATATAGTGGTCATTCATTAAGGAGAGGATTTGCTCAATGTGGACTAAGTTCTAATTTAGATTTGTATTCTCTTAAAATTTTGGAAATCAAACGCTGTTTATAACTATCTAGATAATTAGTATGAAATTCGTGAGCTTTGTATGTGGTTAATTCGGGACAATTTTATGTCTAATTCAAAGTAATTTACTGATGACCAGATAAGATAAATGGTATTCATTGCAGCTGGAAAGAGACTTCTAATAAATATTTTTCACTTACCCACTGATGTTATCTAATAAATAGATGTCTTATTAAGATCGGTATCACAAAGGTAAACCTCTCGCCGTGTAAATCTATCTGGATGGTGTCTCATCCGGTGGTGAGATAATGGAAGTGTTTGTTAAAAGGTCAAAGATAGTCGGTTTAAATTTATCACTGCGTAATCTCTTTCATGAATAGTCCAAATGATGTTGATAAAGCTATCACTCCTATGGCTTCACACTAATCGCACGTGGTTGACACATTGCAGGCGGTCATCTTGGTGATGTATTCTTTGTATGTTGTAAATAATCTGATTATTTGTAAGTCCTTTTTATGCAAATTCTCAGTTCAAGTTCAAAAGAATTTTCAAATCACTGTTGTTTTTATGAACACTTATATTGATCGTCAACTCCTTTGTTCGGCGGGCTTATCTTTGCTGGAATTTATATATACAATGCTATTCAAAATGTAAAATATTCCGCCTAATAAAGGAGCAGTTGTATTCTCTTTTCTACAGTCTGTTGCATTGTTTTTAAAAAGCGCACAAACATGTCAACGCAAACGTCATCTTATAGCTCTCCTAAAAATGGGTATTTTGCTTATAGAAAAATATGGATTTCACATGTTTCGGATATGTCATTCGGTCCAGTTTTCCCGTGTATGGTAAGGTAGAGTCTGTCTGTTCACAAAGAGCGTTGTGCTTGCTAGATTTATAATCGCAAGTACAAATCGATAGAAAATGATAAAGATAGACATATCTCGTGAAATAAAGTGAAATGTCCATAGAATCATGAAGTCTGTAACATAGCAACTATAACGCGCAAATAGTTGTTATTTCAGCCTGTGTATGTGTATAATAAGCTGGGAACACGATAGAATCTTTCTTCAGCTTCAACTGTTTACATCATTTTTGTAACAGAACCTTTAGTGCATTCTACACTCAAGGAAAATAAACAAAGCATTTTTCAGTCAGCTTGTAAAAGTGAAACGGCTGAGAATATACAATAAACAGGATTTTACTTATGGTTGATTACCCTTGACAAATTACAGAAATAGCTAAAGATAATAAAGGAAACTGTAAATAGATGAAAGAAATGTGTTAGAAATTCATAGTGCTACGAAGATTTAACCACAGTTGACTGTACTAACATCAGTATTCTATGCAGTTATTATAAAATATTGTTACGAGATTGAATGGGATCAAAAGGTTAATAAAGGAAACTGACCTGAGTGACAAACTGGAGTAAGTTCCTACACAACAGCAAAATGAAATTGGTTTGAAAATAGTATCACGGTATTTGTTTTTAAAATAAATGTAACGGCTTTAGGGCGCAAAGGGTAACAAATTAGTTGAAATTCGCCCTATGTTTTGCAGTTTTCGAGATAAATCCTCTTGCCTCCAACAGTTTTATAGATACAGATACTTCAGTTATAGCTACTTGTGATCTTGACTCTTTTTCGTTATAAACTGCATTTGATCTCAGTTTGATATTGACATTTGAGGTTAAGATCAAAACAACTTGCGATTTCACCAAACCCTTGTTACTCTCTATATGAATCAGATTCGTAGGTCCTACGAAAAATAATCCAGTAGGAGTTTTCTGCAAATCCATTTTACAGCCTCCAGACTACAATTTCATCTGACGGTCAAAGTAAAAAGAAATTGGAGCCTTCGGCAAGACCTTATCACCCTCTAAGCATGTTCTCATCTTCATCTTGGTACACTAAATAGTGAACGACAGTTTTCTGGAAATCATCCAAACAAAAAAGAGGGTTGGGGATTTTCGGAATAACTAGAAAAGTATTTAAGAAACATATTTTCTATTGGAATCGAAGTTTCCAAGTAGGAACTAGCATTTGAATCATTTTAATCAGTTTGAATTGGAACACTTCAGTTATATTTCTGGGCTTTAATCTACGTTCATAAAGACTAAATTGCTAAAATGCATGAACGCGTGATCACAAACATGCAGTTGGTACTTGAACTATAGGTATTCTGTTTTTTTCTGCTGTTTAATGTACTTTCAGAACTCTAAAGTGCTAAAATACATGAATACTTGATCACAAGCATACAGTTGGTACATAACCTCTAAGTATTTTTGTTATTTCTGGGCTTTAATGTACTTTCATAAACTTGACAGTGCTGAAATACATAAGTACTTGATCACAAACATAGAGTTGATACTCAACCTACACGTATTTTTGTTATTGCTGGGCTTTAATGTACTTTCATGAACTCGTAAGTGCTAAAATACATGAATACTTGATCATAAGCATACAGTTGGTACTTAACCTACAAGTATTTTTGTTGATTGTGATATGCTCCAGCAAATGACGCTTTAGCAATACTTTGGCCTGTATACTGATTGTTGTTGCTTGAAATGTGACATCTATGGGTTTAAAATCAAGCATATAATATATTTAACAATCAAAGTTCAATGCATTAAATTTGCATTTAATTTTGTTGAACAACATAATCTAAAGGGAACAGGTTCAGTTTTAATATTTGATGTGTTACTCTACGGAACAGAAATTCGATTAAGAAGGTGGTAGAAGGAACATACAAAATAATCAGTGGTTTGAATATTCCTTGGCACTGTTAATTGTTTCTGTTAAACATAGCACACGCTTAGGAGTTTTAGTAGTTGTGTAGCGGGAATATAGGACATAAAGCATATAAACAAGGAGCCATGGATTTTAGCAAGGTATTCGATGAGATTGGGGACTTCGGACCGTACCAGTGTGTGGTGTGTAACTCATTAGCAATGTCCATGATTCCTGCATCATTTTCAAATCTCAACACAGTTTTCATAATGGGAGTAACTGAATACTGGTGTGCAGTGCCAGAATTAGCCCATCTGAATAGCAGCGACGCCGATATTAGAGAAGCAACGATTCCTTCCGATGGCGAAGGATCGTACGAACATTGTAGTGTCTATGTACGAAACTATTCCACTTGGGATGAAAGTGATGTTGAATATTACAAAGGAGGAAACCATGACAATGCAACGACAGAATATTGCCAAGATGGTTGGGTGTTTGATACAGAAGTGTATGGAGATACAGCAACAACAGACGTGAGTGTTATTGTCTTGTTACACTCAGTATATTTAAAGTTAGACTGACACAACGCAGTCTTTTCTGTATGAAATTCTAAAAAAATAATGTTCATGACATATTGTGAATAACTGGAGTGGATTGGCTATTTATAAGATGAACATTTTGGCAAAAAGCACACTTAAATCTGATTCTCTCATTATGAATAAAATATTACGATAAATATGTTAATAGATCATGAGAAAAGGAAGCAAGCGATTTACTCCCTTAACTACAAAACTCCCGAAAAAGTTATACCACACTAAAATTGTATTAAATATTTTAATCCCTCAAAAGCGTAATCAGCTTTATGTTAATATAAGAATCTGTATTTTGTCCAAAAAGTAGACGCATTTCTTGATTTTTACTGTAACATATTTCCAGTGTAAAACAATTCAGAACAATTTCCTACCTTTCCATGTATCTCACAGATCAAGGCGGAATAGAGGTGTGAACCAAAAGAGGCGGGGCTTCTGGTCATAATGTTTTAATGTTTTAATGTGCAAACTTTCATAACGCTTTGTATTTTACATGTTTTATATTTAGTGTAATGTGAGCGTGTTTTGTTTGGCAGTGGGAATTAGTGTGTGACATGTTATGGTGGCAGGCTGCCGCAGCATCGGCTTATGCTTTAGGAATGTTTGTGGCCCTTTTAGTGTACGGCACAGTTGCTGATATGTACGTGTCACAATAACATTACACAATATTGCACATATTCAGCATATTTTTCACTGCACTATCACCCAGATCAACAGGCTGTTTATGCTAATAAAACCAAGTTAAACACAGTTTATGTAATAATATAAATTAGGGCAACGGTTAATTCATGAAAAGGAGACATTTTTAATAACTAAAATGTCCTTAATTTTACTGATTTGAAACCATTGTAACCATTCCATTCTGCCGTATGTAACTTTGCCTTGAATATACATGCAGCCTTTATAGTGTTTTCTAACCTGTAGCAATATAATTGCACACATAAGAAAAATAGTTCCATTATGGAAAAAAATAAATATTATGTAAAAACTCATCTTTACCTGGTAAAATCATTATTTACAAACAATTGTGTCACTTCATTATAGCTGAAAGGGGTTAATTTAAGAAACTTTGTGCCTATTTAAATATGTTTAATATCCAAAGAATAAAAATGCTACACAGTTAAGAGCAATTTTTGTTGTGCAATTGCATTTGCTATGCTACGTTTTCTGCAAAACTGCTTTGACAGCCTGGAAGGATCTAAATACCAACAAAAACGGTTGATTTGTAAAGAAAATGGAATATCTGTAAATACAAAACTCGTGCTATTTTTCCTATATATCTTCTTGTAAGATTATTGATATTGCCAAAAACACAGGATAAGGCAATTGAGAACATGAGAAAATGAAAAATTTTAGCAAATAAAACATGAAATCAAATGAAGCTTTTCATGCATTAAAACATTATAGTATGCATTCTTTGTTTAAAATTACAATCCTGTAATTGTTTAAGTGTGCCCATGCTCTCACCTAAATGTTGGGAATCGTTTGAATAAGGGTTTGAATTCAACGCTAATACTATTAATGCTTAACAGAGCTGTTACACTGTGAATGTATAGCACTTAATTTAGAAAACAATGCTATTGAACCTTGAAATTTTTTTCTTTAAACGCATCCGGTGACGTCTTTGATTTGTTTTAAAATAATTTTGGAAAAATACCTGAAAAACGAAGAAGACTAATTTATCAACGCAATACTAGCATAGTTTATGAGCCAAATGCGATGGACACACACAGTTAAACATACATTTACATTTTACAAAAAAAATTGTTTTAGGTTTGGCCGCAAACCCGTTTTATGTGGTAGCACAGTACTGTTTATTATATCCAATTATACCACCGCATTTTCACCCAGTCACCAATTTCTCATCGCAACACGTTTCTTGTGTGGCTTTTTCTCATCACCATTTTATGGAGGTACCTTCGTGCTAGGTAGGAAACTTTAATTATTATTGAAATCCCTCATTGTGTAATAAGTCTAGTTGGCGAAGAAATAGATAAGCTCCAAAGCTTATGCGTAGTGTTTTACTGTAGCATGAAATTGAAATATGTTTATGGTACCTAACAGTTAAAAAACCTTGTAAAGTGCACCATTTTTGGATACCTTATCTTTCATCATTAATGCGACCCGCTTTAAACAAAAAGAAACAGATCTTTATCAAGAACTCGGTTAGCTCACCTTCATACTTTATTTTTAAGTGGTAGAATTAATTGGTCCAAGATGGCGACCGCATGTAAATGCATGGTATGGGTACTTTTGGTCTTTTGGAGGACTCTTGATGACTGGCTTAGCGTTTATAATTAGAGATTGGAGATACCTTCAACTTGCACTATCTACTGCGATGCTTTTCTACCTCGTCTACATCTGGTAAATTTTTTATGCATTATTAATTTGTACTTGATTACAATATCAATTGCCTATACATATATATCATTATGGCTTATCATCGAAATTATACAATGCCATTACTAAGCTTGGCTTAGACACAGAATACAATATTTATTTATAATTTCACATCTTAAATTGACAATGTTGTAAGTATTTAATTATACCTGCTGTTCTTAGGTTACCAGAATCTCCCCGATGGTTGTATTCAAAAGACAAGAAAAAGGAAGCAGACGCAGTATTTGAAAGAATTGCAATATCGAATAAGAAATTTTTTCATCCAGAAAAGCATCATTTCACAACAAAATCTGTAATTAATAAATTTACGAACTATATACATGTATATATATATATATATATATATATATATATATATATGTGTGTGTGTGTACAAATACAGAAAAACAATTTCTATAAAAGTATGATAGCGAACTATTCATAGAAATATTAGAGTAAATACTTAAACCGCTACCTTCTCTGACACAAAATCTGTAATTAATAAATTTACAAGGTATTTATATATATATATATATATATATATATATATATATATATATATATATATATATATATATATATATATATATATATATATATATATATATATATATATATATATATATATATATATTCAAATACAGAAAAACGATTTTTACAATAATATGACCGCGAATTATTCATAGAAATATAAGAGTAAATACTTAAACCGCTACCTTCTGTGACACGCTCTTCGCAACGGTCAAAATACTCACTCGAAAGCATTTCAGATGGATGAGAACGGAACAGGCTATATTTGGCAAATGTTTTCAGGGAAAGCTATGGCTCTAAAATCTTTGGCTATGTGTTTTAATTGGTAAGTATTTTAAAAGTGTACCACAGCTGGAATAAGTCCAAAAGTGGCTTACTTTAATTTTTATGCATGAAAAATTATTTTAAACCCTATCATTTAATCTTAACCTCAAGAAAATAAGAAATAACTTTTGCAATATGACAGTGAGTTGTAGGCAAACAAAATAAAACAGTGTAAATATAAACAAATGTATTCCGACGCTTCACCATCCCAATATTATGAAAACTGCAATGTTTTTATTTAGTAGAACATCATCAGATAATTCATTTTTCTATAATATTAGGTTCGCGGCAAGCATTTGTTACTATGGACTCACTTTCAATTCCACCAGTTTAGGAACAAACCCATATGCAAGTTTTTCCATCTCTTTGCTTGTGGAGGTTCCTGCAGTAATAATAGGCCATTTTGTAACCGTCTATGTGGGCCGCCGAATGCCACTTTTAATATCCATGATTACAGGAGGGCTCATTTTACTTGCAACACCAGTCTTTGAGACAGGTAGAAAATATAAAGATTTGTGATTAAAAAACAACAAAGGCGTTTCGTTTAAAGAATCTGTCAAGATCTAATGAATTGTCATGGATACGTCCACTCCGCTGATGTCATGGATACGTCCACAATTCAGAAGGCTGACCACTTTCAATAGCCTATTTCCTTCTGTCTTCAATACCAACAAAGTAGCCAACAAACAGCGTCACCCAAGAACTAGAACCACTATATTCCAGTTCCAATGTTCATCGTATTTAAGGTTATATGTTACAAACGATTCGAGGAAATCTATCGCATATTTCTACAAATCAGGTTTGTACCATGTTTTCTTTTCTACTACAGAATCTATCGGACTTGTTATATCCTCAAACTTAGGAAAGATTGCGTGCACGCTTAGCTTTAATCTGCTCTATGTATACGTCGTAGAAGTGTATCCCACCGTCATTAGATCTGTTGCCTCTAGCGCCGGAAACTTTAGTGCCAGATTGGGGTCTATTCTAGCTCCTTTTATTGCGCAATTGGTAAGCTCACTAGAATAACATCTTCCTGTTGTTACATCGGACTTCTAGCGTGCTAATCAAAAATGAACTTTACCAGTTATTAAACATTTGATAAAGATAAGAATATAAGGCTCTTTTATGCTTTTAAATTAACTTAAAAGTTCAAGGGAATTAATCAATGAAATGAAATTACAAAGTGTATATTTCAACAAATTAATTTTTTGCATTTATTTATTTTGCATATGTATTTACTACAAATTATACGTTTGTATCATTAAAGCTTTACAACAAATAGCATGTGTCAGCAAACTCTTCAGTATTGCAGCTGTTCACATTTTTCTCAGCAGAAACTTGTCCCTACTCGCTCAATCCCCCAACTCATTGTTTTCCATGCTATTCGAATCTCGAATATTCGTTCCTTTCCTGCCGTTCATGATGGTGCTGTAAAAGGGATTTTGACAGCTTTAGACCATTATTAAATCCATTATCTGCATGGTCTATGTATTCAAGACCATTAGTTTGAGCCTCTAATGCTTCATAGTTATGTACACGTATATAATTTCGTAGAAATTTCTTTCCTGTTTGCGATTTCAGAGTTATTTTGGGACATATATACCGTTGGTGATATTTGGATCATGTTCATTGGTAGCTGGAGTGCTAGTGATTCTTCTTCCGGAAACCATAGATTCTGAGCTTAAGGATACTTTTGAGACCATTGAAATGTAAGTTTTGATGGACTATTAAATGACTTATAAATCTTTACATCGATCATGTTGGTGGGTTTTGAAAAACGCCAGTGAAAAGAACGATTTCTTTCTTATCTCGTGTCATGAAAATAATTAACAAGAAATGTAATGCAATATCTAAATATATCCATACCGTTTACAGAATTTAAATAATTGTCCCTAACATTGGATTTAATGCAACATGAAATCTCGAAGAACAAATGCAAATGTACGGAACATCTTTCACAAACTGGATGCCTATCAAGATATTATATGGAAAAGAAAAACTGATCAAAACTAATGTCGAATCCTATAATCAGCAGAAAATATGTAAGATAATTAGCGTATAATTATACTTTGAAGAGGAGTAGTTCCAATTCCTAGAAGTATAATTATACATTCAAATTCTCATAAGTATGTTTAAATTACTCAATTGCCCCTTCTCGGTATGTTTCGAAGTTATTGTGTTGAAAACTGGTTCTTCGGAGCGAAATTTTCGAAAAAATGAGTTTTTTTTATTGAAATGTCATTACTTTATGGACCCAACAACACAAACAAGATTTACAAATAACGAGAATCTCGTAGCAACGTGGCTTAACTGCGTCAAACTACAAGCACAGCTATAAAACCTCAGCTTCATACAATAAAACGAAAAGTATTCAGTCCCACCGTAAGTCTATATGGATTTTAAAATCTATATTTGACGTGGCAACACGATTTTTCATTTAGAGGAACGTACAAAAATACTCATATCACCGTGTTGTTGTTGCCATAAAAGGCTAAATTTGACATTTACTTTGCTGTGTTTTAAGACAATGTGAAAACAATAGGCATAGTTTAATGTTTAATGATTCATATATCCTTATGGAGAGTCCTTTTGTGTGCAGTTTTCTTAGTAATTTTAAATAAGATACTTCATGTTTCTTAAATACACAAAATTGTAATTGGTACTGCTCTTATGGACATCACAACGTGCATTTCAAAATATAAATGTGTTTATTTACTTTGTTTGATTACTAACATAGAGTTTATTTGTTTATGAAAGCTGTGATGAAGTGAAGAACGGATCAGCGGAAGACAACAACCGACACAAGAATGATATATGCACGAAGTTATAATCTTGTCCCTGCTGTTGTGGACACTACATTTACCACGTTAGTTTATGGTATAACTAAAGCGGCACTTCGCTTCTACTAAGCGAAGTAAAAAGTATAAAATTTTGACAGATTAATGCGAATGATAATTCTGCGTAATAAACGAAACTGAGCGTTGGAGGAGGGGCTCTTATTCTTCAGAGCATTATGGGTGTTCGGCTGGAGACTGCAAGGAATACATAAGCCCCCGCAACAATGACTTAATGTATAAGCCAAACTAGACATTGGACTAATTCGCGGTATATATATATATATATATATATATATATATATATATATATATATATATATATATATATATATATATATATATATATATATATATATATATATATATATATATATGTGTGTGTGTGTGTGTGTGTGTGTGTTACTGTGTTACTGTCAAATCAGGTAGTTTACAAGGTGCCTCAAAATTTCAGGCAGTTTGTAAACTGCCTGGTTTAGTCAACCATTTTGTAAGCTGCCCAAAATTTTCAGCCATTTTTCAAACTGTTTGGTTTTAGGGCACCAAAATTTGACAGTGTGCCGGAAATGAATTTACTTTATAATGTTAAACATACGATTATGTTTCGTTCATTTGTCTATCTTCCATAGAAAAATAATCTATTCCGGGTTTAGTTAATCCTTATAACATTTAACAGGACAGAAACTTTTCCACCAGGATTACAGTGCGGTGTGTTAAAATGTCGATTGCAATTACTTTTTAACGTTTGGAAAACAAGCCTCCTTCTTTGCAATTAAAAGTTAATTAACATCTTTAAATTAATAAAATAATATTTATGACACAGTCACAGAGCATCACATTGGTTTCGTTTCGCTCAGAGCTCACGAAGCAGTTCGTGTGTCGTGTAATGGGTTTTGGATCCGTGTAATGGCAAGACACTACACGGTACCGTGTATACGAGGATCCGCTTTCAGCTCTAGTTGCAAACCGATCAAAATTATGAATTTAGTTGCAAAACAGGGTCATCCGAAAATAGTGTAACAGAATTTATTTAAAGAAAAGTAATATTATTTAAATATGTAAATTGATGACTGCAGCCAAAAGATAAAATTCAAACTACCATTAATTACCAAGTTACTTCTCCATAATAATGTTTAAAACTATATTTGAAGAATTGAATCTTTGAATTCATACCTTCGAAAATCCGCTTTAATTAAAATCTCAAAACCATATAAAATATAAAAAGAAAATTGCATCCTGTTCACAAGCATTACTCACTGTATCATCCTATATGCGCTTCGATCAACGCTGATAAGTCCCTTAAATTAGAATAAAATGTATTTTTAAGAAATTTTTAATTGTAGTCTACAGCAATTGAATGTCAGGTTACAACCGTCTCTCAATATAGTATTACTATCGAAGTCTAAAAATAGATATAGTTTATAAAGATTTCCGATCGCAATATCGAGCTCATAATAATGGGAACAGGACAGTTAACCCCAGTTAACTCCCTCCCCCGGTTCATTCCTCCTCCAACTCCGACAGAACAATCCCCCTCTGAGACTCTTCCCTCCCCCCCCCCCCCCCGCCCCCAAAAGTGTTAAATTACATTTTTCAATAGCATATTTCTTAAAAAATAGTTTTATTTCAATACTATTTAGTTCACTCTACATTGATTGCACATTTCGGTAGCTGATTGATGGGTCTTTGTTTAAACCAATCGCATTGTTCACTGGTTTTTGATATTCTAATTGTATGTTGTAATTTGTCTGTTTGTCTTTTAATTGTACTCTTCAAAAATGCTGCTTGGCCTTTGATGTACACAGTTGCAATTACAAATCCACGGTAATTTTACTGATTGCAATACTGAAAGTGTTTCATCGTAAAAATTGCAATCTGAGAGCAGTACTGTGTGGTGTGGTGTAATTCCAAAGGTGGTAATTTCCTTCCCAAACCAACGACATTTGAGTACAAGAGCCGCGTGACTTTTAGGGTTGTTTATGGAAACCAATGACGTATAAGATAACCTCATCAGGACAGCCAAAACCAACCAAAACTTTGAATTCCGGAGTAATTGGTTGTTATTTCATTCGACCAATCTCAGGCAATTCTTGCTGTATAAAACACCAAAAAAACGATGAAATGTATCACATCATCAAAATGGAATTTAGAAACAGAACGAGGTGGTAGAAAGTTTTTTGCTACGTGGAAACATATACATTCAACAGAAAGAGTTGAAGAATGGTGTTGTTTCTTTTGAATGCGACCCTGACGCCGATTCCACTCAGCTTATTCGCCACTTGATCCGAGACTTCGACAATCGCGAGATAATGTATGGACTATTTGTGCAACATTCCCACAACATCAAGTTCTAAAGTGCTGTCATTTTCGGGCAGAACAGACTGTAGATTTTGCGAAATTTGTGTCAGTACATGAGTTCAATGTGCATTTTGTGTCAATGTTTCAGTTCGATTGGCGAGGGTGGTAGTCTGGGGAATAGTCCTGGGGGGAAATTGTTCTCTCCAGAGATCAAGCAGTTCATTGTTCTCTCCAGAGATCAAGCAATTCATTGTAATGAAGAATAAGAAAATCCGCAGTAGGTTCTTCAACCTTTATGACGAACAGTTAAAAGCAAATTTATTCCGTTTGGTTAATAGTACAATGTAAATACAATTTCAGGAAAACTGAAATTGTGGAGTCTTAAAATCAGGAAATTTACAAAGTTGCTGGAAATTTCAGACAGTTTACAAAGTTGCTGACTGTTCAGACACTTTGTAAACTGCCTGCTTTGACACTTTGTGTGTAACACATCTATATATACACTGGAGCAGACATACAAGAAAAAAACAACAGCTACTATCGTAAAAGTTTCTAAAAAATCGAGACTTTCCGAAACCCTTATCAGATGTGCACAACAAACAGCCTGGCCTTTGATCCACAACTCGATGTTTTTAACAAAGAAATGCATTGTTCCGCTGTTCATACGAATAACAGAGATATATGGCACGACTGTTTGGAGCGACACGGCAACAGCTGAAGTCATTTAAATGGTTTTGCATTATTAAAACTCTATTCAGCGAGTGTCTGTGTAAACGCTAACACTTCTTAGACCGTTAAGTTAAGAGAATGTTTAGTCTTTTTCATCGGTCTCTAACATGCTGCGAAATAATAAGAAAAGGAGTAGCGGTTTGGGCAGTGTTTCTTTAATACAATAACTTCAGCAATAACATGGCAACACATAGAGCATTATTAAAACTAAGAAACGCGTTAAACATAACTTATTCCCAAACTACCCAAACCGGATGTAGTGTAGACTCTGTGTCTTTAGGGTTTGGTTGTGATCTTTGCGGCGTTCCCACCGAGGACTCGAGAACACCTTATGCGCATGCCGAGGGGGACGTCTGTATATCGGAGGTAGGTGTCCGATTTCCAGTCTCCTTGCGATTTTATCACCTCAGGGGGGAGACCGCATGCCAGGGCAAACCTTGTCACTGAGCGACGGAGACTGTGACCGCTGTAGTGATCGTCGTCCAGCCCTACACTCTGAAGGCTCTGTTTGAGCATCGCGCCGAATATCGGGTGGGACAGGGTAACGAGGGCGCCTTCGCGTTTGAAGGAAAACTGATAAGAATTAGTGGGGATTGAGTCTTGGTCAGGAGGCGGTCGAGGGCATAGACCGGACACAGGTCAGAGTCTGGGATGCGAGGGAGGGGTCGACAAGTTGTCAAGTGAAGTTGCCCATGGTCTTCGTCTGTTTCACACGAATTATAGCCCCGTCAGCACGGAACGTTACGTCACGGCGGCACAAGTCTCTGCAACAATCATGACTATCCTGTGAACGTGTTTACTGGGTGAATTTTCTGAAAAACGTAAGGAAGCAAACAAGGCCACATGTCTATTGACCTGTCGACATCCAGCACTTGAAGAAAGCGTACTAGAATGTCCAGCGATAGCGCGAGTTTGCTTAAGTGTGGTGGCACGCCTGGTCTCTAGCCCTTTGAGAAGTGTCTTTAGGCGGTAGTTGTCTTCCGTCGGATTTGGATGGTCGTACTCCAAGGTAAAAACCGGATTGCGGATAGAACATGTATTTAGGGCGTGGAGCGTGGTCGTATTGTCAATCAGTATCCTCACTTTCCTACCCGTTTACAGGGTTTTCCACCGGTCCAGGGCGAGGTGTCAGGCGCTGGGTGGGGTAGATGCATTTGCTCAAATTCATGGCGAAACCGAGGGAGGTGAGGGTGTCGATAAGGTGGTCCATAGCTATCCGGGCGTCTTCGCGGATGTCCGCCGAGATGAAGAAGTCGTCTAGGTAACAGATCACCGCCTTGATATCCCTCCGCCGCAGCATGCGACACACACTCTGTGTGATGCTGTGAAAAATCCCGACACTGAGGGACGCGACGAAGGGCAGTCTACGGGCCACCAGGTAGGTGTGGTGCTTCTCACCCTTGAACTTCCATTTCAGGCTTGTATACTTCTGTGAAAATGTGCTAATGGGTACATGTTTATATGTGGATATAATGTCCACCTTGGCCATAAATGACCCTCGCCTGGTCAAGCTGACCGCAGTGTTCACGGACGCGAATGTGTGTTTGTCCAGACAGGCAATCGTAGATAAGACGGATACTATCCCTGTCCTTTAGGACGGCCGAAATGGGCGAAATTATTGTCGTTTTTTCATGTGTAATTTTGTATCTTCCCAGCGAACATTCTTTCTTTATCTCATTTTCCACTAGATCTCTGTATTTAAGTTCGGTAGATCGACTATTTGGCCTTCTGAGGGTTTAATGGAATCATTAGTATTAACAATATCAAAACCGTTCGTTAAGCTATTCAAGATACAGGCTTTATCGCTATCCGAAGCGAGTAATCGTTCCTAGTTCTTTATCTTTTCGGCGACCGGGTTATAGACATCGGGTTGCTAGGCGTGAGTGTATTCGGGGTAGTCCCTGAAGCACTTCAGATATGTGAATATCGGCATCCTGGTAGAGAACACCCCCGGCGTCCGTTGAAGTTCCGGCAGACCTCTCTCCCGTTGTGGTCCCTGACAGCCTGTGGTCTGGTCCGAGGGTTGGGGTGTCGGGGTGGGCCGTCTTGGCGTGTCGAGCCCTGGAAACGCGAAGAAAAGATGTGTGCTCCCATGAGGTACGTGTCGTCTTCACCCCGTCTGAGCTGGCCAGTGTGCATGCGCTGGAGATACTCGAAGTCGTACTGCATGCATCTGATGATGGGTGATGCTCGCACATGTCAGCGAACTTGATGGAGTACATGTTGTAGCCTTCCCGATCCTCCTCCGTTTTCAATTGACCAGATCGTACCAGAGCCTCATGCGCTTTAATCCATTGCTGTAGTGTGGTGTCTTCGGGCTTGGGTCTGCGTCCGGGGGTTGTCTGAACCATACCAGAGTTGCCCTGCATCGAAAGGATAGACTCCTCACTCTGGGAGTCAAGGAAGGAGCCACAGACGTCCTGAACGAAGAGGCTTTTCCGCTACCTTACGTTTTTCCGGTCAGCCACGGGTCGTTTTCTGGCGTCGGATGATCCTTGAGCGATTCCAGGAAGGCCACCATCTGCGTCTCGCCTGGCATCGGAATCGTCTCGAAAGTCACCAGTTCGGTCTAATTTCCAGGCACGTGAGCGGCACTGAGCAAGTTAGACGCGTCAGGTGGCGTGGAGGTCTTGTCTGAACTGGTCCGTTTTCCGATCGGTCTTGGCAATAGCCGCCTGGAGGACCTTAGTCTGCCCTATCGAAATCTTTAGAGCCTTCAGATCTTTGGCATGCGCAACTGTGTCCACGGACAGGGACTCTTCACTCACTATAGCATCCACAGTGCTCTTCGTGAGATGTTTTCCAAGTGCTCAGGGCTTTAGTTGGCTCACGGCCTTTATTACGTGTTCGTCATCCATCTTTTCACAATTTATATATTCATAATTTATCCAATAAAATGAGTAATAAGCGATTTTTTTCTTTGCTAACGAGCTGCTGTCTCTGCGCTTGCAGATTGCGAATGAGCATGGTAGATAAGGGTCCCCCTTTTAAAGCCAGATTTTAATCCCTATAGCAAAAATGAACAGATGACGAATGACATTTTCCAAACATCCCTTATCGGTTGAGGCCCCAACGTGCCGGATTTTTTAACCCCTTTAGGAAAACACGAACACACATAGTGACACTTTGCAAACATCTTTTGCCGGCTGAAACGCTTGATATTTAAACGAAGATTAGGATAGGCGGGGCACAAAAGAGACCGGAGTTTCACGTCACTTGCACCGTTTTAAAAGTACATAATCACACATTATTTATAACATTATTTAGGTCCTTTCTAGCAAAGTCTTGCGTCGGATATGTTACCATGCGTGCAAAAAATGCTGAGTAGGGGAAGGAAGGGGGTGGCGGCATCAGTTTCCCTTTGAAAGAGGGTAATTTTCATTCAGTACTCCGAGTTTTCTACAGAAACGTATGTTTTTTTCGGAACTGTAAGCCGCATCACCCCCCCCCCTCCCCCCCCCCCAAAAAAAAAAAAGAGAGAGAGAGAGAGAGAGAGAGAGAGAGAGAGAGGGGGGGAGAGACTCAATTATTTTCTTCTTCAAATTAACCTACAATTGAGTGGTATTCTAGTTGCAGAAGTTGCGTCTGTGTCCATACACGTATAATTTCTGATAAAGGATTTTTTATATTTCATATTGGGCTAATATAACTCTTGTTTGCTTTTTTTATTTGTATATATATTCTCCATCCAGAATTTCTCAAGACTTCTTCTAGGCGGCTTGAGTCCACTTATGAATGGTGATGGGAAAGTCAAATGAAAGGTTGACCTTGACCTTTTGGGTCAAGCTTTAAATTTAAAAAAAAAACTGTAGTTTAAGACATCAAGTAACTCAAAAATCGTAATTCTGTCATCCTAAGCTCATTTTTAATGTCAATATTTATGCGGAACAACATAAGGGAAACAAGTTTTGGTTTTGCATTTCCTTTGTTTCAAAGGTACTTGTTGACCAAAGGATATCCATTGAATTGAACAAGTCATTTGATATGTGGCAGACAGTTCAACTGCCATTAAAATGTTATACGAATAGACCCCCCTCTCCCGCAACCTTATTCGTTAATCTTTTCTCCTCTCATCCATCACCCAAAATCTCTCGTGAAAGGAAGGAGAAAATATGATTCTTTTCGCAACCACAAAATATGAATTTTGATTAATTGAGTAGACAAATAGCACAACAGGTTTAATGTTAATCTAATTAACTCGAAATGGAAGTGATGTGCAAGGTCCAAGCTTGGAGACAGAAATGATTCTCACCCCCACCCCCTCCAGCAGTTTATCAAGAAAAACGAATCGTTCGCACTTGTAAGAGCACGTAATGATTTTAATTTAAAAAGTTTAAGCCTGCTCGTTGGCATAATGACTCTACTCATTGAATTGGTGTCGCTTATTGAAAGGTTTGGTACATGTCGGATATCAAGGAATTTTTATTTACCCACAATCAAGGGAATTTATTAATTATTTGTCCTGTGAATGAAACAAAGAAGTAGAAATTAAGAATAAGGCGAATGATCTCTCCCTCCATCCCTCATTATTATTATTATTATTATTATTATTATTATTATTATTATTATTATTATTATTATTATTATTATTATTATTATTATTATTATTATTATTATTATTATTATTATTATTATTATTATTATTATTGCTGTTGTTGTTATTATTATTCATTATCATTATCGTTATCATCATCATCATCATCATCATCATCATCATCATCATCATCATCATCATCATCATCATCATCATCATCATCATCACCATCATCATCATCATCATCATCATTATTATTATTATTATTATTATTAGCTCTCTCAGTAAGGACTCTGGTGATTCAAACAATCACAATAAAACTTCAGTTCTGCGAGGTGTGCCGTATGGGTACCGTTATTAATTGTCCACAAAGAAAGGAAACTAATTGACAGCACTCGTTCTTATTTTAAAGCTATTTATTTATCAATTTCATGAATGTTGCGTCAAACTGAAATAGGTTACAGGGGTATGTTTACTATGGGGCCTCCCGTCAATCAAATTATGTACGTTCAAAAGGTGCCGTAGTGTTGCAAACGTACCATGAGTAGATTTGATAGCAAGGCAATAACAGAAGCGGACTTGATGCGCGCACCTACTTCGAAACAGCCACACCGTCTTGTCTTGTCCTAATGTCTTTAACGGGATGTGTGTTACAGGGGGGTGCGTCGTGACGTCACAACCTTTGTGTGATGTGGTCGAAGAACACTTTCATCCCCCCACAACCTTTATGTGATGTGGTCGAAGAACACTTTCATCCTCCCCCCCCACCCCCCCCCCCCTAAACCCCGTGGAGTGAAATGCACAGAGAACACAGCCCAATGGCGCCCACCCAGGAAACAGTCTACCAGGAAATAACAACCTGACTAGTGGCCCTTCGTCGGTTATAACAGTGCACTGATTAAATATTAATCAATCTGAAATAAGTGATGTTACATTTCAACAACTGTCTCATAATTAAACTTAATTGAACTTAACTGTTAGCAGTGTTTAAATATTCATATTTTCGGTTTATAAGACTTCAGTGTTTGTTTTGAACTATATCAAAGTTCAAAGGAAAGATTTTAAGCTGCACCTTTCTAGCAGATGTTTTACAAAAACAAAATTTCAAATAGATGAAATGAACAAGTATTCGTGTGTCATAAAGCAAATTTAACTACACTGTATGTTCTTTTGAGCCAAATCCTGATGATGAATGAACAGCAGTATGAACCACAATGTAATCTGGGTCACTTTCTATTTTGCGTTCATATTTATCACATGATAATAGCTGTTTTCAGATGGATAAAGAAGTGCACACAGGAGCGATCTATTTGTCCGAATGTAAGACAATTTGGCCAGAAACCCTTTGGTATGCAGCCATTTGGACCATAAGTGTTCACTGGGCCGCTCTAAAAACTCTTGTTCACAGTTCTGATAATTAATTTTGCAATATTGATAGTTCCAATATTTCTAGAATAATCTCTAATTGTGTTTTTTCGGGAACAGGACAATCCCCCAGACAATTCCCCCCCCCCCCCAGTCAACTCCCTCAGACGATTCCCACGTGGGACAATTCGCCCCGAGGACTATCCCCCCAATTCATTTTATTTCTCTTATTTTTTTCTTTTCTTCATATTTTTTTCCTCTTTTTGCAAACTATTGCCCTTTTATCTTCTAATTGGAGGCCGTGTAATTGTCATTTCAACATTGTCTCAATTGCGATTTACATGCCTTTTACATTCCAAATGAATGCAGGAATTTGTCCTTTCATCTTGTAATTGCACTTTTGAAATATGTTGCTTTGCCTTTCATGTACTCAATTGCAATTACACAACCAGTAACTGGAGTGATTGGTCATTATAATTGCAACAATGCTGTGGAATATGCACCCTCGCACTGAAGCCGACCTGCCGCGCACAAACAATAACGTGGAAGGCTTCCACAGGAAAATGCTCGCGGGGATGACGTCCTGCCATCTGAACCTATGGCGCTTCCTGGATGTGCTAAAAATAGCAACACAGCCTGACGGGCCATCAAATTAGGGATGGCCACTTGCCCGAACCACCACGTCGCCAGTACGCCGACTCTGCGCAGCGCATTCGTCAAATAGTCCCCAACTTCGAAAACCGGCGGATTGTTGACTATTTGCGTGGAATTGCCCACAGCATCAGGTTTTACATGGCAGAAGACTTTCCTTCCAGATAGAAGAATTTTGCATTTTTGATTTAAGGAATGACAGACACCTAGTCGTTTTATTCTTGTTTTGGCATTCAAAGTAAAATAATGGTGGAATAGTCCTGGGGATGAATTGTCCTACGGGGGAATTGTCGGGGGGGGGGGGGGTGTCTAGGGGAGTTGTCTGGGGGGATTGTCGTAGACCCGTATTTTCGGTTTGGATTTAATGGTAAACTCTACCACTTTTTATTTTTCATGATACTTGAAAAACCCATGCTTGCCAGACATGACAGCTGATAATTGCAATTAGAGCCATTGGTCACTTTTGTCTAAATTCCTGGCTAAAGCTTAGTGGACAAAATATGTTCGGGTATATGCCATATTTACTGGCACCCGACGCTGCAGAGTGACATCAAAGTGATTCCTTTTGGAGATGAGGGAATTATCTCACTCAGTTTTTGTAGAAACAGATTTGAAAAACAAATATATTAACAGCCATTAGCCCAAATGTCATGCGTTTCACTTTTGGCCAAACTGTCTCTGCCCCAAATGTCGCTGGCCCAAATGTCCGTGGTCCAAATGGCTGGATACTATTGCACACATAAATTTAGTTAACTGATAAAACTCGTGTTTTAGTTGGATAACAATGTGACTTTTGTCATCGCAAAAAAACTTTCAGATGCCGTTGGATCTCACCGACGCTAGAAAAGCGCACTAATGAAGCGTCCTAGGACATGGAACACACGAACGATGAGTGCCGCTCCCGATATTACACATGCACAAGCGAACAAAAATGTCCGTGGACATTGTGCCCAGCCACAAAGGAAACTGCATCACAAAGATGTAGCACCAGTTTTTACAATATATAAATTCGGTGGAGGACGATGGATGGAGGGCCACTGAAGAACTTTACTGAATATTATAACGTTATATTGTCAAAGTGATTTGCCCGTGAAATCAGCAGTTACCTGGGAGCACTCAAGTAAAATTTCAAATTGATTGAACCACAATAGAAGTAGTATTAGCTTTTTTTAACCTTTATTTCCTCGTGTTTGGTTAATTTTCTGACAAGTTTTGGTCAATCCACCTACAAAGTACAACAAACCTATCGAAGAACTACCTGGGCGATGATTGCCGACCAATTTGAAAATTTTTGAGCAGTAAGTGTATTACGAGTAGCATTTTATGTGTTTACCCAGTTAACATTCTAAGGTTCACCCAACGTCGATTTCAGGTTGCGATGTCGATCCTACCAAACAACATTAACTCTGATTGTATTTTGTTTGTGATTGGTCCCGACCAAAGATCAACGTCTTACTAACTTCTTCGATACAACGTTGAATAGACGTTGTTTAGATATTGCTTTTGGTCGCAACCAAAACGCAACTTTCACCGACGCCTAATCAGTGTCTTTGGAGCAACGTTGAATTGATGTCAGGAAATCGGCGTTGGATAGACGTCGAAAAATTGGCGTTGTATAGACGTCTGATTCAGAAAAGACAAGCAACCTCGTTGCGTTATCGCTGTCCGGAAATGGTAGCCATGACAGGTCACTGAAAATAGACCATAATAAGAACTTTTTTTCGACCTACTTTTGAAAAATATTCATGGAAATCGATTCGTACATATCCTGCTTAACCGGATCACCCGAGGCTGTGGGTACTGTGAAGGAGAGGTTGCTATGATTATGATTATGGCTCTCAAGATGGTGATTCAAATTAATATTTCCCCGATGTAGGTACCACGTCGCTTTCTACATATATACTACGTCGGGAGATAGAGGTTGCCTCGACTTCCATTGCCAACCTATCTCCAACGTTGATTAGACGTCGGATAATCCAACCTCTATACAATGTTGGAAGGCAGACGTTGTTTCGAGTTCCATAAACAACTAAAACCCGAGTTTGATCCGACTTCGAGTGCGATGTCTATCCAACGTTGAATGTGGGTCGCAATGTTTACTGGTTATCCTCAATTAAACCGTTTCTAAGGTAAAATAATTTGGCTAATTTTAGCCAAACAAAAACAAGCTTGGTGCAGGATTTGTATGAAGAGTAGCATTTGTGCGTGTTTTATTTTGACTGTTTTGACTGTTTTGGTCAAGTCGGTAAATAAAATAATTACGATGTGAAGAGTCTCCCACAGACTCCTGCATTTCTTGTTATAGTCGCTGTGCAGAGGGCCAATAAATCGCGGTCCTAGTCCCCTGGTTTCTGATAGAAATCAGAATCCAACCTTCCTGTTACAATACGCCCTTCTCTTTTTTTGGGGGGTGGGGGGGTGGGGTGGGGTGCGGGCGGATGGGGGGAATATTGCTTTCATTTTATGCTATAGTTAACCTTATTGAATTAAAACATTTTGATGAGCGAAAACACGTTTGATCACAAATTAAATTATCCATAGCTTTTAATTTAATATGGCATTAATCATTTTGACTAATTCTAAAAAATGATAACTAGTAGTCGAAAGCAATAATGTATAAGGAAAAAGAAGAATAACACTAAAACTGAAACTCGGTGGAGCGTTTGAATTCCCCGTGACTCTTGCCGACGTGAGATACAAGAACGGAAGTAAAACATGAGGATGTAGAAATTGGCCCTAACTGGCCCTTACATTTTGAAGACTTCAATTTGCAATAGCATAAATGAATTCTGATTAGTTTATCAGATCGCACATCGCGATCCTGAACTTTAATTCTAGTCGCCTTCGCTACCACTCGCAGTCAAGCTCTAAAATTAAAGCCAGGGATCGTACGTATTTGCCGTAGCATGGAAGAAAAATGGCATAACTGTGGGTAGGGTGCCTGCCCGCTATCCCCTACCCCCTCCTCCCCTCCTTCCGTCCGGCTTCCTGCAAACACAGTCCTCAAGTCCCAGTGAGTGTTGTTCTGTTGTTGCCGTGTTTCAGCCATTTATCTTTGAGAAATCAATAATAGCAAAACTAACGCATTATCTAAGTAATCACGTCCTAAGGAATGCTTGGATAATAAACTAATATCTATAATGATATCCATAACTTCAAAGAGTATTTATCAGTGCAAAAAAACTGCAGCCTATTCACAACCTTTCTCATGCATTAAAATTGTTACACATACAATAATGTCAAAAAGTTTAGGCAATCTTAGCAGAGAACTTCCGTCGCCGTCATAACGCCATTGTACTAACAACATTCAAACAATAACAATAACTGACCAACCCTTGTGATCGGTTCTTGTTTATTACTACCTCTGTTCACCGGCCTACGACAGTGTTTGGGACTGAGAGATGACGTACCTACGGCGTTATTTGCTCAAACACACACTGTCATGCCGCGATTAGATCTGTCGCTAAACTTGAATTAAGCCGAATGGTCTCATTAACCCTATCAGAATCTTGTGCCAAATCGACTGTAAGCAAAGACATAAAACGTATAAATATATACTGCGAGAAACGTCAAAATAAGCGTGGATTATTTGAACCAAATTAACGGTAATAGCGTGAGTATAAAAGAAATTCATCCGAATAAGAAATGCACTGGGGTCAACAGATACTCGTCGCCATGAAGGAATGTTGACTCTTTGATTGTCCTGAAAATGCACTAAGTCATTGCCTTTTTTTATTGACAAAGCATTATCTGCTTAAAATGCACAAAAATTAAACCATTCAACACGTTCTTTTATAACTAGAAGTTGCAATTTGCGATAATAATCATTGGACAATAGCGACTGCACAGTAGGAGGGCACTTTGACATGAATTTCCCAAGATTAGTACGCCCAGCAGAGCGGGGAAATAGCTGGCATGATCTCGTATACTTGCCATGCTACATTATACTTAAAAGTGAACTTACGGACTGACAGAGAGACTGACGGAAAGGGACAAATAATTTCTTATATTACCGCATTGTTTTGATGTCAAGCTCTGGTTTTAAAATCTCGAAAATCCATTGTTGTAGAGTTGTAAATGTCGGTGAAATGCCTGTATATTAAAATTTTTAATCCATGGCTGCATTTTCGGTGTCGAAAAATCCCTAAAAATAATTAGGAATGACACTCGAAAGGTGGATTTAGCCCATGTACATTGCAACCTTAATCAAAACCTACACTCCAGTATGTGAGCAATCCAGTTGTTAATTTGAAGGGTTATGCATGCAGATTCGTACAGTAAAACCTGCCTTAACGACAACCTGTATATTAGGGACACCTTCAAATTTAGGGATAGTTCACGTCAGTCTCTTTTGAAATCCCATTTGACTTTTGTACTAAAAAACCTGTATAACAAGGACATCTCGCCATTAAGGACTAGGGACAGTTTTTTGCCCGTAATTCGAGTTTTATACTGTAATTAACCTGTATATTAGGGACAGCTGTTTTGTGTCTCTCAAAGTGAAAAATGGACATAAGCCGCTTCAGAGCATTATTTGCCAACAGTTCGGTGTGAGTGCTTTCCCCTTCCAGAGTACCTCGTATCTGGTTACACAAAAAGGGTTGTATAGAGGATGTTTAGACAAGAGGGATTAGAGGGGCAAAATTAATGACTCTTCCTAGCAAAAGTTAAATCCCTTATTCTTTGAAATTATGATACACCGAGTTTAAAATGTCATCTCTGGGCTTAATAATGTGTATAAAAGACGGGTTCTTGGAATTTCTGTATTCAAAAACAAAAATTGCAATTGAAACAAGACTAGTGAAGGGCAAAGTGTAAGGCAACTAGCGGATACGTTTAGTGTTAGCAAAAAGCAACCAAAGAATGTCTACAATATGGATGAAACTGGACCATTCTTTAGCGCAGTTCCGGATAAATAACTCAACGTCAAGGGAGTAGAATGCAAGGGTGGAAAGAAGGTCAAAGATCGTTTGACTGGAGAGGGAGATAGAAAACCATCTTGTTATTGGGCGCTCTGCCAGGCCCCACGCGTTTCACAACATTACCATTGACACCTTGCCAGTAGTCTGGAAGCACAACAAGAAAGCCTGGATGACTTCGGAGCTCTTCATAGATTGGCTGAAGGAGTGCAACACAAAAATGAGGAAACAAAAACGCCACATTGTGCTGTTTTGGGACAATGCTCCCTCACATTCAAACGGATTGCAGATGAGCAACATCGAACTGATCTTTTTTTCCGGCAAACACCATATCTCATCTCCAGCCCTTAGACCAAAGGATCATTCAGAACCCCAAGGTTTTGTAAGGAAAAAGTGTCTTGCCGCATACTCTGGCACTTCTCGATGATCCTAAAGTTACTGCAGACCATGCCACATAGCAAATCAACGTCCTGGATGCATCCTACTGGATAAGTGGATTACCGCATCAAAGTTCTTTGCAAAGTGTGGTTTCAAGCTAAGCGTTTCTGACAGTGACACTGACAAAAGTGGTGTAGCAGAGTCACAGCCAATGCTCCAGCCACTCTCCACGCGTATGGAAGTTATGAATGCCCAGGACTATGTGGACATTGATGCGGACGCACCTGCCACCGAGCAACTTGAAGAGCACTGGGAAAAGACTTGATCGAGGAGCATAAGACCTAAGGTGACACAGATGCAGTTTCGGACATCGTCTTTTTCATAATCTTAAGGCGCTATGTCTCTCTACATGTACCAATAAACATGGACAACCAAGTAATATTGTGCGCAATTTCAAAATATAACTGCAATAAAGTTTCGCGTTCACACATTGATATTGAAAGTTCTAAAGCATATTTGAGATCTAAATCATAAAGTATTTTTAATTGCTTTAAATATTAAACCGTAAAAGGCATAAGCATAAACTATTGATGAGGAATTGCTTAGTTTGATATTTTTGCAGGTAAACTAAATTTCAGGCTGACTTTCATCCTTTTATTTTCTAAAAATGTAACATAGTATAAATACATTTCTATTATTTTGCGCTGGTTATAGTCATATCTGATAATGTTACTTATTTTATGTCGAAGTTTCAGCAGTCAAACAAATAGGACACATAAGTTTCATTGATGTCATCCAAACCCTTTCGGCTGTAAGTGTCGAGTGCAAAACCCTGCTTCTGCGATGTCTGCAATCGATTGCAAACTGCTGCTTCGTTTTTAGTACAAAGTAATTTGAGTATACAGCTGGAAGTGTTGAGTGCAGGACCATTTGTTTCTGTTACGTAGTACAAAGTAATGTTTAAGTACTCACACATCTCTAAAGATGGGGCATGTTCACAGTGAACTCTAACTATGAACACCTCTGCTTTAAGGGTAATACTTAAAGACGCTTTATCAGTCTGTCTTTGTATCAATGTTTCATAATATCCCTCTTTTAAAGATTAACGGTACTTCTGTTTTTGTACTGCAAATTGCATTTGTACTTGGAACAGCAGCAAACGTGATGCTGAAAATTTGCATTTTGGTTCATACTTTCGAAAAAGAGGATGCTGAAGGTACAAAATGTAATCCACTGAAACTGTCATAACAAAATCCTGGAAAGATTTTGATCATGAGCACTAAACTGTGAAATGAAGAATAGTGTTTTCTAACTGAAAATTGAACATTGCCATGACGTGAATATCCATGAAATATCTACCTACAACGTCATTTTCGTTTTACATGGTTTGGTTTGGTCGACCACATTTGAAAATTTGATATGGTCTTAAATACTAAAAATACAGACAGTAAAGCACTTTACATGTTTCATATTTTTGGTTATACTAATAATTGTTGGTCTATGTGCTGATCACAGTCGTAAAACTCAGACTGATAAAAGACGACAACTTTGTAACTGAGATGCAGTCAATGAAATAAAATGAACGCTTTTTCTAATTTTTGCTTGCAAACTTTGTCATTAATGTATGACATTAACTGAGCTCAAGCAATATTAAAATCTACATTGATAAAACGAAATATATCGATTTTGATGCAAAATACACGACCAGCTCAAAAGCAAGAACAGTATTTTTAATCACTATGAATCGGTCTTCTTATTTCACTGTCTGGCGTTATCACGGAACGATGTATCATGTACATTTTTGGTGAAACATGCATATGATTGTCCTCTCCAACTAATACATATGGTTAAATTATTCAGGTTTGTATTGAACGTATAATAATGCACATGTTAAAATGAAAAAAAAATTCATGAGATTTTTCATTTTTAATCAACTTGTAATTTCAACAATTAATCGATTTGTGCCCAGTCAGTGTTATTCCACTGTTACGGTTTTGTGTTTTATTACTTGCAAACGCAATAAATGTGATTTTGAATAAAAATGGCTGGATAACATTTTATTTGAATCCCCTCTCATATTTGTCGCCCTTGTTTATGTTTCAATGCCAGTAGCAGAAAGGTTAGACAATATGAATGAATATTGATGGCGTATCTGAAAGACTGCTTAAAGGAACGTTAGAATTATCCCTGGTTAATTACTTATTCCCGTAACAGGGAACCACACTTAAGGTCTGAAGGTCTAGTTGCATGTTTCAAAGGTAGCTATATCAGTATAAAATTGAACTTAAAATTCATTATGCTAACGAAATTACCTGCTCATTTTTATTTTTAAACAAGTATTTTACCATATAATGATTTACCAAGCGCCTAGAAGACTAAAAATTGACTGGTACAATTTTACAATTAAGAGCTACTCTGAAAATTGTGCACAGGACCGAATCCTGTCACAGAGCAAGGATCATGCGTAATTGTTTTTCATTGCAGTCCTTGCTAGAATACGCGATCCGAAAATAGACCTTTGAAATGCAAAATACAAAGTTTTTTTTATAAAGAATTCATTTCAAAGACATACGAACTATCAACAGCTCCTCAAAATGGCTGTTCATAGAATAAATAGATGAACACGCCTTTCAGAATAATTTTCTCCTCATGATAAAATAAGTCAAGAACTTAAAACTGTGGCCGTCATCTAAATTTAAGTGCATTTTATAGCAAATATCAAATCTTGACTTAATATTTCTCTTCAGTACGGATAACTTGATGCCTGTAATGCTTGTAACATTATCATCATCTCACCTTTTTCCTTGTGTTTTCAAAGGCTACACATCATTATCTTGGACTATTTTGAAAACGACACCGCGTCGCAGAATACCGGTTCTATCGTCATGATGAGTCTTCCTTCAATGGTCGTTTCGGTCCTTGCATCGACGACCTCCAGAAATGGGCCAGTGGAGTTGATCAGACCCCACCCGGAACCGGTAAGCTTTCTTTATCTTATCTCTTGCTCCAAATCCACAGAGAGGTCTTTTCTGCTCGCTCGCCCGTCTCTTTTACGATCTTTCTTCTCTCCTTCCCCATTACGCCGAGCATACCAAGTGCCCTGCACAGCGATTGAGCCGGGAAACCGCGGCACCCCACCTCCACTGGGAAACACCACGTCTTCCAGCCTTTGTCTCGGCACTGGTCTACAAGTTCTTGATACTTAAGTAGCTTCCGCTCGTGCGCCTCGTCTACTCGCTCCTCATACGGCACCGTCAGCTCGACTAGCACGACTGTTCTGCTTGCCTGCGACCACAGGACTATATCCGGTCGTAGGTGTGTTGCAACTATGTGCTGGAAAAAGCTCAGCTGTCTCATCACATCCGCCCGCATTTCCCAATCGCCACTCGCTCCTAGTATCCCTCCTGGTGATGGTCTCGCCTGCCTCGCGCCACTCGCTCCAGTTTCTCGGACAAACTGGATGAATTGTAGGCCGTTACAACGTTGGTGAGCACTCCCGCACCTTCTGACCTTGTCTATGCTTGCCTCCAGGGCTTCCAGTACCTGGTTGTGCCGCCAAGTATATCTCCCATCAGCTAAAGCTTGTGTGCAGGCTGACAGCACGTGCTCTACAAATCCTTTCTTGCCGCAAAGCTTACATAAAGGGTCTTCACGCATCCTCCACATGCAGAGATTGGATGGAGTTGGCAATACGTCGTAAACCGAGGCAATGGCGAAGCGGATGCGCCTTGTTTCCATTTTCCAAAGTTCGCTCCATGGTAGCTTTCTTGCTCGGATAGACTCACATTTTACCCAGCTGCCTTGCTTCTTTTGGGCGACTGCTTTTAACTGGCGTGATTCCTCCTCACTTTGCCTCACCTCATCCTGGACCAGTTCCCTACGGCGTCTAGGGGTTGCTGTGTTGAAACGGCTTCTGGTCATGGATCCGAGCCCCATCCGCCCAAGAGTCACTGTTCCGACTATGTCGCTATGCCTCAATCTCTCCTCTGCTGTTTTTACTGCCTCTTCTACGTGCCGCTTCTTCTCAAAGCGAAGTCTTACTCCGGCCCCGCTTACGTACTCGTCGGCACTGTCTCTTAGCAGAAGGGACTGTCTGACCTTCGCTACTTTGTACTCTTCCACGAGCGACGTCAGCGGCAGCTGTAGCTTTGACCCAGAGCCGTAGAGTCCAACACTACTCAGGCTCCTAGGCACGTTCAGCCACCTCCTTAGGTATCTGCTTATTGCTCTCTCCAGCTTCTCTACCGTGCTTACACTCGCGTCGTAGATTGATAGATGCCATACCAGGCGCGGAAGTATGCCGTGTTGGTAGCACCATGCCTTATAACTTCCGTGCAGTCCACTTTTGTCCACAGCTTCAAGCCATATTCTAGTTTGCGAGCACATGTCCGCCACGCCTTCTGTATCACTCAGCCGTTCATTGAACCACTTGCCTAGGCATTTGATTGGTTTTTCCTGGATTGTTGGAATAACTTGGCCTCCTATCTGGAAAGCTATCTTCTCCAACTTTCCCTTTCTGATCACCAGGCTGCTTGATTTTGCAGGTTTGAACTTCATCCTGGCCCACGAGAATAGCTTCTCCAAGTCTTCAAGCATCCAACAGCCTTGCACAACAGTCTTTGTCGTTACTGTCATGTCGTCCATGAAAACCCTGGTTGGAGGTTGCTTAATGCCTGTCGCCATTACTGGACCCCTTCTTTTGTTCTCGGCAGCTTTAACCAACAAGTTTGCAGCCGCGGCAAACACTATCACAGAGATGGTACAGCCTGTAACTATCCCGATCTCTAAAGGTTGCCAGGATGTCGTATACTCTCCGACGGTGAAGCGCATCTTGAAGTTACTGTAGTAGTGCCCTAGCAGTTTTCTTACTTTCTCGGGGACATGGTACTTTTGAAGCGTAACTTCGATCAGTTGGTGCGGTAGTCTTCCGTACGCGTTTGTTAGGTCTAACCATATCACCGCTAGCTCTCCCTTCCTCTTTCTCGCCTCAAGTATGATCTGTGTTATGACGCTTGTATGCTCGACGCACTCTGCCATTTCAGGTATTCCGCCCTTCTGGACCGAGGTGTCTATGTACCCATTCTTCAGTAGGAAGCCTGTCAAACGCCTCGATAACAGGGACATAAATATTTTGCCTTCTACATTCAGCAACGATATAGTTCGGGATTGGGTTATGTTTGTTGAGTTCGGCTCCTTTGGCGCGAAAATGCCCTCGGAAATCGTCCAACAGCTCGGTACTCGCCCCCTTCTCCAGATCACCTTTATCAGTCTCCACAGTCTATGAGCTAGCTTTGGGCAATATTTGTAGACTTTGTACGGGACTCCATTAGGTCCTGGTGCCGATGAAGCACGCGCCTTTTTGAGGACATCCGTTACTTCTTTTCTCGAAGGTTCTCCATAGTCGAAGTCCGTCTCCGGTGGTGGCGGGCTTGGATGCATCTTGTTCTCTCCTAGGGCCGCGCCTTTCATTGGGTCACTAAGGGTTTCTCTCAGATATTCCTCAACATCCTCTCAAGGCCTTTTTAGTGTCCCCGAAAGTTTGTAGCCCAACAGCCTAGATACCACGCCAAAGGGGTTCGCCGTGAACCTTGCCCTTCTTTTCTGACGTTCCCGTCGTTTACTTCTACAGCACTCCGCTCTCCTTAGGCTTTTCAGCTTTTCTCGAGCAACGTTCCTCAAATCTGTCAGGACTCTTCTCTCAGCCTCATTTGCGGTCCTGAAGCGTTTCCTAAGGTTTCGTAGGTCAGTTCTAACTGCCGCAATTTCCCTCTGCCTGCGACTTGGTTCGGACTTAGTATCACCTTCTTTTGCCCTGTCTCGATGCCGCGCCTCTCCAAATCTTTCACTCCCTGTTTTGTAAACGAGCGTGGACATAGCGTTGAGTTTGTTGTCTGCACTTCCTGACAGTGTTATTTCGAGAATCTTGTCTACATCTTCCTCAAAAGCTGCCCACTTTGCTAACTCATTGCTCCTGGGCTACTTGACTCGCTTCTTATGCTCTGCCGTTGTGCTTGTCTGTCCACCACCTCTCGCGCCCTCCTCTCTTTCTTCCGGTTCTTGGGGGTTCCTGCCGCTGTGGGGTTGATCCTGGACTGCCCCCCCCCCTCCGTCTCATCAAGAGATCTATATTAAACACAATATGAAGCAAACTATATAAATGTTTTGGATTTATAGTTAAAATTCGTAATCTCCGCTTCAAACCAATTGGAACAACATATTAAATCCATATTAAATCAACTAAAAGGCGCCTTCAGAAAAGGAAATCTACATTAATAAACATCATTTAACGAGATCCTAACTATAAAAAATTCCGCAATAAAGCAAAGTTTAGTCCTCGACGAACTGATCACTGGAATTTTTACGATGACGGCGACAACGAGTTTCAAATTCGCTTACGAAAATAAGAAACCAAATTGATAACTTTTAAGGACCCGTGCTCAATATGTCCGCATGCACAGCGATTCAGAGAAGCCAGTTTAATATCTTGGATTATATGAAATCTAATCTTTAAAGTTATCATACTGCACATTTAATACTTACAAAATAAGTCATTTACATATTTAAAAAAAATTAGATGCACAAGCGATATGTTGATTCATAGGATAAGTGTTTAAAAAGTACAATTTAAAATGCAATCACGTATTTTTTCTTTTTTTTCGCAGCACTCAGTACAGCAAAATGAAATTGCTGTGTGTCAGTTCTAACCCAATGTCCTCTCTTACACTTTGTTTGACACATTATTGATTTCAAAGAAATTAATAACTTGCAGTCTGACACCTTTTCCAAAATGAGGCGTTGGTCACGTGATTTTTAAGTCTTTAAAGCATGTGTATTTACCATCCAAGTAAATGAAAAATCAATTGCAGTAAACAAAATTCGAACAAAACAGACTCTAAAATGCCAAGGCTTAACGAAAATGGAAGATGACAGGCATTTGGTATGTTTCATACCGGCATGTCACAGACGGTAGTCACAAGAACGTTTAGGCTGGCTGTATCAACTATTTTTTATCGTCAGCAACGTCAGTAAGAGACGGGCTTCGAAGATACTGCCCATAATCAGATCAACCAGAACAAGATCAATCTGTCCGAACGATGAACCTTCGAGATCGGTTCTAGACTGCAATGGCAACGTCATTGGAGATGTCAGACAGACGTAACCACCGTATCAATTGACAAAAGGTGCTAAACCGGCTGCGCGAGAGTAGACTAATGCCATAGCGAGATTCGTTGGACGTCTTCGGCGAGTCTGAGGGGACCAACCATCTAGGAAACAGATAGCTATTAACTTCGTGGCGTTGCATAGTATTTAGCGATTAGTCCAGGTCTGTGTTGTTTCGAAGTGACATCAGCCAACGAGTGCACAGACGGAACGATTCGCACAATCGGTTTATTTGGTGGAGGGAATACGATGGTAACAGGCGCTGTTCGATTTGGTTGGAAATCACCTATACCAGTTATCGATGGCAACTTTACTGCAAAGCGTTATGCGGAAACCGCCTTGGAAGCTGATACCATATCTAACTGTAAAACGAGCATACAGTGATTTTATGCGAAACGGGTGGCCTCGTGCTTCTGATGTTTGTGAAAATCTGTTGCGTGCTTTTCATAGAAAGACCATGCAATGACCTCCGCACTCATCTGATATGAATCTTAGCCAATGTAAACGTCTGGGATATGCTCGATCGTGGAGCTCAGGCCTGAACGCCTCCACCACAAAGCCATGAGGAGCTGAGACACGTTATGATTGTGAAATGGCACAGAGTCCGGTGTGACAGTCAAAAATACCCCCCTGTAAAAACTGCCCGGGGGCATTTTTACTAGAAATTAATGCCTCCTTGATGCCCCCTCTAGTAAAATATGCCTTTACCCCTTATTTTCGTACACAAATCAAGGTGATGTACCAAAAATGAAATCGAAGTGCATATATATATTTCTAAAATACATAATTTTATTCTACATATCTGTATGTGTGAAACTTTTCACTTATTTTCATACACGAATAGTTACGGAAATGTCTACAGATTGCTAAAATACAGTACATGCTAAATTTACAGTTAGATCGCATAAACAGGTGTGAAATGATCATTTGGATTGCCTTCTTATTTTTCGCTTATCCAATTTTGACGTTCCTGTAAGATACGTCTTGTTCATCAAAAATTGAAAGATATTATTCATATTTAAAATTATCCTGTTTTCATTTCCATTTTCTTTCCCATTATCATAATAGGAGTTTGATTCTCACGAGCAGAAATCTCGCATTTTTCTTCGATATCCATAGTCGTATTACCGGTTGAACAAATGGTGGGTGACCAAATTGCCCACCTTGTACAGGTAGAGAATTGATGTACATCAATCAGTTCCGCAAATTTTTAAAAAGAATAATGATGAAAGTAAAGAAGAGAAGATTATATTGAGTAGCTCGTGTCACATCTATGATTAAATTTGTCCATCAAAGCTGTAATTAATATTTTGTTTCAATACATCACACACATAGCCAATTGCAATCAACAACCTTGTGATGGCTCGTGATCTCATCAATGAGATTAATACATTTCATCAAAGCTGTAATTAATATTTTCTTGCAATCCATGACACACACATTCAGAATTGCAATCAACTACCATGTGATTTCGATCTGATCAATGATATTTATTCATTTGAGCAAAGGTCTGATTGATATTTTCATATTTTGTCATTTTACGTACCCAATAAAAACATAAATTGGTCAGCTTTAAAGATAAAAGCGAATTTCCTTTAAAAACTCATTTTTCGAGGGGAGGCATATTTTACTAGAGGGGGGGGGCATACTTTACTAGAAAAAAACGCCCCAGGGGCAATTATTACTAGTATAAAATACCCGAGGAGGCACATTTTACTAGTAATAAATGTCTCCCCGTGCATATTCTACGACACTGGCACTGGATCAAAGATCGGCTCATTATATCGATACTATGAATTTTAAGAAAGCCATGCTATAATATAACAATTTACTTCTGTCCGGGGGAAGCTATACAAGGCTATCTTTCCCCCTCTGTTATATTTACCCCTCCCCCCTCCGTCACGATTTTTTGTGTAAGCGTATTTTGATATTAGATATTTGTTCATATGAATGAATTAAACTGTATAGACCATCTTAAACTACTTTATTGACTAAATTCAACAAAATTCAAGCAAAAATATAAATAAGGCATCTTTGGTCAGAAATTTCTTGGTTTTTCTCTTAATATCCTTTTTAGCACTTTATAGGGAGACAGTTGGATACTTCTGATCGCCAAGATTATCATAAATAACTTTCACATTATCCAAGAAGCGCTTTGTTGTATGTTCAACTTTATCTTTCATTTGGAAAGTGATACCAGGCAGTGAAAAAGCTTCCAGTTTATACTTACAGCCAGGACTAAATCTTATGCCGCAACTTAAAATTACCTGAGATTTCTTATCTATCTGTTTTAATCGCCTGCTACAATACATAAATAAAAAGTAAAACAAAAGGGATGTGCATTTGTTTCATTTCAATACAGCGGCGATGTGACTGCTATTTGTAAATACGAGGACGATTAAATAATCAGCTTAACTCTACTAATTTTGGTTGCCACAGAGTTGGATATTGCAAGGAGGATAAAGACGAGTTGCAATTTGCCTTTGACTAAGCAGCAGTAAGAAAAATAAATGAAGAAAAATAGGGGAAAGCTAGAATGGCTGGGGGAGAACAGGGGTGAACAGTGCACAAAAAAAACAACAACAAAATATGGGAGGGGAAGCTAGCCTATGTCGGGGGAAGCTGAGTAGGGGTAAAAATACCAGTTGGGGGAGATAGACTATTCTAGCTCCCCTCGAGGGGGTGGGGGATGGGGGTAGATAACTTAGTCTAGAGGGTTGAAGCTGTACAGGTCGCAAGACATGCTGTTACACTAGGGGTGGGGGGGGGGGAGAAGCTGTACATGGGAAAGATAAAATCTTACGTCGGGGTACCTATATGGTTGACATAGGGGGCGCATTCATAAAAATATACACTAATGGACTCAAAATGCAGCAAAACAGTTTTGATACAGTCGGGATGGTGACAGACAGTTTTGTTCCCACTCGAGTCGCAATGTTACACTCGACTTCGCTGTTTTATCTATGCTAAAATAGTCACAAATTGTAAACGAAATGGCAAGATTTAGGAGTTTGTATGACAAAGATGAATCATGCAGCTTTAACCATAAACAATATTACTTTTTGATGCAGAACTTATGACGATTTGGGCGAAAATCGACCACATATAGGCTTCAATATTTTGAAACAGAATCAGGACCTTAAAACCGCCTGATAATTTTTTTTCACACGGAATTAAGGCAAAATTTTAGATTTTTATATGTTCTTACACGCGAATTTATGCTGCATACTGCGTTTCAAAGAATCTGAAGTCAACAACAAAAGGCGAAAAGGTGCACAACGATTTTTGTAGCCATGGTAAAAAGCTGGAAGTAATTGGAACCGATGATGTTTATCTAAGCCACTGTTAGTGTCGAATGGTTTTGATGTATCTTTTAAGTGGTTTATTTGGGGTGTGACACAAAAAAGAATGGCGCGCGATGCAACAATTATTTCTGCTATTTTACAGGATTTATGGTTACAAAATAATCAGAAAATTAACTGTGGGGTAAATACAGCGTGGCATCGAACCGAGTATGCAAAATCTGAAATCGTAGGACAACTGGACCGTAGGACAACTGGGCCTTAGGACAACTGGGAAGTCATACCAACCAGCTCAAAAATCTCGTAAAAGCAACATGTCACCGAGATGAACCTGGTGGGTCGCGATATGACAAAAGATGTGTGGTAAGTTGATTATGCTCATAAACTACAACTGCCGTTCAGATTCAAGGAATTATTCGTCAAATCCATATGTTTGGGGTATATATCTGGCGTTACTTCTTACACATAAAGCAAATTAAGCATGGCGTGCATCGCTTATGTGCGTGAGATCAGAAGTGAAGTCCCACCCACAAATAAACCACAAAGAGCTTAAAGTCATTGTTTGATCTGTTAGTAACCGCACCGTCAAATAGACAGCTAGCCTGGCTTTCTTTATCTGGGTGTATGCGGGTGTGCACACTGCCACACACATTATGAATAATCATAAGAAGTTAACTTGTTGACATAACGGAGGAGGGCCTGTTTCATGGTATTTTAGTCATATTTCATACCCTTGTTGGCATTGCCTTGATTAATGGGACCCCTTGGGCTAATCACGCTTCCAGGAGCCGCCTTACTGACTCGCGTTACCTATTCGCGAATGAAGGACATATCGTCATTGGACTTGAACTACACTAAATGACATTAAAACCAAACTAAACAACCTTTAAAAAATTCCTTGTGCTCAATGCCCAGAAATACCTGCGATAAAAGATGTTTGGGATTCGCTTTTAATACCCGTGTGAAGTGTTTTCATGCAAAAAGTGAGATAAAGTAATGTCACAAAAACGCGACTGGGTATAAGTCTGCCAGTAAACTGAGTCGCTGGGGGAAAATATTATTTGATAATTATACCTATCATTATATATTATTAAGTCAAAATGTGTCTATTGCTTTGATGTTGATGGGATTAGTTGATATAATGACGCTCCTAAGAGGGTTTGAAGTGCGTTAAAATCATCAATAGTAAAAATAAACATATGTCATATTCAGTGCCATAAAAGGAGTGTATTTGGCGAACCGTTATGCATTGTTAAAAATAGAACTGCGAGTTTTGTTTGTTTTTTTTTTTTGTTTTTTTTTTTAATTTTCAATGCCGTTAACATTTATGAAACTACATTTGTTCGTTCTCCACTTGAGTAAATCCGGGTTCGAAAGTGGCTTTGCGAAATATGTGAAATTTACTCGAATAATTCATTTTTCTCCTTTTTTCACAGTTTAAAGGGTAAAGTATGCAACATATAACATGCATATTTGGGGCAGCTGTTTTCACGAAAATGTCGCATGTCAAAGAAGTATCCACTCTCAGAAATCCAGCCAACCTGAACTTATTAAAAACTCGACTTCAAAAAGTTGTCAAAGAAATTTGAGGCTTTGCGAGTTGAGCTTAGCCATCACGCTATGCCACACCATAGTGGAGGGGAGAGAAGGCACTTTCACGCAAATATAAAGGTGTTGGCCAGAGATTGACATCTTTTCTCGCACACAGTGGGTCAAGTGATGGTCAATAAGGAGTTAAATCTGAAGAGCCCCATTGTTCATGACGTAACATGGGTTTTGTGAAGCTGTTTACGGTTTTATGGACCCCTTATTGGCATTGAATAATAGCCATAACTCACCCTCGGCATGCCCATTGACTCTGGAGAAGCCCCCTAGCCAATTAAGGTCACAAATGACCACTTTACTTGCATCCCCACGCACCCCAGTTATTAAAATTACACAAGACGCTTGGGGTGCGAAAGAGTATTGAGCTTATGAAGGGATGTCCATAACTTTCTTACTTTTAGTATTAAAATTGGTGAAGCTTTCACGACTGTGATGCACAACCTTCACTATTATTAAAAACCAAGGGAGGAGGGCTGGCGGTTTGGGCCAAGTAATGGAGACGTTACGTCATTGTCTGTGACACTGCACTCACTGAATGTCACTGCTAATATGTTACTAATATGACAGGGGCACTACAAGCCATGCAGGGGGCGCCCTGGCCACAGTTGACAGGTGTGACAAGCCATTTGACATAGTTACGTCAACTGCCCCTCTAGGAAAGACATTTATTTCGCAGTTCCTGGAATACTTCCCGTCAATCAAAAATTGTAATTGGTTTTCACACTGCGTTCGTCCTAAAAATCGAAAGATTTAAAACTGCGTCTGATTCTATGAAGCAGTGATGCAGTAAGTTTGAATGAACTGTGATCGATCTGTTGGTACTTAATATTTGTTCTTCCTTTATTCATTTAAAAGTATTGAACCATCAGCAGGGGAATTTTCCATATTATTTGATGTTATGATGGCAAATAGGTGTATTAGATACTACGTAATTACTTCATTTCACGGCGTAGTGATATGAACAGGCCGTATAAAAATATAAAACTGTATCAATTGAAATAAAAAGAAGAAAAACAGACATCATATTGTCAATTTATCATTTAATTAAAAAAAGCGAAATATGACAAAAGAATCACATAAAACATAAAGTACTACCCCTTTATGTTTTGAAATGTTAGAAAAAGTCCACGGATAATTCCACATTGATTCATATAAATTTATTCACCTAATTAAATGCTATTAAATTCTTGAGTGTGTGAAAGGTCATTTTTTTTGCCATCTTCGAACAGTTTAAGTAAACTTTTCAAACTGTCACAGTTTGTTGAGGTTTTCTCGCATTAACTATCTTCTGTGACACATTGAAATCACCACACATAACAATACATCACCTAAATTAAACTTCATGCTCTTCAATTTGTCAACACTGATTCGTTAATAGCAAGCATATGGAGAAAAAAACTGTGAAGAAACTGTGGCAAATTATAGTAACTAGACGTGAAAATTTCCCCCTGAAAGCACGTTTGTGAAGCATGTGTTCAATTAACGGAAGTGACTCTCGTGACGTTTCGTAGTTTCTCTAAGGGTGACAGAATGAACTCAGATTTGAAGTGAAATTATTGGCTACCTCAAGGTGAGCAATTAAAAGACAATTACGTGGGCATTTCGTTCTACTCCCGGTTTGTGTTACGGATATAAACTCTAACTTGGCATTACTTCAGGCTAAGGGGGATTTTATTGACTCAACGCTATTATTTCACCTTAAGATTTATTGCTATACCGGAAGTATGGCTGAAATAAGGTCATTCAGTAGAACTGACCAAACCGAAAGTTCCGCGACAGCACATCCAACGAATTAAACTACACCTTTGAGAAGTAGGAAAATTAATGAATGCCGTTTTAACATTTAATGCTTATTTTTGATATCAAAAAATATTTAGAGATATCAATAAATCAATGTAGATCTCATTAATTTATATTTTGCTATCAATAATTGAATTTTAGGTGGCCAAAATTTATTTTTGAGATCAGAAAATCAATTTTACAAACCTAAAAAAACTTACGGGAGATACACATTCACATAAAATATAAGGAATCGTCAATTAAATTTTGGAGATGAAAATTTGAATTATTGAGATCAATAATAATAAAACAATTTTTGATCTCAAGAAATGCTTCTTTTTTGTACAGTAAAAAAATTAAAATAAAGATTCTGTATACAAGGACAGCCATTATTTATTTACAGATGCGTGCTTCTGAATTTTTTATTTAAAAAAATAGACTGATATTTTGATATCAAGAATCAGTTTTTGAGATCAAAAAATCGTGTGCAGATTTCAAAATACAAATTAAAAAAGTATCAGTCTGAAATAATGATATCTGAAATAAAGTCTTGGTATCAATATATAGAAAATCAATTATTGAGCTCAAAATTGATATTTTGCTCTCAAGTATTTCATTTTTGCTATCAAGAATTGAATTTTTGATCTCAAAAAATCAATTTTAGATATCATTAAATCATTTTTGATATCAATAAATATTTTTTGATATCTCTAAATATATATTGATATCAACAATTATTTTTTGAGATCAAGAATACATTTAGAGATATCAAAAATACAATTACAGATAGCAAAAATGAATTCTTGATATCAAAATATGGATTTATTGAGATCAAAAATTAATTCTTGATATCAAAAAATCAATTTTTGAGATGATAAATGAATTCTTGATATCAATAATTCACTAATAAATGTGAAAACGGCATTCAATAGAAAATTGGTTCAATATATTCTGTCGAAGAAATATATCATAAAGTCTATAAAGTATATAATGAAGTATGCGCGTCGTTATTTCTTGTTGCTATTGAAGATGATGTAGCAGATTGTTACGTACTTTTATCGAAGTGACTATTTGCAGCACTTCAGATGGACTTAAAAGTTAGGTTTGTTTTGTTTGTTTGTTTGTTTTTTTGTTTGTTTGTTTTTTTGTCTCATTCTTTAATTCATTTTCAGAAATGCGGTTGCCTCGACTTTGTTTTGAGGTGTCTATTTTAGTGAAGTGCGAATTTGATATTGAAGCCCTCGGAAATGTTTTCGTCTTCACTATTGACCTGAAAATTGACTTGAAAGTTGTCGATTCAGCATCCGACAATTCGCAACCGGTTAACAGGCTATCTTACCCCCCACCGCCCTGTACAGCTTCCCCGGGAATGAAACTATACTAGGCTATCTTTCCTTCCCCCCTCCCTCCGGTATTTCCCCCACCCCCTCATCACGAACATTTTTGCGTATAAATATATTTTGATAATATTTGTTCATGCCAATAAATGGACTCAATTAAACTGTATAAAACTATCTTGAACTACTTTATTGACTAAATTCAACATAATTCAAACAAAATATAAAAAGGCATCCTTGATGAGAAAGTTCTTTATTTTTCTCTTAATATACTTTTTAGCATTTTAGAGAGCCCGGGTGGATACTCCTGATCCCTAAAATTATCATAAATAACATCCACATTATCAATGAAGTGCTTTCCTGTATGTTCAACTTAATCTTCCTTTTAGAAAGTGATACACATAGGGGGCATAAAATACTAGGTGGGGGAAGATAGGCTACGTTATCTCCCCCTCCCCCCCCCCCCACCCGGGGGGAGCAAGCTGTATAGGGGGCAAGAGACTGTTACACCGGCAACCAGACAAATCTAACCTGACAGTCAAAATCGATCCTGAACACTGGGCAGAAAGTTTTTACAATAGATGAGAGCTTTGGGAGCATTACTCAGTGAGAGCGGACACAGCAATGGTTTTTAGCTTGTTACTGAACACGTAATAACAGTGGCGTACCTTTGTCAACAAAAATTGCTCTTTGGTATTAGGCGTAGTAAAAAGAAGACGTTGCTTCTGATCAAACAAGTCTCGATATAAAGCCACATAAAATGATTAGAATGTGTGCGTGCTAAGGTAAAAAATAATGACCCTGTCAGTTCCGCTGCTTTAACAAAGCTCACAAAAATGCGAGTTATCTGAACTGAGTCTAGATTATCGTGTTCATGACGTCACCAAACTTGACGTCTCCTGTATTCAAACAATTTCATTCTTTTAAAACTATTTGCCAAAAAATGCAAATGGTTTATATAAACAGACACTTGCTAGATAAAAGTTTGTGTTTCAGAAGCAACAAGCGTCAAAGCTCTGAAGTAGCTAGAACCTGTTTTCAAAAAGAGCTTTCACAAGACGAACCACAGAATCGTGAGCTGCATAGCAGAAGGCAGGTAAAGGCGCCCTGGAGTATCAACAGTAATGGCAGTTCAAAAAGACATTACATAAATTCTTCAGATGCCGTCAACAGCATTTCTTTTACAAAAATTTTCCACAGACCAAAAGCACTCAAAAGAGACGATTAAAATTGCTTTTATCTTTACAAATTTTCATCCCACTTTCCTTAAGTGTTTTTATTTCTTGCAGTGAGTGATATTTGAGAGAATAACTTTTGCCAGGTATGAAAAGCAATGTCTCGTAACATCACACAGCTATGACACATCTTATAACTGTAATTACAGCATCTTAACAAACCCTGCTAACGGCTTTACTTTGTCAAGCGCATTTTACAGGCAGAGGCGACATAGCTTAAGATGCCAAATTCAAGTCAAGAGCTTTGAGGTTTTTCTGAAGTTTTTGTCTCCTTTTCATAGTGGGTGGTGAGTTTGGTGACATGATAATGGTTAGAGAGTCGATGTCCCTTGCATCTCTGCACGGTCTACGGATTGTATAAAGCCACTATTATGGTACTTATTTACATAAACATTCCTACAGTCTCCAACTGCAATTAGCATTTGTATTAAGAAAATCCCAATGCAAAATGCAATGCAAATTGCAACATCAAAATGTGCTATTAACATCAAAGCAAATTGATGCAGCGCCACTGCTAAATCAGAGCCTTTATTAACTGGGCATTTTACAGTTAAAAACAACAAACAAAGCTAGTTAACTATAACATGATAAGTACTTTGCATAATGCGATGACTGAGTTGTTGAACTACAAGTGACATTAATGCATTGCTTACACAGTGCTTTGTAACAAAGCGCCACCTGTTAGGAACGGCGCACAATTCATGAATCTTTACATCCAGCCTAATCAACCAAACACATTCATGTTTGTTTCTTTACATTTATTTGAGTTCCACAAACAAACTTTCAAACCCAGCACCCATCATTAAAGCGGACAAACATGTTTTTTCTCTCTTTCTGTTGAAATTCTCGTGCATGTCCGCGGCCCAGCTGCCATGAGTAGCCTTGCAAAAACACCAAATAATAACCAACTAATGCAGTTATTTGATTTACACGTCGAACGCCTTTTCAAATCAACACAATGGACGAATTTTGAAACAAGATTCGGAACAAAAAGATCAGTAACTGTTCTCAGACTGAATCAAATTTCATTAAATTAACGTATGGACATTGTTGTTAATTAACCACGTCTCTAAGCCATGAAATATGCAAAATTCAAATTATACGACCCCTTACTCTACAGGCTTATTATTATTAACTAAACAACTTGTTCTTTCAGCTGCTCCAAGTTTACGCATTTTTTCTCAAAAACACACAAATGAGAATTGAAAATTGCCATGTGCTGTCTCTAAATACTGAAACACATATTTTCCCACGACTACCTCTAAACGACACTAATTAGAGTAATTACGAATCCTGCTAATGCTAAGAACCCAATGCCAAGAAGAAATAGATAAATATATTAAGAGTTAGAAGTATGTTTATTTTTGTTCTGTTTTTCTAAAAATTTTCCCACCACCGTTAGAGATCAGTTAAAGAAAAAAACAATTGCTCGTAAAGCAATTTCAAGATATTATGAGACAATAAGCACTATATTGTATAACATATGTGTCATGTATTTAGTCCCAGTGAAGTTGTGATTTTAAAGAGTTCTTTGTGAAATCTCCAACATCAACAAACTCTTATAAACAAGACAAAAAGACCTTCATAACATAGTGGTAGTTTAAATCACTAAAATGATATGTGTTGTGAACGCAAATAGTTCCTGTTGTACACTGTATATGCAAAACGCGGTTCATGGACAAAGGGGTACAGGTGAAAAATTCCATGTTCATCTGGGGGACCACGTGAATAAAATGTGCGCCAGTTTAGAAAGAAAACAAAACAAACATCGATCGGTCAGCTAGGTATCGCAAAAATCGTACCAAATCTCGACAGTATATTTGTATGGAATGCCGTTTTTAATTAATTTAATTTAACTAATTTTTTATACCAGAATTTAAGTTAGCATATCACAGATTAAATACTGACAAAGACAATTCATTCTTCATGTTAGAAATTTATTACTGATATCATAAATTAAATTTTAACAACAGTATTTATATTTTATATTACTTATTGAATTTTTAATTGAATGTTTTGATTATATCGAGAAATGATTTTTTGATATCATAAACGAAGGATATTTTAATGATATCAATAATCACATACTGAATTATTGATATAAGTAATTTGATTTGCATATAAGAAATTCAAAAAGCTTTCCGTACATGTCCAAGTTTACTGCTGTTATCAATAATTCAACTTTTAATATCAAAAATAGTTCACTCGTATCAAAAGTGCGTTTGTTAGATTGACATCATTAATTTGTTTTATATCAATAACTAAATGATTTATATCAATAACTCACTAATGTCAATAACAGAATTTATTACATTTTTACCACATTATGTCTATCACAAATTAAATTTCTGATATCATGAATGAATTAATGATGTCAAAAATACAAATAAATGCGGAAACGACATTCCATATGTTCTCAGTTTATGTGATCAAATGAACTGTTTGTTTTTTTCTCATCACACCTAAGTAAACTACTGGTGTACTACGATACCTCTTCCAACCCACCCCGCCGGAATGTCTGCGATAGCTAAATCCCCGCCCTCTCCCCCAGGGGATTTCTTCTGGTACACATCCTATCCCTTTAAACATACCTTTCTCCCCTATTCATTTAATTTGTTCGTCGATAGATCCAAAACTACAGCAGTATCAAACAGGTACTTATTTAACCATAACTGGGGATGCCAGATCACGTGGAAGTATTATGTATTTAAGGAAAGTTTAACATAATGGTGTGTATTAATTCAGATTTTAATAGAAGTAAAGACATTCAACTGATCTATAAAATATTGTACATATTATTAGCTTACGGAATAAGAGGTAATTTAAAGGAAAACAAGACTTCTGCTGATGCACTGAAAGTGACCGCGACAGAGAGCCTGAGCTATCTGAAGTAGTCCCTAGTACAGTAACCCTCCGCCATGCCCCTCCCCATTCCCTGCCTTAAAACTACTATCATTAACACAAAAAGAGCATAGCCCCAAATATCCCAAAAATTAAAACATTCAATGAATTAAAAATACATTTGTAATTATAGATACCCCTTATTAATTTAGAATTATCCACATTCATTTTTAATTTTATGGTTACAGAATAATTTTATACACCTTACATATTTTGAAATATTAAATATTAAAACCAGTTGAACTCATAAGTTCTAACTTATAGGATCAATTAAATCAGATGTTTAAATAAGGTGTAAAAAATTGATTGTAAATTATCAAAAAACCCCCTTTTAAATTAAATGATTGTGTAATTAATGCCATGTATTTTAGCATCCTACTTGAAATTCGAATCCTTCAAATATCAGTTGATCACAAGTTTTTATTTTTGTAATATATTCAAATGAATTTTCTTACTTAGTGTCAATAAATGATGAGATTGCGCTTAAATACTTCTAACAAGTATTATGGTGCATTAAATCTCGTGGACCTCGAGACACCAACGTGCAAAGAACAGGCGCCTCATGACAGGGCTTTAAGTATTTTCTTAATTGTATCACTTTATTTCTGCTCATTTAAAGGCTTTGCATAATTTTCAGTGACTCTATGGTAGCGAATTTTATTTGAAGAAAGACGCCATTTCGTTCGTAGAAACTCGTGAAGCTGAAACCATTATTGATAGAGCCCTAAGGCCAGCATAAATAACCTTTTTTCTCATCCCTCGGGCAGGGCACTAAAAATCGCGGAGAAAAAAATCATGTCTAAAATTTTCGAGTTAAAAAGGTGATCAAAAAAATTGAAAGCCCCCCCCCCCCCCTCCCAAAAAAAAAAGAAAAGAAAAGAAAGAAAGAAAAAGAAAAAAAGAAAATATCCGAAAGGTGAGAATTTTTATGTAACAAGTTCATTGGTTTCATGTCATGTAAATGTTTTTATAAATCCCCTTATACTACATTTAAAAAAGACAGAAACAAAACTTTTGATCAACGTCGGGTCATCGAAATTTAAAAAAAAAATGAAAGAACAATGACTCCGGAAAAAATAGAAAAGATCGCCGATGTAACAGGCTATCTTATCCCCCTGTACAACCCCCCCCCCCCGGGGGGAGGAGCGAGACTGAGCTATCTTCTCATCCCTCCAGTATATTTAGCACCCCCCCCCCCCCACGAACTTTTTGCGTGTAAATGTATTTTGATAACATTTGTTCATGTAAATAAATGGACTCAATTAAACTGTATAAAACTACTTTATTGGCTACATTTAACATAATTCAAACAAAAATATAAAAAAGCATACTTGATCAGGAATTTCTTGTTTTTCTCTTAATATCCTTTTTAGCATTTTCAGAGAGCCAAGGTGGATATTCCTGATTGCTAAAATTGTCATAAATCCAAGAAGTGCTTTCCTATAATTCAACTTTATCTTTCATTTAGAAAGTAATATCAGGTAGTGAAAAAGCTTCCAATTTATGCTTACAGCCAGGGCTAAGTCTTATGCCGCGACTTAAAATTACCGGGATTTCTTATCCAGGTGTTTTAATCGCCTGTTACAATACATAAATAAAAATTAAAAGAAAAGAGATGAGGATTCGTTTCATTTCAATACAGCGGCGATGTGATTGTCACTGGTAAATACGACGGGAATTTATCAGAGTCGGATATTACAAGGGGATAAAGGCGGTTTGAATTGAGGCTTTGAAATGAGAAATTAGGGCGAAGCTAGAATGGATGGGGTTAGGGAGTGGGGAGGTGAACAGGGGACAGAAAGAAAAAAACCTGAAAAATAGGGGGGAAGCTAACCTTTGCGTGGGGGATGCTGAATAGGGGGCAAAATATATAAGGGGGTGGGGAGGTAGACTAGTCTAGCTCCCCCCCCCCCTGGGGTAAGCTGTACAGGAGGCAAGATATACTGTTACACCGGTCGGGTCAAATTAAAAACAAGAAACGGGATGATAAACAAGGATATTTCCCTCCCTGGCCTCACCCGTGCTAACTGCAGCTGAAATGTTACCGCTTTTGCTGCACTTGCTTTTAACTTAATCAAAGATCACAAAATGTTCATTTCCGACTCGTCTTTTAAAGCAAAAGGCAGTCCCATTGTCAAACTACTGTTGAAATGATGTTACATGTCATGTACATCGGCACCGTGCCTGTTTTACGTGCCCTGTAGAGGAAAAGAGCAAATGGACATTGCTCCCTTGAAAAGGTTTTTAAAGAAAACACCTGTCTTTAGAACGGGATGGGTAAGCAATTTGAGCAGAGACTATAGCAAGCTCGTTCTATAAACATCACGCAGTCTCGTCAAGCAACAAAAAGACAATCTGCAGAGCAGGTTACGATTACAAATTGTGAGTACTTTCCTTTTGTTTGATTGAAAAGCACCTCATGTTAATGCCATTAACACGCTCTAACATCAGATAGTCCTTCCATCATGGGCTCTTTCAAGGGACACCGCCCGAAAAACCACTTCATTAGGCGTGGGAGGAAGGGGAGAGAGGCGAAGACAATGTGAGGTCGGAACATGAGAAAATCGTCACAAAGTAATGCTTATTTTGATTGCCTTGTGTCAGGACCTGTTCAGTTGCATTTCTTTTTTGATTTAAATTTCCTAATTAGACTAGTAATGAACAGTTGATGTGATATTCATTTGTGATTTAGAGAGGTGTTGTAACTGGTCGAGGATCGATGGAAGTTCTTTGTCGCGCTAATTCTTCGAAAACACGAGTTGCCTTTTTCGACTCTCTGATTGGCTGGTGCACGCAGCAATTTGAAACTGACCAGTGAAATGTCTTTCTCTTTCACCAGCGGCAAAAAAAAAAACAAAAAAAAAACAGAGATTGAGATTAAGATTCGATGGTTGAATGGGTGGTGTTTGAAGAACGAAGCTTCCGGGTCTGCTCTTCATTTTTAATTTCAATGAAAAAGCACAGAAGTTTCTGATGTATTGAAATTATTTTATAAATATTTAAAATATAGTAACGCATATCTCAGATAAGGAATTGTCTGCTTAGTCACAGATATATTAACTTTCAATTAAACACATCAACACTTTGGAATTTCAAGGAATTTGCAATTTCACATACAATAAACTGCTGAGGTGTCACTGTAATCCTTTTTCTATTTAAACTCTTCGGGAATAACTTTTAGCAAAAGATAAAAAGAAAGATCGTGTAATATGGACGGGCAAAAACCAAAGCTGTCCTATGGAAAATGGGCACAATGACTTAATTATACTGATTTCTGAACTAAAGTATAAACAATAACACTTCATAAATAACCGGTAGACATAGAAACCAATCAATAACTTCCGCTACGGGTATAATATCATAATATAAGACAATATGATAACATAAGTGATTGAAAATAAACTGAACATTCTACACGTCCTTGGCTCAAAATGATTGGTTTTTTTCATTTCTCCAAAGTAACGTCAACAACAGACGGACTTATTTGACTATTATACTCCTGACCTTACAGTTATAATATATTCAAAACACATGGGCACCGCATTTAGAGAAAGATAAAAGCGGTGAATTAGAATGAACGGAACTAATCTGATATCTGTTTTGCTTTCTGTGGCATCTAGAGTCGATTATAAGAACCAACATATAAGGTGACACGTAAATCAAAAGCTTCAGAGAGGCTACCGGTATATGCAATAATACACAAGGTTTTGACAATAAAACAAAGGCGAGATTCTCTATGCTCTATGGGAGAAATGTGTGAGGGACAGGCATAAACCCTCTTCAGTATATTATCCAAAGGAAAAACAACATCTCACAAGTTATATTTGATTAACAAATCACTACTTTTTCACTGCAGCTTTATTCTTCTCTATCGAAGGTTTACTCAAAACATATTCAGTTTTCAGCACTTGCAATTTGAAGATGCTTTTTTCTCTCTGTCTCTCTTTTTAGTCTCTTGCAGCTTCGCTTCCTTATGAAACACAATCTCCGTTTTTGTAGCGATTGAGATCCCAGGCAATTTTTTTAGTATTCAACAGTTTTTTTCACGGTATTTGGTGTTCTTTATACTCAAGAGAAAAACAGGCTAATGAGTACTAATAAGTAATGTTTTGTTTATTTCAAACGATCTTGCTAATTATTTTCAATTTTCGACAAATCCCTCTCACTAAATGCTGCGCTATCATATATATTCTTTATTACAGCCATATATCAGCGAGGCAAGTACTTACGTCACACAATAGAGCTGATGAACTTAGGGTTTTCTTCCTTCTTGTTGCCATCCGCCTGGGGGGGGGGGGGGGTCGCAGCTTGGGATTACAGCTTATGCAGCTGAGGATTACCAAGAAAAACAAGAAGTAGGATGAGAAGCAGGAAAATCGGAGAGAAGGAGAAGAAGAAGAGTTTCCATTTCATTGAAATGTCGAACCAAATAGATGGCTTTAAAAACACACAGTTATGCAATAAAAAAGTACATGAGCATGCCAATACGTAAAAAAAATCGGACTATTCACAGGAGTATGCAAATATCCAAACAATTCACAGGATTCCCAGTAAACATTCTAAGGTCGATTTCAGGCTGCGACGTCGATCCGACCACACCACAACATTAACTCTAGTTGTACTTTGGTTGTGATTGGTTGCAGCCACAGAGCAACGACCAACCAACGTCCTTGATACAACATGAAATGGACGTTGGGGAAGCAACGTTGTTTAGACGATGCCTTTAGTCACAACCAAAATGCAACCTTTTCCGGCGTCTAATCAACGTCTCTGGTGCAACCTTCTATAGATGTCGGATGCACAACCAATAAAAAAAAAACAATCTTCTCATGTTATCGCTCCCCGGGAATGGTAGCCAGGACAGGTGACTTCGTAAACAGACCGAAATAAAGATGTAACATGAGAGAATTTCAGGGGTTTTTCTCAACTCCTTTTGAAAAAAAATATTAAAAAAATATTCTTGGAAATCGACTTCATATATACATGTACATCTTGAGTGGGATACTTTGGTGGAGAGGGTCACCATAGTATGATTGTTACTGTCAAGATGGCGATTCTTGGTTATTACTGTCCCTTAGCCTATGCATCGTCGCTTTTCTAACGTCTATAGAACGTCGCTTTCCCTGCGTCCTTACAAGGCCAACAGAAAAATAAATCCGGGTATTTAATGTTATGCTGGATCCACCAGTGGCTCAGACTAAGCATTGCCCACCACAAAACAACAACATCGAAATGCAAAAAAAAAAAAAAATCAATTACCTGTGCTAGTGGCGCCATCTTCTTTCACGCGAAGTAACATATCGCGGATCAACTTCAAGCCCAGGGCAATGTCACTTTTGCTCCTATCTGTCCATGAATCGGGAGTAAGACGCTGTAACAAATTTAGCGGGCCACAAAGACCAGTGCAATGAGTCGCTTTCACAACCTTTTTCCCTTTTGTCAACTTCTATGACATTTCTTTTTCTTTGACATTTATATCTTGTAATTGATTCTTATTCAGTAATGTGAATATGAAGATAACATATCAGCACACATGGTTCCCAGAACGCTGAGACAAGCATAGTTCGCATCAACATAGTGGAAAAAACAGTCACTAAATAAATCACATCTCTATTGGCACAAATAATAGACAGATTTTCTTCATGAGATACGTAATAATGGGCAAGAACGCCCTGAGGACGTACGCAGGGGGGTTTGGTAAAGTAAAGAACAGGGGCTATGGGACAAATTGTTAGGTATTATTCCTTCTAGGGTCAAAGAGGGCTTCGAAAAGCCATACTAAAGATGCTGACGACGTCTTAAAGCTATCGACAGATATTCATTAAATCGTGTCCCCGGGTGACACAGTATCAAATAATCACATTAAAGAGTAACACTGTAAAACACACATATTTTTTCCAGTTTGACACCAGGCGAAAGGAAACTGACAAAACTCATAATTTGTTTTGAATTTCATGGTGTCCAATTTAAGAAAACACGAAGCATCTTCAACAGCTACCATTAAGAAACATTTTTCAAAGTAAAATGGTTTGTTCTTGTGGGAAATAAAAGTGTCAAAATTAAAATCGAATTTCAAAACACTTGAATAAAAACATCTTATTGGTTTTCGATTTCTGCTTGTTTGACACAGATAAGAAATATATTACCATATGTCCAGTAAAAATAAAATATATTTTAAAATAAATATCTGTTACGGAATATGTTTTTTTTTCAAGATGCCACTTTTAACAACTTATCAAATTGACATCTAAAGTATCCGCAGAACCCGTTTTTCTTTACGGGTCCAAGAGAAATTGAGGGGTTGCTGCATGTATATCCTTTTCCTTCGAGCTTCTTCGAATTTACCAAAAAAAAAAAAAGAAACTAAAAAAGAAGAAAATAATGAAAAAAATATTGGTTCCTTGAAAATGAAACATATTTTTAACGAGCCCAGACTTCTTTCCATAACTGTAAACAAAAATATTATGACAAGTTTTATACGCGAGCTTGGGTTCATGAGACTTCCTTTGATCGGCTGTCGGGTGTGGAGACACTCATGGGGACAAAACTCCTACATTCTGTTCTTTGTTTCAGGACAATTACACAGTTATGAAGGGTCCGTACTGGCAGAATAACCAAATTCCCGGTGCACAATTGTGTTTTCTCTGGTCATAGCTATTCAAATTCATTGTTATTTAAGAAAAACAATTTATTTTTCAGCAGCTCTCAAAGTACAAATTTGAAAAGAGATTTTTTGACACTGTTTGATCGAGTGCAAAGACCAGTGCATGTACACATCTCGATCCAGCTGATCTTTTCATTTTATTGTTTTTATCGTTTTTAGAGATATTTTAAGCAATGTTTATACGTGTTTTGTATAACATAAACATATAACAAATTCTGTTTTTTTTTCACAGATAGTCTCTCTTGATCAAAATATTTTTACAAGGGTTTTCTGTTTGCTTTTTATGTTCCCTGGAAAAGAATGTCGGATTTAAAAATACTGAGAAAAATTGGCTGAAGAAATTTAGACATGCAAAATTTCAGATATGTCGGATAAAACGTCGACTGTCAAAACGTCTTTTTTCAAAAGGTTGCGGTATGAGACATTTCTGCAGATAAGCTTAACTGAACCTAGTCAGTTCTACAACGAACAAACGTGTGCAAAAAAGCGCATCCGGTAACACAAACTCCCGACCTACTCCCAGCTTCTACGTGGCCGGGTCGGCGCGGCCTGGGATTAGGTGAACGAGGGGGTAGCTGATAAGATAAAATATTTCCCAATTGTACTCGTTGAGGAGGGGGATGCGGGGGAACCTTGACTAATGTGTGGTCGACGTTTTGATCTGTCTTTACCCATGTCGACATTTTAGCTGTCGACGTTTTTTTTTTTCGTCTGTGTTTAAGCAGTCGACGTTTTGAACGTCATCATTTGGACCATCGACATTATTTCCAGATAAATAATTTCAATTTGAAATATTTTTTTTAAAAATATTTGTTCATATTTGGCACTATTTGGAACAAAAATCACTTAAAATTTGCTTTGTTATATCCCATAATGAATTGCCTTATGATGTTGATGAGAGCAAATAATTTTGGAAATATATTTCGGATTGACTTTCTTCGAATGAAATACATTGCTTTATTTTAATTCTGTGTTTTACTGTTGAGAATTCACACAAATAATATTTGATAATCTTTTCCATATAATTTGAGTTTGACAACAGCGGTGTGACACTTTTCAGGACATTAGCAGTTTTTTTTTATTGGATTAGGGTAATATGCGTGTGATATCCACACCCTTGCTTTCCTTTGAACCCCAATTACCATAACTTTGGGGGCAGATAATTTGAAATCCTCAGACTATCCCTTCGGTCCTATTAAGGCGAAAAAAATTAATAACGAAGTGATGTAACTTTTTCACACAAATGAAACAGCAGTTGTTTCAAGCAACGTGTATTTTGGCGCCAATATGTCATAAGCGACCCCTATTTGTTTTCAATTTTGTCGGCTTGTATAGCCGAATGGCAGTAACATCAAGTAAGTGATGACGGATGACAATTTGTGCTTTTCACCCGCAGCTAAAGTGACAAAAGATAGATCAAAAGGACGTTAGTTTTACTTGAAGAAACTCAATAACACCGAAGCTGCGATTTTCAAACACTCTCAATTTCAAACATCAAAGTGAGCGATGATACAATATGAATAAACTCTTACGCGTATGAGTATTCTTCAGCCAATTTACGCCACAGGGCATTCCTTAGTTAAGGAAACGAAGGCACTGAGAAGCACCGTCAGATTGAAGCTGACATGACGTCACACTTAGTAATAATGTGCCCGGTATACCAGCGATGCTTTCGAAATATAATCGTACCGAAAAGAGAAGCTGAATGGTGACTTGATGCACAACATAAATATTTAGAATGAAATTTATTTAGTGTTGTTGTTGTTGGTGATACCGTTTTATTAGTTTGGTTAATTCACTGTGCTTGTTAATGGTGTCAGGATTCTTTAGCTAGAACCTTTTCGGATGTACACACAGAGCGCGTTTAGAAGCCAAGGTAATGCTGAATGCCTGAGACAAAAAGAAAACCATTGTCTAGGCAACGGAAGTGAGAAGTCTGGAGACACGTGGTAGCGACACCCATGTTTTCCATCACAAATCACCTCAAAAGCTTTCAATCAAGACAACCCCCCAAAGACACATTTCTTCCGCTCGACTGCGTCTATAAAGACTTCCCATATGATTAAGTTATTAATACAAGTAAATTTGTGGTGGGGACGTTTTTGCATGGAACAGAACATGTCTCTGACGACTGTTAAAGAAACAAAAACTGTAGCTCTTTGGGTCGATAATCATGGCTTAGTGGTTTATAAATTAGAAATGTTAAAAAAAAAATCCGAATAAAGTCGTTGATATAAGCCGGGAAAGTGTTATCAACTCCCATTTTTCTTACCTTCAGACATTGTTGCCACACCTTTGAACAGAATATGTATTTATACGGCTATGACTATAAATCGCTTGTCTCTAAAATGGCTAATTTACTCGTCCTCAATCACGTTTTGTTCTCACCACATTCTTGAATATGATTTTGTATTGACGTTAGACTAAAACCTTCTGTTCGCCGTACAGGACCACCCTGAGCTATTTATACAGCTCGTGACAAGCTGGTGTGAAAAAGAGGTACAAAGTCGTTCCTTAATTCAAAAAATTGAGATGGTGATAGCAACAATCAGGTATGATATCAATCTAAGAAGTGCGCCTTATTTGCACTTCTTCCGTATAATCTATTTTATGTATGTTATAAATCGGCGTTCTCACATTCTATTATTGAAGAAGACAGGCTAGAATTTAGTTGGTTATTGTGTAGAATTGTTGTTAATACAAAGGCCTGTTTTGTCTGTTAGGTCTGACAAATCCAATGAAATGATTCTGTTAATGAGACACATTCACGGAGAACAACCTTCCAGAAAGGAAAAATACCGGCATTAGGTCATCATAGGGATTGAAATCTGTCAAAGAACAGAGTGAATAATTAGTGTGAAAGAAAGAAAGATTGGAATAAATTTGCACACAGCAACACTTACATTAACCATATCATTTTATCTGTCTCAATTTCGGTAGACCTTTTCTCTGAATATTCGATCCATACCACCAAGTAATGTTCGAGTTGTCTGGATACGTCGCAGTCGTCTGCAAACAGACGCACACGATGCAAAAAATGAATCCGTGTCATTGGTACAACTCTCCTCTGTTTAATTTATTTATTTTAACTATCAACTAGAGCTATTGTTGATTTCGAAGCCAGACGTCAAAGCACGGCTGTTCAAACTCAGTACTAAACCTAGCACAACAGTGTTAAAACGACTAGCAAAAATTAGAAGTCTTCTTACTATAGATATCCATCAAAATTAGTGTCCTTACAAACATTCTGAATATAAGTGAAAAGCCTAGGCAAACATTAAAAATTCCTCATGCCGATTATATCCTTTGTCCACATTATGCCTAAAATTGACTATATACGGAACAGTTAGGTTTTAAAAATATTTGCTTAGACTTGGAAACCACATCGGAGCTATTCACCGTCTTTTAAGCAGCTAAGAATCTTTTGAGAGAAATGCCTGGTATGTTAAATAATGACTTTTTGCAAAGCAAAATGCTCTGTGAAAATGTCAAAATTAGTGTTTGCTCATAATACATATTCGCTGCACGCCCTTGCGGGGGTTTCGCGAATTTTGCTAATTTTTGCTTTCGAATTTGAACTTTTCTTTGGGTGAAATAACGGTGATGCTGACAGTATTAAACTTCCTTTTCCATTTTACTCTTAATCCTGTGTTTGGGCCTACAACATATGTGTTATCAAGTTTAAATCTTTCATTTAATCGCACAGCAGTATATGCACATGTAAAGATATGTTACAGTTCACATAATAATCAAGACAGTTTGCTATAGTATGCATTCCTTTAAGGCGATTAAATTAGCTACAATCAATCTAAATTAATGCTTACCTATATAACGAACATGTAACAAATTTTAATATAGTTGCAGACTATGTGTTTTGAGGAATAAAAAGATGCCATTGTTTGCTGAAGAACTGCAATATTTCAATCAATTTTGTACAATCTGGATTATTGAAATGAAACAACATTTCCCAGTCTACTATCAGTGTCCTGGTATAATATCGATGTACTACTGTAGTACCTTTGTGGCAGGACAAATGGCCTCTCCGGAGAAAGGACTTCTCGGGGACCATTCGTCCTAGGAAATTTGGTCCCTCTTAGGATATTTAATCCGCCGGTGTAACAGTATATCTTGCCCCCTGCACAGCTTCCCTCCCCTCGGGGGGAAGCTAGACTAGACTATCCCCCTACCTGGTATTTTTTGCCCCCCCCCCCCATTGTTATCACTTTCTAAAAGGAAGATGAAGTTGAATATACAAGAAAATGCTTCTTGGATAATGCGGATGTTATTTATGATAATTATAGCGATCAAGACTATTCACCTGGGCTCTCTGAAGATGCTAAAAAGGATATTAAGAGAAAAACAAAGAACTTTCTAATAAAGGATGCCTTTTTATATTTTTGTTTGAATTATAGTGAATTTAGTCAATAAATTAGTTCAAGATAGTTTTATGCAGTTTAATTACGTCTATTTATTTACATGAACAAAAATTGTTAAACTACATTTGCACTCAAAAAAGTAAGTGGGGGCAAATATACTGGAGGGGAGATAGTCTAGTATGGCTTCCCCCGTGGGGAAGCTGAAGAGGGGGTAAGACAGCCTGTCACACCGGGTGTCCAAATATCCTAGGATTTTGGTTCCCTCCTTTATTTTTTCTTTTTAAGAAATTAAAGAACAATAGTTTTATTTGCTTATATTATCTGTATGGAAAAAGTCTCTACAAGTTTCTACAAATTACAAATTATAAATGCCAAGGTCACTGGAAAATACAGATACACTTCTGAAATGTCTATATAGCACAAACGGGAGGGAAATGATCACTTATGTTTGATATGTATATGTATATGCAGCTTTCCAAGAGGCTTTAGAAGACCACATTCCGCATTCTATCTTTCACGTTTTGATTTTCATCAAGTAAGCCATCGCTCGCTAAATTTTCTTCAATTTCTTGTGTGTTTCCATCTATGAATTATTGAATTATAAATCGTATATCTGCACATCTTATACAGGCAGAGATCTGATTTTGGATTTTAAATCTCGGCAATCAAAACGCCTTAAGAACTCACCACAAGGATTAAATTTCAATTTCTGAACTACATACGAGATTAGAGTAATTGCAAGTATACAGCGATCTTAATTTAATACAACAGCCATGGTTGATTGATACGATGTCATCAAAGAGTATGTATCATAAGACGAAGGACACCCGGCGGAACAAATACCCTAGGATATTTGGCCCGGGGGACCATTTCGCCTGGGGGCAATTCCTCCTTAGAAACCGGTGTAAATACACTAAATTAATTTACAGAGATAAAATAATAATAAAAGTCCTTAAAGTACTTTTGTTTGTTAAACAGTGAAACGCATTTTAATATGCAGTGGCTCCTGGTTGCGAAATGCAACAAATTTGCTCTTTTCAGTTCTAAAAGACCCAGAATTAAAATCATTTTCCATGGAAGTATATTCTGAACACAAAGAAAAAGTTATCATTTAAAGATAATTTTATTAAGAAATCACATTCCTTTGTGGAGCAGAATGTGTATTTTGGGGATGACATAAAAACAGAGTGAACATGGGGGTATATTTTGACAGTGCTAAGGCAAAAGTGATTACTGAGATAGCTTCTCAGAAGTTCTGTTTTAATTTCTAACAAAACAGTCTTCCGCACTTCAGTCTCTCTAAATGTTTATATATAATAAATGCATTCACTCGAAACAACTTGTTCACGGTCGGGGTTTCAATTCTGCTGGTTCCAACAAGACTTTAGACCAAACTCAACAAAAGAAGTTTGTTTACTTAAATAAATTCTTGACAGACTTAGATTAAAATATGACTTGCTTGATCTTAATGTCACAATGTTAGTCTGTTGCAGACACCGGTAGGTCGTTATGTCAGAATGTATGTTTCGAGTTGTAACTCAGAATCAGACACAGGGCACCAGGGAGAAAGACCAAGGCAAAATAGCATTGATATTTATACGGCAGACGCCGGCGGAATAAAAAAAAATGGAGTAAATAAAGAAGACGACGGCTGTATGTTTCTGAAGAGTGCAGTAACGATTGTAAAAATTAAGGTCAACAATTTAGATGCTTAAAGAGTATATTATGCATTCTGTTGAGTATTCTCTCATTAATATGAACACAGTCCACTCACTTTGTTGTATATCATATATTAAAGAGACAGCTAAAAGCCTCAGCGGGCGTAAATTTTGAATTTCGTGATAGGTGATCTAACCCATTGTATTCGGTAAGCTAAGACAATTGAAGCGAATATCAATCCTTATTTTCCACCCAGAGCCAGATTCATCGAACCCGGGACCTTGGGATTACTCGACTAACGCTCTAACCGAACCAGCGAACCGTCATACTCATATATCAAATAACATGCATATTTTAAAAAATACGCATAAATTTTGTACTCATATTTTAAATTCATCATACATTTTTGCATTTTATATCATATTTTATATAACATATTTTGGTAAAATGTCCTTTTTACATCTACTTACTAATTAAACGTGTTTTGTGATACAAAAGTTGCTTTCAATTGATACATTATAGGTTTTAATACGAAAAAGCAAATATTTGATTGGGGCAAGTAAACGAACAGTTTTCACTGTCAGTTTCTTCCGAAAGTGAGAATGAAAGTATTATATGTTTTATTATTTAAAGTGCAATTCACATCGGAAGTTGTCAGGAAATCATTTCAGAACATCTAACCATTCAATGTAGATTTGCTCCGATTAAGTTGCGTTTCTTACGTTTCTTATTGAAAGATATAAATGAGACACCTTATTTCCGGTAGTATAAGAAGCCGCGTTAGTAGCATTGTCTTGAAAACTGTTTTCTGATGGCAGCCCATATTTTACGAAAGCCTTTTTAGTAACGGTAACAACACTTCATTAACTATAGCTCAAATCAGTACGGGATTCTTGAACAAAAGTCTTTAGAATTTTTAATTTAAGTATAAACAAATTCAAGTGACAAAGGTTTGTGTTTAAAAACCATATTGAAAAATATCATAAAAGGGCGAGTTGACCATAAGAAACAAAGAACAACCCCGAGAAATTCAACACTTTCTGTGCATTGTGAAAAGACTTTGGGTGGTTTTCTAAATGAGAGTCTCAGGTTTTAATTATGGTTTAGCCAGACACTAAACAGCCTATTGTTTACGTCACAATTGGTTTTAAATTGCTGTTAAAGACACTTCCTGTGGTGAGATGACACTCAAACAGGCACTAACCTCTAACTAAAAACCAGCCATTTACAAAAAATAACTTCTACACCTGCGGGATTAAATGTTTTACCCGTTAAATTAGAGACTTTTGTTTCCCAGGGTATGTATATTGTTCACATAAATTAGAATTTGACTGCTTCAAAGCTAAGTACTGTTATACCTGCATATGAAATGTAATCCCTGTGTTGTTTTAATGCGGCTTATATGCACAAAGTGACATTATATACGGCATGATAAAACAGGACTACCATTGACGCATTCTTGAGACATATCTAAGAATGGCAATATGTTTAACGAGCGAAATCTATAGAAGATTTTATAAAACGAAAGAAGACACAACGAAAAGCTTAACATTATGTTGATTTTATGGTGTAAAAACATAATGATTGTCGATCCTTCATTTGAGTGTAGATTCGCCACCCACTTTATAGCTAAGTGGGGAGTAAAAGTGGGTTACTAAAGTTGAATCGCAAGCAAAACTATGTGTGTCCCTTATTTGCAAGTGTTGAATATTCGAGATAAAAGTAATGTAACTACGTTTTACAACTGGTGAAATAGAATAAACCAAACTAGTAGAAAAATCCTTCTCGGAAAGCCAAGAGTACATGGACATGTTTCAAACGTTTTAGTTACTATAACTAAGAAAACATCAATGTTATTTCACGTCATTTTCTTTTTTAGATTTAAATTAGAAAGACCGTCTAAATTTACTTCTACACAAAGTTCTATATAATTTATATGATAAAAACTCAGTAATAATAAAAGTTCGCGCTGCTTCTTATTATACAGATATTTTCTCCAATTTCACAGCATTTTTGCGATGTAAATTTTATTTATGTGTGCTTGTGTCATTTTTATCAATATTGCAAACAAAACACGGCTGTAACTGGATTGGGGGAATTAATGTTTATTCCTGTTTTGAAAAAGCTGCGTCTGAGTCAAATAAGAAAGCTGATAAGGATTTAAATGTCATGTCTTTCATGCATTAAATGCCGAGCTTATCGAATCTAATACCTAAGATAGTGTTACAGAAAGACAAGTTCGATGTGTGGTCTCATAAGAGATTTCATGTAACAACAACAACGGTAAACTAATCAATTGATCTCAATTATGCTCTTATGAAAATTGCACACAAGCACACAAAATTTTAAAAATTAAAATTACCCCTTCAAGTTGCAATTCTCAACGTAAAAATGTAGCCAAAAGCCACTGGGCTTTCAACACTAAAATTTTGAATTCGCTCAAAGGACAAAACTTTTAAAGAGGGGATTTAGAACAAATTTGGGGGTGATTATGCTACTCATTGTTGAAATGCGTTGCTTGGGGCGTTCTGTAATCAAATGACAAATGGGTGCGTACGGTGCAACCTGTATTTTAAATGGTAAAGTAGCATATTGGCTACGCGCTTCTATAGAAAAACAGCTTCCGTCTGTGGACACCTGTACCCTTCCTTAAGCGAACCCATATTGCTTTTTTGTAACTTTTTGCTATAAATAAAAGCAACGAACCGTTTGCTCAATTTTAAGGGTATTAAGTGACGAGCTTGATTATTGCACTAGTCAAATTATTTTGAAGCCAATTTTCTTTCTTTCTAAGTTATATGAGGAAACAATAATAATGAATTGATGTACAGTGAACACATGAGATTTTTCCATTTTAAATTAAAAAAGACATGGTAAAGGTTTGGTTAATACCATATGATGAACCATATGGACAAGCAACATATGACAAACAAATGGTCAATCACTTGACAAAAAAAACTTCTATGTTTCTTGATTAATACTCTATATCAGTTAAATTTTTAGTCCCATGCTCTTTTATTAAGTATTTTACCGTGGTCCTTTGACGATCACAACTCTAATAATCTGCCCCTGGTTAGAGCTTGGGAGATCATGCTTTTGAAATAACACCGCTCATACAAAATGTTTTGTGAATTTTACATTATGTCACATTCTAAAATGTCAACGAAAAAACAACAAATCAAAGGACAAAAGTTGCGTGATATTTTAAAATCTCTACGTGGAATTATTCCAGGTGAAACATCAATTGAATTCACTTTTTTTGGCTTTGTGTATACACACCACATGTGCTTTGCCTAGTTGAACTATAATTGCTCCAAAGCATGTGACAAAGCTTGTATTTTCCTGTTCAGAATATTTTGGCTTTTAATTTAGTGGGGTCTCTATCCGCCATGATTTTTCCAGCATGATGGCTTTAATTACGTGAGACTGTCAGAAAGTGAATGTCGGGGAGACTTGTACTAACCAGCAGGGGGGGGGGGGGGGGGGGTTTCTCGCTTATTATAAGTCCGTATAGCACAAGGTTATATCACGGTAGAGCTCGGTATGAAAAACTGTTAACAAAATCTCCCGTCGTGTGAGTATTGTGAATCTCCTTGTCACCCCTATGGTTGACATTTCTGCATAGATCATGTTAATTATAGACTGTAGCAAATTATTTGATCCCCACCCCGTGACTTAACTTAGTTTCACACATATGTAAAATGTTGACTAATGAGCCCAATTAATGACAAAATCACGCACATTTCTAACTGAATTTCATATTTTATATGCAATTATCAGCGATATTCTGTACAAAACGTCATTTCAACAACGCTGCAATCTTGACCGATTGTATCTTTTTCTTATTCGAACTTATTTGGTTATTTTTATTTATTTATTTCTATTAATTATTTTGTCTCTCATACTGTTGTGGGTCAATATACTAGTACTGGGAGAGGGCTACAAAGGCTTATGGCAGTTAACGCTAAGGTATAATAAATACTGACTAAAGAGACATATTGCACGAAGCTTGGACACCATTCTGCCGAAGAAATTGAACTATAATTAAATAAAATCTTTGGCCAAATGTTTTACTAAGGAGAACACATGTGGGAGGGGGGAAGGGGGACAGGGTAGGAGGGGCGGGCTGGGGATGGGGGGGGGGGGGAGGCTGCGCAATCTCACATGAGAAAATTCAACACCCCTTTTCTATTGATTCCAGTAACACTTGGTTAGTCTCCCCTTGTCAAGCTTTTTTTCACCCCTGTCAACAGTCATTGAATTAAAGACTTTCAAATCACTTAAAAACATGTTTGAATTTCATAATTGGCAGAAGAAATAGAGTGTTAGTGTAATGAAGCTGTACAAAAAACTCAGGAAATATCGCTCAAATTATGACATTTGAAATAAGGCCATGGACTGGCGATATTCTATAAAGTCAGTAGGCATATTGATGTAAGAACTTAGCTTTTCAGCTCACCGGTCTCATTATAGCTGCAAAATAAAAGCCCTGGCTTCATAATATGAGGATAAAATATCTTTGACATTGGAACCCGATTAGATGGAAGGTGTTATGTTTTTCAAAAGGCATTCATGGAACCAACCTCCCCCTCCCCCCTCCCCCTCCTTCCAAACCAATAGACTTCCCAAATGTAATTTAGGATTATAATCTCGCTATTGTTAAGCTCCAAAAAGCGTTTTATCTTCTCAGTTTGCTTGAAACTGGCAGTTCTGCGGAAAAAAAGCCCGTGTGTGTTTACTATTTTCTCTCACAGTCTTTCTTAGACAAGATAGTTAAGATTTGATTTGAATATTTATTAAAAAAAAAGAACAAAATTAATTGAATGTATAAAATAACCAAGCTACAGCAGATTAATATCCCCTATTGAAATGCCCTTAAATAACAATTTCAATCATATCTAAATTTTCAAAATAGTGACGAACTTCAAATTCATTCCTGTGACCAAAAGGATTGAAACGCTTCTAGAGAAAACTAAAAGAACAACGAAAGGCCTACCCTGTATTTCCTAACACTAGAAATATGCAGAAAATTTTTCAACACACGCAATCATTAAACTGAACAATAAGACTATGACTGATGCATGTGAGTCGTTTGCTCGCAACAAGCACGCGGTCTTTTCATGGCTAATTGACGTTACACCTAAACAATGAAAAACTTATCACGCAAGTTATATTAACTTGTAGCTCCAAACAACAGCATTGGTTATGAACCACTAAGCACCTTTTTTCACTGCATCCCACTTGTTGTTGACCTGTTGACCTGTTGACACCCTTCTTTGCCCATTTAGTAGCATAGTAAAAGAATTTACCAGCACAACTGTGAAAATTGTACTTTTGCCTACTCACGCATAAAACCAGAAGGTAAAGCTGCGTGTTTCTCACAAACTTCAGATTTTGTTTAGTAAGAGAGTAGACTTTGCCCACTTACTGAGGGACTGGTGGAGGAGGATGGAGGGAGGGGGGAGGAGGGGGAAAGGGATGTAAAAATTAGAGGCGTTGGGGACGCTTAAAGTTTTAGTACTGTAAATTAAAAAATGTATTTTTAATGTTCATAAATCGATGTGGATATGCCAACAAAACATTTGTGGATAAGCCTGACATGTACATTAATGTATAGGAGAGTGAGTTCCAGTGACCGTTTCAGCATTTCATTTAAAATCCGGATGACTAAAACATTAAATTTGAAAGTTATATAGCTGCTCTTTTTTCACGCTTATAATAACCACTAATCGTCTATGAAAATTTAAACTGTATTTAAACTCTTATTGAAATACAGATTTGTTTTAAATTAGTCTTTTGCATTAATGCAATTTATGGGATGTGAGTATTGGGTATCTCTGATCCACGGCTGTCACGATGCACTCGTTGTAGCTGGCTTTAAGTTTTTATGAGATTATAAATAATTGCTTGGTAATTTATTACAATTGCCCTTTTTTGGGGGGAAAATGAGTCATGTTAAACATGAATAGAAATAAGAAAAGTTTTCATATCCTACAGAACTTTGCTCATTTGTTAAGATTTCAGCAACACGATTGTATCTGAAGTTGAAGTGTATACTTTAAACTGGGTTTGATAACTAACAATGGTACAGATCCTGGAGTTATACGCCCCCGCAGCACACACTTTTATTTGATTGTGCAAAATAAAAATTTCCCATAAATAAATAACAAAAATAAACAAACAAACAAAAACAGAAAAAATGGTAAAGATCCCTGATTATACGCCTCTCATGTGTATGGTTGTGCAAAATAACTCCCCCCCCCCCCCAAAAAAAAAAGCAGAAAAATGGAAGCAAGCACCTTTCAAAGTAATTGTATTTAATTGAAAAAAGGAGTAAGTCGGGGAAAAACGTGTTATGACGTAAACCACAAAAGTGCCTCACTATAATTATACCAAGCAATGACATTAATTAAATAAGCAGTGCTTGAAATAATCCCACATATATTGAATCAGCTCTTCCGCATTGAAATATAGGAGTGGGTGGCTCGGGGTGTGGGGGGGGGGGGGGGGTCGGGGAGAGGGGGCGGGGGGAGACTTCTGTTCTTATCTTCTCGCATGACTCTTAAGTAGCATATGTGCGACCCTGCCAAAAGTCAGAAAGTGCAACAACACAACACAAACATAGCTCCATTTGAAACAGTCTTATAAAAGTATACGATACGTTTCATTTGACAAGTAATACTAATTTCAATGCCAAGATCAGTGCATTCTTAGATATAAAAGTTAGTTGATAAGTATTCCTCATTATGTTTTGGTGAAATTAACTGTAAATCTGAGACTTGGAGGCAACATTATCTATTGAAGCCAGAAGTCAAGAAGTTCAACTTTAAGTCCACACCTGAAGACCCCGGTCCTTAATTCCCATTTGAATCATCTGTAATGTCATTTTCGTCTAGTTTGTTTATTTGGTTAGATAATTTGTTATTCGCGAACAGCAAAACAAATTTACCTGTGCATTTCCCCTTTAACTGTCGACAACTTTAATTGAGCTTCAAAGTAAGGCTGCAACGTCATATCTTTATGTGTGTTAGCAAACAAATTTTCAGGCTAAAATCAGTACAGGTCTTCATGAAATCCTATGGGGGACTTCATAGAGGAAACACAGGTGTAATGATCAGCACTAACTTTATATGGAATAGTCCAAAATTTATGGCTGTTGACAGCAAGAGCGTTTGCTCCGTGACTAAAATAAATACAAATTAAATAGTGTTTTATATAGTAAAAGTGTAAATTTTAATGGGCCTTTGAAAATAGTAATATTATTGTTTATGGATGTATGTTATGAGAACTCACGAATGACGGACACTAACGAACCATATCTTACATTAAAAAAAATAGCTTCATTAGAAAATTGCAAAAGGATACCACACGCGCAGTGGTTGAAGAGCTCTTTATAATTAACATTTCAGTTTCTATGTTCATTCTAAAGAGATTTTGGTACAGTTTTTAGACGTGAGTCCTTCATTGTATGCTATAACATACTGTAAATGAGTTTTCACCTGCTACTCTGGTTGAACATTTCTTCTATATACTTTACTAAAGAATTGTTGGTTTTCTGTTTTTTTTAAAGAAGTCTTCAAGATTTAACACTTTTGTTTTAATTGATTAGTAAATAATTTTAGTTGACTCGTAATGCGGTTTTTCCATTTGTTCATTTGTTGAGAAAATAAATAGAATAAAATCAATTTCATACTAAGGTAGAACTGTTTACAATTATAAAATTCAGCACAAAAATTTCACAGGCCACTAGACAAATAGATACAAAGTGATTTTTTTTTCACTTCTACAAACTGCATAATAACTCTAAACCTGATGATGCGTTGTTAATCTACGTACGCAGTAAAATGAAGTTTAAAAAAATATATTATAATAAAAGGCTTTGCTTTTTATTACGCCCACTTTTCGAGGCAGGTGGCATTGACAGGGGCTTTTTGTCACTGATGTGCAGGGTATCTATCAACCTGTGCATAAAAACCTGATGAAGCAAATATGGGACTTTGGTGTTGAAATGCACCAGACAAGAGTTGCGCATTCTTATTGTACATGACAGCAGGGACATTCAAACGAATGCTGTCTATTACATTGTAGATCTGAACAAGTCTCGCTGTTTGCACTGCAAGGTTAAAAATAATATTAAAAATTAAATTAACTAAACACACACCGTAGCTGTTTTGCCCAATTTGGTGACTATAAGCCTTAACATACAGTATATTATGAAGCACATTACACAAAAAATATGCTACATATAAAAATATTATACATAAAACACATTAGACATAAATATATTACACATAAAACATATTACACATAAAGCACATTACACATAAAACATATTACACATAAAACACATCACACATAAACACATTACACATAAAACATATTACACATAAAACACATTACAAATAAAAATATTGCTCATAAAACACATTGCACATAAACTTATTGCAAATAAAACATATTACACATAAAATATATTATACAAAAACATGTTGTACTCCGTATTTGTTCTTATTAACCTTGTGTAGTGAACTAGGCTTTGTTTCTGTGACATTTTTTTAAAGTTCATTGGTGACAAAATTTAAAAATATTGCCAAAATTTATAGAATGAAAGGAAGAACAAAGAAAAGCAAAGGAACCTCAAGCCCCCACCCCAGTTCATTTTATTCCCATTGAACTTTTGAACTTCTCGAATTTCAAACAAGTAAAACCGTGTAATTGAGAACATCTCTTGGGGAGAAGGGGTTGCTATATAATAATTGTAAAAAGCCCACCTCATAACTTCATAACTAACGGTTTATTGTAATTTGGAAACCTCTCATAATAGATCACATTTAAGGTGTGATGTTGCATCTCCTGTCACCCATGCTGGTCACCAAAACCCTGCTCCCGTGCGCATTTGTGGACAGGCCAAGCATTGACCTTCCCTCATCTTTTCTCTTGCCTTATACGGGTTTTTGAACTCAAAAGTTATGAGCTTTGATGGTGTTGAACGATGTCACAACTCACTCATGTTAACGTGTTGGGGGGGGGGGGTCCTCTCAAGGGTGGCTTAGCGGTTGTGACGTAATACGCCATATTTGGAATGTCCTGATCCCCACGCCCAACAGGGATGGGGCCGTAATTAGTGGGGCAAATTTCGCTCTGCAGCTGTGCCTGTTCAAAATCATGCGTGTTAGTCTTGAAAGAGAAAGTGTCCAGCCTAAGTTGATAACGATATTGTGTCGGTTCAAATTTCGCGGTAAACTGTAGGATTCTACAGCCAGCATTCTTTGAATAAATCACGCAGGTGACACTGAAATTAGATGGCCACTTTTGAAAGACTAAGAAAGATTGCTTTGAAAGATAGGCAATTGTCTTCCATTCGTGGCATTAAGTCATGCAACGTTATGTGATTATAAAAGGAAAACAAGCCAGCATTTTAAAATCCGAAGTAATCAAGCAGTGCCTATGCACGCACAAAATTATTTTATAATACTTAGAGTGACAAGTAAAAAAGTGCAAAATATAAACACTATATTTTTTTCATGGCAATTGAACAAAATAAACTCATGAAAGTATAAGTGCCCCTGTGGTGTGTAATATGTGATATATTCAGTTGTATATTATAAAGGAAACTATAAATTAAATTACATTTTGTGAGATGGATACTGTAATAACGGCAATACCAGGAAACTATTATCACGACCAGCACTAAAGGGTGGCTAGTGGGGCAGTTCCACATCTCAATTATTTAAAGATAAGAAGATGATTGGGGCTGGAAATGTACTCTGATTGTTAGCACTTTTTCTAAATAGTTACAGGGACTTTGAATTTAGTAACAAATATATCTAAAGTATGTCTGTGTATCTTGAAATAGATGTGATTTAATGTTCATCTAGTTGATTTCAGAATCTCAAAAATTTTCTTCAGAGAGTTAAATTTATGTCTATTTATATGTAAATGTCAAACATTAGTTCCTAACCATAGTAAAAAGCCCTAACAATCACATGCAGGGCTCCCCATATAGCACTGGTTCATCTTACTTCACATGCATCGTGAGATATACAATATAACCAAGCAAGCTTGACTTTTCTCAGGCCTAAAACCTCTGACCCATACAACGCAAGAAAATACATCAGAATGAATAGCAACTGTGCCTTGAATGGGAAACTTTTCTGGTGATTAGTTGATTTATCAGCTAAACACCACTCAAGCACCCTAAATACGATTCAAATAGCACCGTTAAGAGATTTTCTTTTGGTATCTATGAAAAGTTTCAAATTTATATTAACATCTAGTCCAATCACAAAATGGGTTCAAATATACGAAAAAATCTGCTTTTGCTGCACATACAGAATAACTTTAAAATACAAGAATGAACCGTTTCTGACCACCGCAACTAACGCATTCGATATACAGCCGGGAGATAGGAAGATACACAGTCAACCAAGTCGTGAACTTTCTATGTTTGGCAAATTATCGCTAAAATAAGTGATTATGTAATTCATTGTCAAATTACACACGCATCGACTGTAAACTCACAGGATATAGTTGTTAGGTACGCGTTGCAAAACCATAAACAGTAAGAATCCGATTCTAAACAAACAAATCGATTTATTGATTTGTTCAATCCAACACATGTTCCGATCTCCTCAATAAGCAATAGCAAACATGATTCGAATGTTGTTTAAATCCGTTGTTGTTTAAGCATTGCTGCTTGTTTTATCTTCGGTAAAAAAGGAATTTTTCGGATGAAGGGAGGGGACTACGACATTATTTTTTCCTAGCACTAGAAAGAAGTGCTTCTGGTTGAATTTAAATATCTTATTTTAATGCAAGATATTTAAACCATTTAGAAATATATTTAAAACAGTGAATCAGATACTCATGAATTAACTGCATTTAACTCTTTCAGTATTTCTGATATACTGTTTTGATATATCTGTTACAGGGTATCTTTAATTTCAGGGTAAGTATACTTGCACTAGTGTAAGTATACGTGCCCTGACATGGTCAGGGTAAGTATACTTACACTGAAAATTTTCAGTGTAAGTATACTTACCCTGAAAATTAGGCGTGAAAAAATTAAAGATACCCTGAAATGAATGTTAACCATGGAGATGAGCAAATATTGACCACCAAGAATGTTTTCAACTTTTATTAATCATGCCGACTTTGTCGGACTGGGTTAGTCGTATTACTAAAGGGGGTTTGAATGTGTGTGCGTATGTGCGTATGTTAAACGTTTTCTTTAAAATGCTACTCCTTCAGTCGTTTTGATATTACGCAGGAATGTTCGCGGAGTGGTCCCCCACCTGGCTATTACTTTTTTTGACGATTGACGAAAAATGACAAAATGGCGGCACTTTTTGGGCTTGTTTTGACCCATTTTTAAAATGCTACTCCTCCTACAGTGTTTCAGCAATCGTTTAGATGTTACGCAGGGATGTTCCCTAGGGGTTCGCCTATCAGGGTGTTATTTTTTTCGCGGTTCGCCTAAACCTGCCGAAATGGCGGAACTTTGAAGTTTGGCAAAAACTGGAGTAAATGGTAGTAAATAACTGAATTGTCAAACCATTCATTTCTTCAGTCTATTTCAAATAGTTATTAACAAAACATTCACAAAAGTATTAGATGCTTTTCATCAATACAACATTGTTTAACATCTCATTCAATTGCAATTAACTAAGCCCTCCTGTAATTTCTTTTACAGTCTTAACATCTTATTCAGCTGCATTTAGTCAACTGCTTTTGCAAATAATTTTTGTTACCACATGTCAGACTTGAATGGCAGCTCGAGTTACACATCACATTTGCTTTGCAGCATTTACAACGCTTTGTTCTATAGTTCTACAGGGAAGGGGACGAAAAGTTCAACTCCGGTTCTATTCATTGCAAAGTTATCATAAGCTAGTTATTTAAATTAAATGCCTTCAGTGAATCTTCAATTGCAATTATTTACTTGTGATTTAATAATTAAAGACTATAGTACAAAATTCAATGCAATGTGCCTTCAATAGGTGTTTTGCTACAATAAAATACCTGTGATTTGATAATTACAGATCAGGTGAGGACCTTTCATGTATAATTGCAATTTACAGTAACGTGCCTTCAATGGGTGTTTAGTTGCAATAAACCACCTATGATGTGATAATTACAGCACATGTCCCGACCGTTTAAGTATAATTGCAATTTAAAAGCAATATTGGTGGGGATTTGCTCATTACATGTTTTACATTCATTTCAGGGTATATTTAATTTTTTCACGCCTAATTTTCAGTGTAAGTATACTTACACTGAAAATATTCAGTGTAAGTATACTTACCCTGACCATGTCAGGGCAAGTATACTTACACTAGTGTAAGTATACTTACCCTGAAATTAAAGATACCCTGTAACATATCTATCTGTGGTATTTCTAAATGAAAATATCTAAGATTCTGCAGAAAAAAGCGGAAGTGCACCAGCAAGATTCAAGATTTTGAAACGTATTCACAGATTACAAACACAGCATGTTTTTTTTTGTTTTGAAATATTAAATAATTCGTTCTGTTCAAGCAAATGGAGGCTAATTTAACAATGGTCGAAATTGTTTTAAAGAGATAAACAATGCTACGTTAAGATTACAGTGCTAAATGGATGTCTAAAAAACTTGGATGTTAGAAGCCATTGATCAGTCTACCGCATCGCCGATATGCTTAGAGCAAGGAAGGTAGAACGAGTAGCAACTCATGGGCCGATTGGGGGCCCACCGCCAGATCATAAATTCTGGTTTTTTGGTAGCCCATTGGTAGACTTCAAAACAGTTCAAAGATCTCAAAGATGCCTCTCTTTTCCGACTAAATCTTTCACACCCTTACCATCGTACTACCTGATCCACCTCCATAGGAAAGCACCGCCCTTTCCAACCCTTGCATCTGCGCTGGTCTTTTAGTTCTCTGTATCTGAACATCTTGCGCCCTTAGCTTCTTCCATCCTCTTCTTCCATGACACAGTTAGCTCAACCAACCCGCTTATTCACCGGCTTCTGTAGAACAGCACAGTGTCTGGTCTACTAGTTCTCTGTACTTGGGCGTCTATATCTCTTCGGCCTCTTCGTCCCCTCTTCCTTATGCACACTTATCTCAATAAACACGCTTATTCGCTTATCAAGTCGGTAATTAGCAATGGCCATATCTTCTTGGAAGCCGATTTGACCTATTGTTTCAACAAGTAGTTGCTGGTGGTTTACCGCTTGTCAGCTATTTCACTTTTGATTTGTTGGTGCACTACCCTTTACAAATGAAAGCAAATTTATGTGTGCACGACATCGTGTCGATTCCTATCAGTACACGGGTCGGGACACGGGTCGGAAACCATTATACACGAAATGCTATACAGATACCGGCTGAAACGAGACTCAGTGACGCTCTGTAGCTGCTTCACTATGCAATGTTAATTACTGATCCAACACAACTGCACTGTATTGAACTGTTACGGTTCATCGAGTACAAAACGTCACATAAACTGTGTCAGCATAGTTACTTTTCTGCACGTGTATTCAGCATGGGGTCAATTTCAAAGATCACATGACCGAAAAATGTTCCTGGGTTTGGGTTTTCTTTTGTGCAGGTAATAAGTTATGGCGTCGGGCCACTTCATATCTTATGTGCTACCATTCATGTCTAACAAATGTGGAGAAAGGAGGTAATTTTGAGGACAGACGAGGTCCGCGCTGAGTGCTAATTTTGTTAAAAGGGGATATTTTTCATTTAGTGCTCTGCGCTTCCTACAAACAGGAGGATTGTTTCGGAATTTCACTCCGGGTATGGTTAAAAAGGGGTATTTTTTTCAAATTAGCACTCCATATTTAGGGAATGCTTTAAAAAGTGGTAACCAGTTGGTGCGTGAATACCCTCTCTCGGTGTAATGAACTATTTAGACCCTTAATGCCTATGCCCCCGTTATGATTATTATAGAATATTTTAATCAGGGAGGTATAAGTGTCATATAATATTTATACGCCCAGAGAGTATAACAATTTAGAAATAAACATACCCCCTATAATATTCATTCCCCCTTCCCTAAATTTTTTCTTGATAAAATGTTAAGCCCAAATTAGGTTTTCACTCGGACACTCAGAGAAATCAATATCATTTCGACGTTTCATCGATACAAAGAACTGCCACTCCTGAGTTCAATCATCACAACGAAACTTCAAAAAGATTTCCATTAATGCCACACCGTGTCGCAAATAGAAGACAGGTAAGGAGACAATGCTTTAGAATTTTACCAGAGTGAGACAATGCCTGCAAACAACTGCTTAATTCGGATGAGTACTAGATGTCACAATACAGGTATATAAAATTGCAGGTTTTTTACACAGCATCAATGTGAACAGAAAGGCGAAAACAATGGAACAATCTGAAACTGAAAAAGAAAAGATACCCAATTCAAGCGAACGACGTCACCCTACAGGACTTTGAAGCAGCCCGTGCAATCAGATTGAAGCACGTTTGCTCTAGCTGGCAACAGGAAGTTTGTTCCGAGTAAGAATTACAGTCACCTCGTGAAAGGACACGATGTTGCCCCATCCACTGTGTCGCCAGACGAATGTTCACGGACAACAGGGATTAAAGACGATGGAAATTGCTTCTTCAGAGCACTTTCCAGCATTGTTTGTGGAGATCAGAAAGAACATAAAGCATTCACGTCACACATGGAAACAAGCGAAGGCGCAACCAGTGGAGTGTAGACGGATGGTGTATGAGCCACTGAAATGTAGATTTTCGCTGGGGCGAATCTGCACCAAACCGGCATTGACGTGTTCAGCATATATGGCAACGGATATAAGTGGCTTATCTTTAAGCGCGAAAGTGAAAACAGCCAACAAGAGTGACAACTTTGAGCCACTCAAGAGCGACCATCAGAGGTCGACTACTCTACACCTAGAACTGTAACTGGAATATGCAATTTGATACACATTTTATTTCTTGTTATTTTTTGGTGAAATTTTGAAGTGTTTCTTTTGTAAGATGTGTTGTTTATTTCATAAAGACTCGGTGGATAATATTATTAGTATATTTAATTATTTTTGGAAAACACTTGAAAAAAACCCGTGTAAACGTTATATGGGTATAAAAAACACTTGTACCGGGGGTATAATTATTTCTATAATATTCTTACCGGTGTGCCGATTTCAGATTACCCCCCTTAAATGTTCCCCCGGGAATCTGAAATCGATTTCAGATTCCTCCCCGGGAATCTGAAATCGATTTCAAGTTACCTCCCCGGGAATCTGAAATCTATTTCAGATTCCCCCTCCGATTTCAAATTCCCCCCAGGCATACCTGGATTTTTTAAAATTTACATCTGTCAATGTATATACAGATCTGCAGTGCTAGGGCTGTCATCGAAGCATTGACACTAATCCTCGATGCTCCGATGACTGCTTCCATGTGCCTTTTGTGGGACTGGCTTGTACTTTGGTCTTTAATAACACTACTACTCCGACTCCGTCTTCCTGTGCCCTCTTGTACACAGCAAGCATTGTTTTATTGCTAACCTGTATCTGGTGGATTATCCTCCTGTAGACAAGTGTCCAGGTCTGTCTGACTGAGATGAGTATAAATAAGGAGCACTCTTTCCAAAATAAAAAAAATGCGATCAGAGAACAGCAATTGAAAAAAAACTAATTCTAGACAAAAGTTATATGAATAATGATAATAGCTAGATATGGAAAACTGAAAGATGGAAAAGAGTGGTGATAGTATTAATGTTTAGAAGCTGTAGTATATAGTGCGTATCATTGCATAAAAATAGACATTTTCATAGTGCGGCAGAAAAAACTTGATAAAACTTTATTTTTTGTGTTATTTCTGTCTGTTTTTAATTTTGAGAGGGGGGAATTTGAAATCGGAGGGGGGAATCTGAAATCGATTTCAAGTTACCCCCCCCCCGGGAACCTGAAATCGATTTCAGATTTCCGGGGGAATCTGAAATTGGGGGTAATCTGAAATCGTTACATCGGGTGGTATAATCATTATGGGGGTCAAAACGTTTCCTTACATCGGGGTAAAACGTAAATAGGAGATTTAAAAGGAGATCTCGGTTCACGGAGAGCTTAAGTGATAGACTGCTGCTCGACGATCCAGGATCCAGTCTCGTCTTTTGGATTTTTGTAACAGGAAATTAGACATTTTAATCACACAAAAGAAGTCCCTCAAAATATTTGATGTGTGAAATGGGTTTTAAGTATTACACCTAACAACATTCACAGTAGCTCATACTGTACTATACTGCGGAACGTCATGTACCTGTGTCTCGGAGCTAATGGCCTGCAGGAATCATGGTCCCAACCATGATTCCAAGAAAACATGACGCCCTCCCCAAAACCATAAATCCTGGGAAACACGTTCCCCGTTTCTAAGTGGAGGAGGGAGGCTACCATATTTCCGGTGTAACAGTATACCTTGCCCCTGTACAGCTTCCCCCCACCCCCGGGGGAGGTAGATTAGGCTATCTTCCCCCTCATCTGGTATTTTTTGCCCCCTATTGGTCTCACTTTCTAAAAGGAAGATTAAGTTGAACAAACAAGAAAGCGATTCTTGGATAATGTGGATGTTATTTATAATAATCTTAGGGATCAGGAGTATCCACCTTGGCTCTCTATAAAGCTAAAAAGGATATTGAGAGAAAAATGTAGATATTTCTGATCACGGATGCCTTTTTATATTTTGTTTTAATTATGTTGAATTTAGTCAATAACGTAGTTCAAATTAGTTTTATACAATTTAATTGAGTCCATTTATTCTCATGGACAAATATTATCAAATATATTTACATGCAAAAAGGTTCGAAGGGGCGCTAAATATACTGGAGGGGGGTAAGGTAGCCTGTTACACCGGTGTAAGGAAACGTTGTGACCCCCAAAATAAATCGACCCCCGGTCGATTTGTTTTAAAACAGACCCCCCTCTAAAATGTTTTAACCCTCTTATTTTTTGTTGATTTCTTTAGTTCTTTCCACATATGGCCACCTTATTAGTTTCTTTAATTGAAATAAAACTATATCCACGAATAACAATTTATCTAGCCACTAACACCTACATTTTCAAACACGAAAACACTTCCAACACCATTAACATACAGTCACCAAAAAATCTGTTCAAGCTCAATAATGACATTTCAAAGGCTCAAAAATAATAATTTTCTACATCAAGAGGTAGAAAATACTTAAAATAGTATTTAAAAACCAAATGCACCTTTTTTTACTTCCATTTTATATTTAAACATGATTATTTGGAGGGGGTCATTTTATTATAGGGGAGGTCTGTTTGTTATGGCGGGTTTTCCCAAAACAAATCGACCGGGGGGTCTGTTTGTTTTAGAACAAATCGACCGGGGGGTCGATTTGTTTGGGGGTCAAAACGTTTCATTACACCGGTCACAAAAAAAGCTGTTTGTCTGGCACAGTATCATTGTACTATCTACGACGAACTTTTCTATAGGGTTTTTTTTAGTCCACTGACATTTTATCAGACAAAAAAGAGGAAGTTGTACTCTGCTAGGATGTCTTCTTCATGAATGTAAAAAAATGAAAATCTCACTGAGGTTGAATTAGAGTTTACTAGTGATGGAGAGTACCTGTTGACATTGACAGCTACATAAGAGCCCCCTGAAAATCTGTACACAAGATTACTGAATCTGGTAAAAAGTTATCGTCAAATTAATTGTTGATTCACAGATTAAATGCATTTCAAACTTAGAAGATCTCCTATATCGCATTTCATTAGAAAACAGAATTAACGGAAAGCTTTGCTAAGCTACAAAAATATATGGTTTTGTTAATCTGACAGATCACCGGACCAATAAGGGAAATATGACTCTGTTTATTATGACTCGAACATCACCTTTTTAAAATTTGGAACATAATCGCTGAAGCGGAAGTGGTGGTAACGTAGCAACAATGCCTTGGTTTATTCTTTTTATAGAAGTGATTTGAGTGTCACAGAAAGCAAGGTATTACTTCACGATATTACCAGGGGTGGCCCCGTCTGATATGCAACCTCTGATAAAACATATTTGAATTTGATTTTGAATTGGATTTTTTTCTAAGTTAATACGAGCCCTACAAGGTTATGATAATCGCAAGATAGAAATAATTGATAATCTCTCTTGGATTGTTTGAAAATTGTTTGTTGCTATGTAAATTAATACATATGTTTTGCAGATTCTACTTTATTTACACTGTCAGAGTTTTCATTGTGTTTTTTAGGATGAAGAAATGTGCGGCTGTAGACAATACCAGCCAACTATAGTTAACAAGAATAGGAATATTGCACACACACACACACACACACACACACACACACACACACACACACAGATATATATATATATATATATATATATATATATATATATATATATATATCGATTAAATAAATTAGCTATTATTAGAACAAAATGATGTTATGCAAAAGAATTTGCGTTATTTGATTATGCACCTTACGAAAGTACACTATTTCATAAGAAGGTTAAAATTGTAATCATTAAATATCTCTGTTGGAGCAGAGCATGGAGTTTGTACCTGTGTTGTTATCGATTCTAAGTACGAATTGAGAAATGGTGTTTGAAAGCTTTTACCAGGTAGTTAAAAGCTTCCAATTTATACTCAGAGTCAGGACTAAATCTTATGCCGCAACTTAAAATTACCCGGTGTAAGGAAACGTTTTGACCCCCAAAATAAATCGACCCCCCGGTCGATTTGTTTTAAAACAAACAGACCCCCCTGAAATTTTTTAACCCTCTTATTTTTTGTTGATTTCTTTATTTCTTTCCACATATGGCCACCTTATTAGTTTCTTTAATTGAAATAAAAACTATATCCATGAATAACAATTTATTTAGCAACTAACCTCTACATTTTCAAACACGAAAACACTTCCAGCACCACTAACATACAGTCACCAAAAAAATCTGTCCAAGCTCAATAATGGCATTTCAAAGGCTCAAAATAATAATTTTCTACATCAAGAGGTAGAAAATACTTAAAATAGTATCTAAAAACCATATGCACCTTTTTTACTTCCATTTTATATTTAAACATGATTATTTGGAGGGGTATATTTTATTATAGGAGAGGTCTGTTTGTTAAGGAGGGCTTTTCCAAAACAAATCGACCGGGGGTCTGTTTGTTTTAAAACAAATCGACCGGGTAACAGGCTATCTTGCCCCCCCCCCTTGTACAGCTTCCCCCGGGGGAAGATAGACTAGGCTATCTCCCCCCCCCCCCCCCTCTGGGATATTTTGCCCCTCCATAAAAAACCGAATAAATGAAACAAATACTTAACTGCAACAGAACTTTTAATGGTAAATTATCTCTATACAGTACAATTTCTTCTGTGCTTGAAAATTATCCAGTTTTTGCGTAATTCAACAGTTATTTACACAATTCACTGCAGTTCACTGCGCTTTTGGTCGAACCAGGTCAATGCCGATTTATTTTCATTTATTTTTATTTATTTTCATTCACTACTTCTTTTCAATATTTCCTCTACTGATCAAGTAATTAATTTACAATCAAAATAAAAAAAATGAAATGCTCATACCCTTTTGCATACCCTCTTAAACTTCTCAATTCGGAGTAAACTTTTGCCGCAAAATCCATTTCCCTGAGATTGTTTGTACTGTTATGCATTATTGTCGAATACAATTGATCAATCAAAATGGATTATAACAAGAGATGTGGCTTTGGGAAGCTATACAGGGGGCAAGATATACTGTTACACCGGGGGCCGATTTGTTTGGGGGTCAAAACGTTTCATTGCACCTGGATTTCTTATCTAGCTGTTCTAATCGCCTGTTACAACACATAAATAAAAATTAAAACCAAAGAGATGTGGATTCGCTTTATTTTAATACAGCGACGATGTGATTGTCATTGGTAAATGCGACTGAGATTTAGCAATCAGAGTGACCTCACTAATTTTGGTTATCACAGAGTTGGATATTACAAGAAGGATATAGACGGGTTGCAATCGTGACTTTGATTAAGTAGCAGAAAGAAAGATAAATTGAGAAACATAGGGGAAATCAAGAATGGGGGAGGTGAACAGAGGACAGAAAAAAACGGGAAAAAATACGGGGGGGGGGGGCAGCTAGCCTTGATTGGAGGAAGCTGAACAGAGGGCAAAAATACCAGATGGGGAGGGAAGGTAGACTAGTCTAGCTGTGGGGAAGCTGTGCAGGGGCAAGATATGCTGTTACACCGGGGGAGGGGGCGGGAAGCTATCCAGTGAGCAAGATTGTTGTTGCACCTAGTTATCTCGGGACTTTGAAGTTCTGTTTTAATTATTATATAAGTCTTGTAAAACATCACATTACATGAGCTTTACATATTATGTGTCATATTTAATTAAATCCCTAGCGCCAAGTCATGTGTTGCAAAAATAGATGTGGATAACCCCAGCCGCCACCACCTCCCGCCGGATTAAGTTAATTTGTCCTTCCTTTCCACAAGCCGTGGAAAGCCCGTAAATTTTACAGTAGGTTTTTCTTTATATTCACATATTCTTCTGTTTCCTGCCAAAGCTTATCTAGACTACTGGATATCTTCGGCTCAAGAAATGAAACTTCTTCCAAGGTGGAGGGTGATGGGAACTGAGAAAATCCATATACGGTGCATATGGTTACCTTGACGCAAAAGGTCAAATTTCCAGGAAAAAAACGTGTTGTAAGGAATCAGTTTATATCGAAAACGGTAAGAGATTTTAACTTTATTTTCGATCTGTCCTATTTCTATCAAGTTACATAAGGGGTAACTTTGTGATTTGAATTTTAGCCCATATTTTCATTATTTTATCAGCTTAGATGTGTTATCTCGTAAGATATCATCAGTAATTTTGATTTCATTTTCTGATTCCATTACTTTACCAAGTTAAATAAAAAGATAAAGTTTTTAATTTAAACGTGGCTTTGATTTCGTGTTGAGTTATTTCAGTACACAGTAGCGAAATTCGGTCTAGTTGTAACCCGACTAAGACATTATTGTTAAAAAATTTCTGTTTTAAAATATGTTCCACCTTTCCCCCCTCCCCTCTAACATCTCTCTTATACATGAACAAATGTTTCGTAAGATTCAATACATTTCTTTAAAATATAGCCAATAAGTGAGTGGTACGAATAGACCTTCGCAATATTAGGAGCGTACAAGGAAATTATGCGAATCATCTGTAAAGGAATTGTGAGTGGTGTAAATAAGTAGTAGTGCGAACTGATAGTGGTGCGAAGTGACAGTGGTGCGAATTGACCAAACCCTTGCTCCATTGCAAATCAACCTGTCGGGTTGCTGATTGTCATCTACCTGCCTAATGTGACAAGATTTGACAAAAACATTACATGCAACGATAGCTCCAATCAATACCAACAACTTTAAGCGATATATAATGCTTCATGTTTCACACATTATTTTGGTGAAATAAAATTTCTCTAGCAAACGGTCTATTGTTGGTGATTTTTTTCTTCAATTTTTATTAACACTTTTACGGGACGAAATGAACGAAGCTAAAACTGTATTTTATGTCTAATAGTTAATTACGTAACAAAATAAGCAGCTTACAGAAAATAAAACCATTCGGGGTTAAATAAAGCAATATCTTGTATTGGATTAAGACGCGCTGAAAACATATTTTCACGTTATGAACTGAGCGAATGTGGAGTGGGGTGAGGGGTGGGGTGTTTTAGCCTCCTGCAACGCCCCTATTGTACAGTAGACAGTACTTCCAGTACATGAACTTTTTTGTCATTTATTAGTTTTGTTATACTCTATTTTTATATACTAAGGATAATCACGGGAAAACTGTTTTTCCACAATAACAAGTCCAGTAAGTTATTATGCATATAAAAATGACATTTAATTTTATTATATTTTGAAATTTTCTTATTTTCGGAATTCTAAGAATTATTTTGAGTTTTAAATTTTAAGATAACTTATCATTAATAATCAGTTTAAACATATTTAGGCCGAAGCCAAAATATAAATATTGGTAAGTTTTTTTTTAAACGAATACGGTGTTAGCAATCCACGTTTGAATAAATTTTCCAAATAGTTTTACACTCCTATCATTTTTTAATTTATAATAAAAATGAATTTGGTCAAAAGGAAGACAAGCTACATCAGTACATGATCTGGAACAATTATACGTGAATAAATACCGATAATTTCTTATCTATATCACAGTTTATCGCATAAAGTAACCAAGAAAAGACTGCTATTTGTTTTTCGTGTCGTAAGCCTAGTCAGCTGGTGAAGGAAGTAGTCAAGGTGTAGTCGAGTGTACAGTCAATTGTATAGTCAATCGTATAGCCAAGTATACAGTCAATCGTATAGTCAATCGTATAGTCAATCGTATAGCCATGTATACAGTCAGTCGTATAGTCAGTCGTATAGTCAATCGTATAGTCGTATAATCGTATGGCGAAAAGCAATTTCTTCAATTGTTAAAATCCAAGTATAATTGTTAATGATGACCTAACCCTTGAGAATAGAAAAACAGAGTCTGGGAATATTTCATCAAATAAATCAATTATTGTTGTTCTGTATTATATAATTAAATAATTATAGATTTTTATAAATTTGTATTTTGTCTGCCGTTTAGGCAGTTCTTTTTTTTAAGAAAGAAAATCACCGCACGTAGTTTTCCCATACTTGTTGGTGACAGCCAGACCGCGTAGGAACAAATTGGCAGAAGAGGCCAGTAAGTTTAATCATCACTCCCTTTGATGTTTTTTGCATTGATTGTTATTCAACAGCACTGACCTTAACAGCCTGAAGATACTAATTCGTGAGGTGAATCAAATATTCATGTCTAATTATATTATAATTCAAACAGTTTGTTATTGTTTCTTCAGCCCGTTTATTGCCTTTTTAGTAACACTGCCCTCTCATTGGTCTAACCGAGCAAACGGCGAGCTCTCATTGGTTCAAATGACAACCATTGAAAACCCCCACACACAAATATCCTTATATAGTAGGCTTTCTTCAGAGCTAATCACAATTTTGGACTTCACAAGAAACAGATGATATATGGCAACAACTTTAAATCATATTCACTTAGTACTTCAGCTTTCACACGACACTTTGGTTGCTTTTTGATCGCAATCGAAAAATGGACATAGTCATATTCTAAGGATAGAACCGTGAAATCTGTGACTTTTGTGTTATCGCCAGAAGTTGGGAATACTTCAGTCTCACCGACGACATATTCCAGTGACATTGGTTAAAAAAGGGAAACGACGGAACGAAGGAACACATAACTCTGGTGCCACACTCTGCAGTGGAACGTTCCTCGCGCTATCGTGATGTTATTGGATATTGATAGAATGAACCAAACATCGAGTAAGTCTCAGCAACTCCATTTTTTTTAAATATATAGAAATGCGCTTTGTAAATTGAAGAATGTTCAACCGAAGCCATCTTCTTGCATGTGCTTTTTAAGGAATATTTTATATAGTTTCTTTACGCACAGTGAAGGTGCATTAATGAAATAATGAAAAATATGAACGTGTTTTACTACTGAATAAGGTGATAAGTGGCATTTTTCTCTTGATGCCTGGTGGGAGAGGGGCAGGGGGGAGGGGGGGGGTGGCTAATGTGTTTAGATCTGACTGAACTGGTGGAGAGACCTTACAAATGTTAAATCTTTGCCAGTCTTTGAATCCTTTTTAGTCGTAGTGATACAACTTAAGGAAGTGATCTTTAAAGTGTATTTTGAAGTGAATTTAGCCATATTAGTCATAACCTTAAAATTAATCTTGTTTGAATTACACAGCTCTAACCCAGAGAAATAGAGAACCTGCAGAAAAAGTGATTTTGATTAAAATACTTGGGGCTTTTAGAATCTGCAGAATAATGAGGAATGCCTCAAAATAATGAATTATTCTCGATGGTAAACGCCCATTTCAAGCAAATAGATAAATAGATAAAAGCATAGATAATTGGAGTTTTTGGATTCATCATCACTATTATGTATTTGATAAAGTTATGTAAGCTACGTTTAAAAAAAAAAATAAAAATTTTAAACTTCCTGTAAAAGCATAGTAAGTTCATGTAGAATCTTGACAGATATCAGGTTATGTAACCACAGTTTTGATGTTAAAAATAGCGTTTGGAAAAAAGTCATACTGGCTGCTGTGATTTTGTTTGTGAACCTTTATTTTGTACTTTTAACTTGGAAAGATTTTACAGAACTAGATATGATATGGAGCTTTATGTATTACGGAAAAATAAAAAAATATAAAAAGAAGGGGGCGGCAAAAGTGGTCAAAACCAAACATCGTGTTGAAAGCAGCTCAAAGCTGCCGTCTTGCCTTACTCGTATCAATTTCAGACATTCGTGGTAGGGCAGTAGGCTATTTATCTTCTATAAACGGTTAATCCTTTTCTCAACAATTGGCGCGTGTTGCAGGTATAATTTTTAGCAGCTATAAAACGTCTCGTTACAAAGCGTCGCGCGGCTCTCTCTTTCATGGAATGACTCCTATTGACAAAGTTTTAGTGTTTGACAAACTAGAACATATGGTGAGCATAACTAGCCGTGTGTGCAAAACGTGCCTCGAGGATTCAAAGCTAACCTCCAATTCTTCCGCTTACAGGTCGTATATTGGTTGATGTGCCATGCAAAGTATGCGGCGATCATAGCTCGGGCAAACATTACGGCATCTACGCCTGCGATGGGTAAGTTTCCGTGCCAATTTTTGACTTAATTTTCTAACTCCCATCTGCCTTTTCACATTTTGGTCACCTCTGTGGTGAAGTTTTCAAGCCGCTAATTGCCGATAGTGGTAGAGTCAATGATTAATAATCACCCATCAGTCAATCAAAGTGAAAGTAGCAGGAGAGTGTTGGTTCCACTCCCCCCATCTGGAGTAGCGCGACATTGGCACTTAATCACAGATTGTGGCGCTAATTGCATTCGAAGCCTTCTGTCCCTGGGAGCAAACGCCAAGATTTGTGGTTGAAAATACGTTCAAATTGTACCCTTGGCAAACTTTCTATGGAAGGAGAAAGGCTTTAAATTCATCTCAAATAACACAATAAAATAATATAAAATTTTAATCACCTAACTGTGAAACCTCGTGGTGATTGGTTTAGAAGATGTCACTCTTGAAAATAAAGAAAAAAATTAACAGCACAATCCACTCCTTGAGCATTCTGCACGTTAAATGAATTAGCATCCTTTAACAACTATTTTTTTTAATTCGGTATCTTACAGATGCGCAGGATTTTTTAAGCGCTCCATCAGAAGAAACAGACAATATATATGTAAATCGAAGAACGAATCATGCCCAGTGGACAAGGCACACCGGAATCAGTGCCGGGCGTGTAGGCTCCGCCGCTGTGTCGAGGCTGGCATGAACAAAGACGGTAGGCATCGCAATTATTACTATTATTAACAACATGTTATACATAATTATTATATTATGAATATATTAATTATGATTAGAAATAATTTTAGTAACTGTTGAGTAACTTATATATCTTTTGATAAAAACCGGAGCTGTTGCCAAAGTACATATATTTTTGTTGAAAAGTTATCTCCACACCTTGCTTATGTTTATATTTTATTTTGACAGCGGTACAACACGAACGTGGTCCTCGCAACTCAACGATCCGACGCCAGATGGCTTTATATTTGAAAGAAGCCGCCGACTACTCCGCGTCGGTCGGACTAAATGCATTTAGTAGTCCTCTAGTCACACCGCTAGGTGTCTCCCTTGCGTCGCCGTTCTACTCCGGCGCGTCGCTGGCAATGCCTCCCATTACTACGTCACCGCTACCCGGAAGTACTTCTCCATTGGATCAGCGCATTCCACCAAATCACAGCCCGATCCTCATACAGCCTACGCCAAAAGTAAGTCATAAATGTTTTAAGCTCTGGGGAGTATTGAGGTCCTAAGACCGGAGAGGGAGTCTGTACTCAGGTCTTTATTTTTTTTACGAATTTGCCTGCGAATAACATATTTTGTATGCATCTTGAACACCTTGCATGCATGGTAAAATTATACATTACAACACCAGGAAACACTATGCTGACGATCGCCCCTTGTCGTGACAGTCAAAGTTCGCACAAAAAAAAACAACAACAACAAACAAGAAAATGTTTGCCCTTTCTGGACTTCCTTAACTGTTTTCTAAACATTTTGACAGTGCACGCTAATTATCCCAAAAGTTAAGTTCAAGCCAGTTAATTCTGAAGAATTCAAACTAGCTTAACTGCCAACATAATTAAAAAGAACGCCATGAACTTAAGCCATGAGTAATTAAATACAAAATGAGTGATGATTTCATTTCCATCCACCTTGTGTGGAATGAAAAGTTTAACTTAATCTAAGTCGTTTTTTTTCTTCATTTTTCAATGTGGGTATTAATAATTATTGCATTTTCCAAAGCGTAGTTTTATGTGAAAGTGTTTGGCATGTTCGGGCAAGTCTTTTTAAAACAGCGTACTGAAACTGAAATACTAATTGGTTATACGCACGTGCGAATTCGATGGGGGTACCGATAGAGGGGGCGGGGTGGTTAGTTAACGCTAGAGCTGTCCCTTTTTTACATAAAATTTTCGGGTTGAAGAAAAGAAAGGTTTGAACCCTCTAATCCCTCAGTCCGCATCTGCCATGCCTGAGAAATAATTATTGTTAAAGCAATTATTTATTAAACTAACAGCGATATAAGCACGTGTAGAGTGATTCACAGTCCTGTAACTGGCGCTTTTCATTTCAGTATCCACACGAGTTATCCACCACACCGCCGTCAAGTGCGACATACCCCGTGACGTCATTACCATCCATGCCGTTACTACCGACAGCATCACCTCCTGCCGCGCCTGTCCCCTCGAGCGGAAACACCGAAGCCGTGTGCGAAGCGGCAGCAAGGCTACTCTTTATGAATGTGAAATGGGTGAAAAACGTACCCGCTTTTATGAGTCTTCCGTTCGCCGACCAGTGCTTGCTGTTAGAAGAATCCTGGAGAGAACTCTTCGTCTTAGCAGCTGCTCAATTTCAAATGCCTATAGATCCAACACCACTTTTTGCTGCTGCCGGTGAGAAACCTCTGTATTTAAATCACCCAAAACAACATTGACATTCAAGAAAAATATCTTTTCCCAAAGTATTGCTTTTTGTTATTCTTTATTTTTAAATAGCCATTATAATTGTGAGCAGTTACAGATCATACATGGTAATGAAAATAAGGTTTTGATGGTGATATTCTTATCTTCTTTTTTTAGGTTTGGTCAGCTCGGACAAGGCAGCACAAAGTTCCCTTTCCGCCATGATGTCTGAGATTCGCCACCTCCGCGAAGTCATAGAGCAGTTCAAAGCCATGCATGTCGACCCGACAGAATACGCATACCTAAAAGGAATCGTTCTGTTCCGCACCTGTAAGTTCTACTTCCGCTTTTTAATACGGCACAATAGACCGATTAATGTAGTAAATCCGAAATAAATGTTGTCCAGAAAAATTAAAACAGACACAAAACAGCACCTTACATGAAATCATAACAACACCTTAGATGACATTTTATAAAATTTTGCAACCATATCCTACTTGAACAATTCTAAAAAGCTTACCCTGCATACAAGAACCTGCTTAGGTTCAATCCATTAGCTATGCATAGGTATTTCACCTTTTATCAACAGACAGAGAGAAGTATCACGTTACGTCAAACTACTCTTACGATAACAACGATGGTACTACTCAAACAGTAATTGACACGGAATTTTAAATACACATTGTATTAAAGTCAAAAGATCCTGTTCACAAGGCGTACCATTTGTTTTCATAAAACTTTAACTGCTAGAATGATTGAGGTTATTATCGATATTTGGGCGTATTGTGAATGCCTGTCATTTAGGCATGTCATAGAAGATGTTGGTCCTTTCTACGACTGGTACCCTGTCTCCCTATTTATTCTTAAATCTGAGTGGTGACTTCGACTTTAAAGGCTGTTAAAGCAAAAAGTTAAACAAACATAATTATAACGTAATACAACAAATACATCAGGTATAATAGGCCCGCTTCAAATGCCATTTAGACCACATCAGAAGCTGTCAACAGAATGCAATTTACAACTTTTCTTCAGTCAGTTTTTTTTTGTTTCTACGTTACGGGTTTTGATGACTCACACAAAGGTTTATATCCAAAAAATCTCATATATACTTAGTTCAAATTTATTATTCAAGTAGAATGGAAATAGTTTTGTTATTGAAAACAAACACACGTTATGTGCGATTTGTTTACATTTGAATCTTCAGTTTTAAAATTATAGAAAAAATATACATACACACTTATGACCATTGTTTAAAAATATATTAATAAAAATAAGTATTCGACTGCAGTCAGTAAGGGGACACTTGTATATTTGGTGTTTCAGCATTTGATACTAATCCGAGTAGCAGCGGCGAATCAAAGTCATTGCGGGAACTTCACAACGTCACAACGTTACAGGACCAAGCCCAGGTATGCCTCAGCAAGTACATCGAGACGACATATCGTAGTCAGCCGTTCCGATTCGGCAAGATGCTGTTGCTTCTTCCAACACTGAAACAAGTGCGCGGGAAAACCATAGAAGAGGTGTTCTTCCGAAAAACAATAGGTGGTATCCCCATCGAAAGACTCCTTGTCGACATGTTCAAATCGGAGACCTTGTGATGCTGACAAACAAAAAAATTAGTAAAATACTGCAATTTTCTCTGTTCATTCTAAAGGGTTCATATCCTGGTGATTTGTGGACGGGAGGATAAAAACGCTGATGTGCCACAGTTTCCAAGATATACAGCATAAAATCAAAACCTTGTCTATGTACAAACAGTAACTGACTATGTATATGCGTAGCGCGCATTCGAAATTACTATTCTAGTTCGCAATTAATTTATTTATTGTTACTTGCTTGCATTTCCGTATAACACACTTCGTATTTTAATTGCACCCTGTTCTTAGCCGAGGCATAGGAGGACTTGCAGTGGAAAATCATTTACCTCAGGTGCAATATAAATAGAATTGTATGCACCTAATGATTGTTGCTTTCCACTGCATTAACGCTTTGATATGGAAGAGACCATTTAAGCGTGCACCAAAAATCGAATATTGTTTAATTACCAATACATATTTTTAAAAAGGCCCCTACCCTGCCACTGCATCTTACCGCCTCAAAAAATGGGTAAGGACGGCTCAGTCTGCCAAATATTTACCCTTTTCAGCTCTGAACAGTGATTTTATGTCTACATATTCCAGCCAGCACTTTAACTAAAACCCTAAAAAATGTAAGGCCCATTTTATTCCTGTGACCCATCAACATAACGGACCTTTTTTTCTGGAGGGGTAAATTTTGCGCAAGGGCTGTTAATTGGTTGAAACCTAAAACGCGGAAGCCGAGTGTTGACGAGTGAGTAATCGTAAAGTGACACGTCAGTCTCACAAGTTTTATATTTTATTTGTTGCGTTGAGAAAGCATTTATATTTTGCATAACAAAAAAAAACAGACATTAAACCATGTAAAATGTAATTGGAATCATCGTGTAAATCTGTGAGCTTTGAAATGTGGTGAAAAAAGCTCATCAGAGAAGAAGCCAGACGTTTTATGCTTATTCTGTATTGTGATTGAATGGGATTTACAAGTCAAGCACGGGGGCCTAGTGTAAAAGATCACAGGAAAAGGAAAAAAAAAAAACAGTGTCGTTCAGTATATTCGGAAATCACAGCATAAAAGCATAACCCGTGTTGATATTTAGCATTTCATTACCAAGTGTGCTTGTCAAATGTGCATCAATAGTACTGTTTTAGGTCGCTATATTAACCACATGTTCAGGTAATTTTCAGTGCTGTAATTAGTTCAGCTAAAGTACTTATGAAATATTAATAATTTCCGGAAGCAGATATACCTTGTGTACTGTGATGTTTGTACAAAAGGCTGGTACTTTTTGCCCTGCACTGGGCTCAGATTCACATGGCAAAAATACCATCAAATTCATTAAATAACCAAGGCCATTTGTTCCTTGTTCATTAATATTTACTGATGAAATATTAAATGGAGTTTGTTCTTTACCCTCGTTCCAATGTCACACATTAAAAGGTATTTTTTTATCAGAATTATTCTGATTACGATATAAATATATATTCTGATATGAACAAAAATCACATTACTGGTTGTGGCTGTTTGACAGTGGTGTTTACGAGCATCAGGTTTCCGTAGGTTTATGCATTTGATTGAAGAAAAGTCTTCTGCTATAGGAATAGCTTGTGATCTACAGCCTAGCATACAAATCAAAACATCGATTGTGTCAAATTTGATTTTAACTTTTTAAAAATCTTATTTTTGTAATGGCTTCATAAGTATAATGGATATCCAATGGTGTATCTCCAGTGTGAATTCCCTTCCGTGACGTCACAATAAGTAAGGTTTTTCAGGGCGTCTTCTGCTAATTAACATATGTATATAAAGCTTTCCCACCCGCATATTAACCCTTTAATTCTTGACAAGAGATGTTTGAACATTTCTGACTGATTGGAATAGTAAAATAACTTATTTAAAAAGAGACGTACGCTTCCATTGCTGCTTGTCTGGACCGCTCCTTGTATTATCTTTGTTACTTGTTATTATGATGTATATTTAAAACATGGTTGAATAAATTGTCTTATTGAACTTAATTATATCTTGTCATTATCTGCCCCCCTTTGATATGCAATCGCAGATTCGAGCTAGCAGAATTTTTTTACATGGTGCATTCTTGAAGAAGAAAAAAAAGACAGCACTTATTTTACCAGAAGTCATATCTGTTTTGAGAGCAATGTCTTAATGTCTTATCAAAAAGAACAATGCAGCCATCGGTTATTATATATATTTTATCTAGTTTTTTTAGTGGTTTTGAAGTGCAATAAAACGGTAATTTGGCATCTATTCATGTCATATAATACGCCATAAACGGGATCGTGGGTTATTTTGATACTGCTATTAATGTAGTTCAAACCGAGCATAAAATACTGTTCCACAAATGAGTATTTTTTTATTTCACCCTTTGACACGACCGTTGTATATTTACGTGGTCATGGTACTGGCTGCATTTGATTCTGCGTATTACATTGGGTGCATCTTTTCGTTTCCCAGCCCCTTCTTTTACTCATTAAAATAAGTCTCTTCTTATTTAAAATCTTAGAGCTGCTAAAGTGGGTCTGTTTGAGAAAAAAATATAGAATTTCCGATTAAAAATAATTAAAGTAATCAGTGTTTGACTTTTAGCGGAAACTTAAACTATATCTACAGATTATTTACATGTTTTGATACAGGCTACATGCGCTAGAGGCAAGATCACCTTGAAAGTAATGTCTCCTAAAATTATTCGTTTGAGTAGCCTCTGTATGGATGAGTCAAATTTCATAATGAGTCGGCATTAGCTTACGAGCTCAATAAACAATGTCATTTTTATAGCAAAAGGATTTTGGCTGGTTTTTGCTATGTCAAACCAGTTCAGGTCAACTGAGGACAAATTTTTATGTTGTCTATTGACTGAATTCAAAGCACACGCTATATTACCAACAATTCAACGGTGACTTTCTCAGCATTGACAAGATTTCTCCATTTTTTTTTCTTCAAAACTGACCCTGCTTTCACTCGCAGTAAGAGTTAATAGACAAAGGAGGGATTTGGACAGAATTACGATGAGTGGAACAATCTTCGCTCTAGGGGTAGCTGGCTATTTGCTAACACCACAGAGATAGTTCTAAACGTAACATTGACAGTTTTTTGTATGACTCCACATGACTTTGTACAAAACATCTTTGTTCGCTTTCCAAAAAGGGGGCCATAACTTTCTCAGATTTGAGGAGTTCTGTGCGGTCACTAGCATTGTGCAAGAATGAGCTGTCCTTTGACTTGTGAAAACAGAAAAAATATGGTCCAGTGGATAAGCTGAGGATTAACCATTACATGCTCTGCCAGGTCATAAATGGGTTGGCGTCTGACCTCTATATCAGCGGTCATTGTAATTTGATTGTCACATAAATGTGCAGAGAAAAGGGAAAAAAGTTACACGAGTAGAGAGACTTTAACCGTTTAATTTTCTCCTTTGAGGTCATCTGAAGCACACTGACTTATAGATCAAAACAAAACACGCCGAGTTATTCTTATGACATAAAACAGGCATATATTTTGCGGTATAAATATATTTTTTCTTACCTGTTGCGTATCAATAAGGTGATGTCGTATTCCAAAGTGGGCCACTGCCGTTTGCTATTGCATATGGGTTGACACTTTATTTTGACCGCTAGTGCTCACTTTCTTGTTTCTGTTTCAAATTAACAAGCAGCGCTGTAAAGTTTGGGCAATATTCGACTCCCTCGACACCTTTTCCAGGGCAACTGGGAAGTGAGTTTTAAATAGGAAAACTGAAACAATTTGATATTTGAACACAAAGTAACAAGGAGAGAGCGAGATCTCAGATTGTTTGTTTGAGAAAAAAAATGAAAGGAATGGCTCGATTTTTGTCCTTCAGTAGCAACAAGTGGCTACATCTGGTGTCCTAGGATATTTTAGCACCCGGATGTCTTGGCCCACCGGCCAACATATCCTTGGATATATGGACCTCCCCGGGCCATCTTACCACCCACCTGGGACGACCAAGATATCCTAAGATCTGTTGACCCCTCTGATAACATTTCATATGGAAACTTGACTTGCAGAAATATTAAAAAAAGATTTCGTCATCATGCAAATATTAGTTAGTGTTTCATTGGATAATAATTGCTATTTTCGAACCCTGAGCCATATTTTGACCAGTTCCCATGTATTTTCACTTGATGTTCCATAGGAGGGCCACGTTATACTGGAGGGGGTCAAGATATCCCAGGATATGTTTTTCGGGGGGGGGGGGTAGGATATCCTGTAACACAGGTGCAATATCTGGATCTATGGGTCTGAAATGAAAACGAGGCAGCCGCTAAATTGGAGTCATCCCTTGACTGATGTCATTCTTCACTTGGTTGACATTTCCGTGGACAAGGGGAGAGCTGGCAGCTATTCACCTGTAGGTTGAAAAGTGATATATTGACACGTAACATGAGCATAAAGCTCAACCCACCCCAACCCCCTTTTCACCAAAAAAATGTTTTATTAACGAGACAGGCTGTGTGCAAAACACCCATGTACCTGTCCCAGGGTGTTTAATGGTACACGACCCCAATCTGTACATCACATAATCACCCGCCGGGAAGAACGCTACGAGATACGAGACAAAATCATGTTTAAATCAATTTACCCATGAAAGCGCCCAATTTTAACCTCCATTCCTGCTGTTCGCTTGGGGGCTAGCCACCTACAAGGCTTTTAAAAATATCGAGGTTCTATGGCCGCCACTTTGTTAAACAAAATACTCCCAATAAACAGGTGATTTATCTGCCCAAATAATACGTGTAATTGAAATTTCAGCACAAGATGATATGGGAAAAAAGTATGCTTTGACATGTGGGGCAAACGAGGTTTGTCAAATACAAGACACAAGCAGATGCTCGTAGTGTCATTTTATATGTTGCAAACACTTTCTCTGACAAATTACTTCGTTCAAAATTCTCACCAAAAAAACCTAATATCTTTATGTTTTAAAGACCTAAAATTACATGGTCTCATACCTGTGAACTGACAGTTTGCCTTTAAGCAATTAATCAGTAAGTGAATAAAGAGAGGATGACAGTAAAAGACGAACTATTATTTAACTAACCACTGTTAATTAAGTTGACTCGTCATTTCAAAGATAATGGTTCCTTAAGTGGTGAAACCGAACTTTTGAGGAATGTTGCCGCAAACGGTGACAGACAGAACCATCTTTGTATTAAAAGGGGACATGAATTGGAGGAGGGATAAGCTTGTTCAAATAAATGTAATATATTTCTTTCAGGAAATGTTTGACAACAGGTGTCAACGTTAACTTAGGTTAAGCCAATATCATTGCAAACAGAGAAACTAAATAGTAGAAAAAAGAAAAAAAAAGAAAGAGAGAGAGAGAGAGAGAGAGAGAAAGAGAGAGGGAGAGAGACAGAGCGACAGAGCGACAGAGATCGAGAAAAAGAGAGAAAGAAAGTTTCGAACCGACTTGTTTTCGAGCAACATAAATGAAGACACTTTGAACATAAAACTTTAAATTACAAGTAAAGAGTGAAACTGTTAATCAATATTATATATATATAATATATATATATATATATATATATATATATATGCATCCGGTAATTATTTCAAAAACAATTTTATGCTTTTTTTTCTCTTCGCTTTTAGCAGAATCTCATATTACTACACTGCAAGGAAGAAACCTTTAACCCAGAATTACCTCTGCAAACCGGTGTTACCATACAAGGTTAACATAACTCAGTGGGACCCGGGGAGGAGCACGTCTGAAAGGCCATTGAAAAAGCTCCATCACAAATGAGTAGAACTTCACTAGCGTAAAAAAAGGGGGGCCTTTAGTCACGTCTTGTTCTAAATAGACATTTATTTGATAAGTTTCAAGTTAGTTAATATTTAATCATGTATATTATATTGCCACTCGCAGAGCTTGTGAATAGCCACAATCCTTAAATCAGTGACTTTGGACACGAATAGTATGTTTTGTGATATATTATGAGTTTAAAAGGAAAGCGTATCAGCAAAAAGTCAAAATGATAGTGCGCCTTCTAAACACTTGAGCCAAGTCGCCAAAGTTTGCCATCCCACCACTGATGGTAAACAAGTCTAAAAGCTTTTTTTCTGCAAGAGTTTTTTTTTGTCTTCACAAGACATTTGATTTTTTTCTTAGAATTTTAAGTATGACCAACCCTTAGAAGAGAACCGTTATTATGTTGTCTTGTTTTTATGGCATACACTTGAAAGCGTAAATTATAATCATAACTCGAACCTAACCCCAAATCTCCATTTTAGCTATGATATATCTAAAGTTTAAAAGGCAAAGGAAACGTACTGTTCTATTAGTTGAAATTCTGCAGCAGTCGTTGATATACGCCAACATGGGTAAGATAAAAGCAACTCAAATATCTGAACCAATTCATACGTTAATGGAAAAGCGGATGTGCCAAGATATATAAGATTTAAATTAATAAACATTGTTCTTGGTTTGGTTCATTTATTTCTTTTCATTTCTTTATTCGTCTATGTACTTAACTTTGCAAAGAACGTCTAAATACCACCTGTCTAAATAGAGAACTAAAATGGGATAGATAGAACAGGCTACTCGTCACCCCTACGGAGTTCAGTTCAAACACTTGAGAAATAGAAGATTCTGTAAGCTGACAAAAAATACCATAATGTATTGTCACAATTCATAGTCATTACGTGATTTTAATAATTTACTGGTTTCCCGTAGATATTTATTTCAAAACCAATTTAAATAAATGCATAAAACATATATAGCTTTTATTGATATTTAGTAAATAATTAGTGCCAAAGCTGCCTTTGCACAGCTTGTTATTATTAAGTCATTTTATAGCTTCACATTTTTTGATCAACTCTATCAAAAAGATATTTAACGAAAGTATATTTTATTTAACTTGTTACATAACGTCATTCTTAAACCCATCATATATGAATACTGTTAAACATGTCCTTAAGAAGTGACAGACGAAGTGAACCACAGGAGGTAACTGTTTTAATTTAAATGTATGCAATAGTTTTTATGGCAGACTGTCGCATGTATAGACCACTGCAAAGGTCTCTCCCAGGATCACGGATAAACCTTTGTTCAAAGTACTGGAAGCATCACACAGGAGCGGTTGAGCCATGTTATATTTCTCCTTCATATCCTACAGCCCACAGCTTACTCTGTTAGCATATAAAGAATTCAAATCGGTGCCGATGTTTTAATTCAAAATATTTCTTTCAAAGAGATAGTGACCGTCACAAGTCTTTTTAAAACTCACCAATGCCCTCTTCAAGTCTTAACACACACCTGCTGAAAATGGCAGGATAAAAGCAGTCAAGAAAGATCACATATGGAAGCGAACGTTTATCAAAACAGGTTATTACAAGTGGACACTAGCCTAGAGACATATTCAGTTGCTAAATAATTTAAGCAAAAGGAGCTAATTTCTTATTAAATATTACTTTGTATACATCCCTTGTTTATGGAGCCCTTTTAATCATGTCTGTATAGGGTACAGCTTTGCAATGATATATTACTGCTGTAAGCTATTCATGTTTTGACAGAACACTTATTTAAACCACTAAAGCCCCAGCCGAAGGTCTTTATAATAGCACCTTGTCCGTCTTTACATCAAAGATTCACAAACATGCTTAAAGTCCCCCATTTCATTTTTAATTATCTATGTCTTTTCATAAATATATTTGAGTAAAACATTTTCAAAACAAAAATAACAATGTACATAAGTTATCACAACACCATATTCTAAGATAATTAAAACCAAAATTTAAATTTTTTAAGTTATTTTCTAGAGTAGCAGTAGTACAGACATCGTTCATTATTCTTGGACAGAGTCTTAATCAACAGAGCGTTAATCTACATTTTTCAAACAAAGACAAAACTGCCTCATTAATGATTATATAATGCGGGGATATGATTATATTATTTTATATTCTATTATTTTCTGTTCTCTCGTGTAAGAATCAATAAGCTGATCCATAAGCTGTATCAGACTCGATTGTATTCCAAAGAATTATGTCGTTGAATTTCGTTTCCCAATTAAATTTTAAAAAAAAGGAATTTAGGAAATAACCATTTATGTAGGGCTAGTACTTCTACAAAACATTGAATTTTGAATTGTGAATTTCAGTATCTATGATCTGATTTTAAGTAAATACTGGCAGGTTTCTAGAGTAAGGTTTTGAACACATCTAAAGATATTAAGCTATTTCCATAGTTAAAGCCCTTCGCTTATTTGTAAATTATATAAGTCTTTCTCTCTGATTATTTTAAGTACTCTGGTGTCTTTATGATAAACTACATCTAGACCTTTACTATAACCTTATTTATGCATGTCCAGGGACAACAACTAGGTTTTATAAAAAAAAATACTTGTTTTTCGGAAACGTCGATGATTGTCAGCAATCAAAATATTCACGAAAACCTATTTTAACATTCTGCATACGTGAAATTGATCTTTATATCATGTCGATTAGCTATTGGTATTTTTAAATTGATCTGATTAGTTCTTTCCATATCACTAAATCTTATGTTTCATGTAAGGTCTAATATAAGGAATGTAAGCTCTAGAGCACAATTCTCGCATTTCAAACACGTTTTCCTCCGATAAAAACAGTAAAGTTCTGATCCGAATTGATCAGAAATGGGTGGATTTCATCAAGAGTTTGTCTGTGAATCAGTTGCATTTGGATCTGAGACATTTGGTCCAGAGACATTTGAGCAACACACATTTAGATCAGAAATATATGGTAAAGAGATTTTAGACTAGAAGTGAAAAGTATAACATATAAACGAAATTTTGACAACTAATGCCATAATAATTCTGGCTTTCGTTGCTTTAGTTTTATTTGTTTGGTGTGAGCGTTACTTCGGAGGTAGCGCAACAACAAACATAATGAAATAAAAACAGATCATTTTTCTATAATTTAAATATTTTTCAGGTACATCGTGTTGCCTCGGAATAGTTTCATCACAATTCTATCTCCATTCCTGTAATTTTGCCTTAAATTTTGGAATCCAGATGTAAAGTTTACGGTCGAAACGGGTGTAACGGGGGCTAAAACTGTCCCAAATGTCCTAAAATTGTATTTCCTAAAACCCGGAGCAGGACTTGCTGGTCAGTCGCTTTAGCCGATAATTGCATTTAAAACAATGGACCATTTTTTAAGGATAGGCGGTCAGGGAATAGTGGATAAATGCGAAAGTTACTTGCACATACTGTCATGGAGGGTATTGCTTTAAAATTTAAGCGATATAGAGGATCTTCTGTATTGTTGCTTCGGTAGCTGCGGAAGTGGCTGACAGATAATGACACTGAAAGGCTTCCTTCTGGAGTATTCTAAAAACGAGGCTCTTATTTTGTGGTCTTTTGAGTAGTCTTGAGCAACAACATACAAGAAAATATAATGTTTCTAAACTATTGGCCATGTTCACCGAGTGCAGCAATTAAAATGTTAAAAAAGGACTGTTTAAAACTCCATCCAGCCCAAATATTACTTTTCATTTCTGGCCTAAAGACATTCTTGACAAAATGAAAAAAACCTTTGCCTGCTCTGTCCTAATATTGAGGGCGAAATGGTCTGAAACCATTTGATCAAAAGCAAATAAATATTGTCCACAATTGAATTTAATTTTACCGATAATGCTGCTGATTATCGGAAACTGACTTCATCATTGGATCTCATATTAGTTGATCAAAAGTTAATTTTGATTAATCAGACTTCCTTAATAAAACACGACAATGTTCAGTTTGCGTATCTAATTCAAAATTCCGGCACTGAAGAGAGTGGCCTTTCAAAACGCTACAAAAAAAATGCTCTTAACAAAAATTGTATTTATTGCGCTGCGTTTTATATCAACTGCATGATCCGCGTGTGATCTCACTACCGTAAACATTCTTATCGCTGTCACTGCATCGTTTTTGCCAACTTAGAAATATTTTTAAAAAATTTGAATACTGGGCCGCTGGCCCTTTTTTCTTGAAATTCACTTGAGTTCTTTTTGTCTGGGGCCGCTGTGTCCGAGGACGTTTTTATCTCGGGATGTCCTGTTCCAAGACGTTTTGTCGTGTGTGTTATGTGAGAATTATTCAAACATAAAAGCTGTCAGAAAGATTCTCCGTTTGATGAAATTCATGCACTTGTTATTAGTAAACTGGATTACACGAACTCCCTGCTCTTTGGACTACCAAAAAGTTCATACGAAAACTACAGCTCGTGCAGTCGCTCGAGTTATAATAACTCAGTCACAAAGGAGCGACCACATCTAACTTTGCCTTAGATGTTTGCATTTTCCATTAAGGGGTGAATTGAGCTCGAAGTACTGGTGCTTGTATGTAAATCCCAAAATAGACAAGATTCTTAATAATTCACTGATTTGTTTTCACCACATGAATCCTACGCTTTCTCAGATCTGCTGACTCGAATTTGTTGGCTGTTAAGCAGGACAAACCTTTTACATTTCAGTTTATTTGTAATTCTTAAGTATATGATTGCTAAGTTATTAAATTTTAGATTATTGTTTATTTTTCCTACTATCATTATTGCTTTTTATGTATCATAGAATATGTTAAACTATATTATACCTCTGTGCTGCAGTGACTGCCTAAACAGCTATACCCAGTATAAGAATAATAATGAATTAAACGAGAGGCAGTAATACACTATTTCTTCTACGGCTAAACCATGAATCATTCAGTCTAACATCGTAGCTTATGCCTGTGCTCAGTGACTCGGACAAGTATCAGACGACGCTATTTAAGAGGTGATTAATGTTTGAAAATTCAATACTTTAACCACACTATTTATTTTATATGTTATCAATCTCAGCTTTTTAGATACTATTTTTGAAAGCAAATTTAACGTAGTAACAATGTCAAAATTCTTCAAAATTCGGAAGGTCTATAAATACCTTAGAATATGGGGAAAGATATGGTTGAGAACTTGTACTCATTGCAACATAAATAAACAGTAACCTTGTGTGATTGAATTAGGGTCCTATCAATAAATTTTCTCGCAAATTTGAACTCCAAAATGCGTTTTATTTAATGTATTGAATTATGAGATTTCCATGCTTTATACATATTGAAGCAATAAAAAGCACAATTTATGTTGACTTGTTTCTGACGAGTGTTTTTGACAACGATAACCAAAAGGTCGTCATTTCGGAATACAGTCAGAAAAATGATTAAAGCCATAAAAAGTAAAAACTAATTTGGAGTTATTGTATTATTTACGTTTGTTTGTAATGTCTGGTATCAATAATATATTTTTGTAATAAAAATTCAATGAGTGATATCAGAAATTGATCTTGTGATAGCATGGAGTTATTTTTGATACCACTGATTCTTTATTGATATCATTGAACAGTTGAATAATGACCATTCAATTAATAGTGTCAATAATTCGGTGGATATCGAAAATAAATAATGATAAAAATAAAACAAATAAGATATATCAGAAACAAAAACATGGTTATCAAAATTAAAATATGGAATCGGTATGTAATTTGTGATACTAACATTCAATTTTTGTCTCAACTATATAATTTGTCATATCAAAAATTAAGTTTATTTTATTAGTATTTAATTTATAAGATCAATATATCAACATTTAAAATTGTGATGTGAGTTATTCAATTTTGACTATCAGAATTAATTTTTTTATACAAGAAATAAAGAAATGAAAGCAAAAACGGCATTCATTATACATGGGCTAATCAGTAATTTGTCATAAATTATGTAATGGGGGATTTTTCCCTGACATTAAAGTTTAGGTTTAAACCGAGCAAATCTTTGTCAATTGTAGAATTGAATATTTATTCTGCAACTTGTTTTATGCTTCTATTTAAATTTGCTTTAAATTGCCAATTTAATGGTATAATCAAACATCTACAAATTGAACAAGCTCATTGATTATTACGTTTAAAATTAAACCGTCTATATTAAAAGCAGAAGAATCGCTGGCAGCGTTAATGCAAAAGTAAGTTGAAACCCGCATCCCTCTTTTCCCACCAGCTCAGCACTCACACGCACTGCCGCCACACCCCAATCCTTGTGTTCAGAAGCCCATATGTCTATTAATTGTGCGTTTTCACTAACCACCTTAGTTGTGAGATTAGCAATCGATCAGATTTCTTTTACTATCACTTCCTAATTTGTTTTTTGAATTTTCAAATTTACTCAGGTATTACCAAACTTTACTCGCCGCAAGCAGAACCGAAAGATGAAGGAATACATGTTGCGTCACTTTGGTTGGTTTACATGTCAGCCTCAGGGTCAGTCTGATTTTGTTCCCTCTTCAAAGAAAAAGCGTGTGAAGTATAAGTTACCATAACTTACCGTGACGTAAGAGTTTCCTTGGAGGAAACGAAGAGGCTCAAAGAAACTTATTAAAATATTAGTGAGTCGCTTGAGGTGATTTACGCCCCAAGTGTTTCCTTCTCTTTCCTTCTATAAAGATTCAAAATTGAGGTGCAACGTATTTCAAAGTATAAACCAGAGAGAATATATAAGTTTGGAGCAATTAAAAAATAGATACCACCAGTTTATCTAATATTACTGGAGTGGGATAGAATGTACCCGGTTCAGAACGTGCGCGGGTTCGACTGTACCCTGGACAAAGCGTAACAAGATCAGAATGTATTTGCAGTACCTGGAGGTGTCCATGCTAAATGGCGACAGGTCATATGACCACCAGACAAATGAACACTACTGATATGACCACCAGTGAAATGATGAGCGATTTTTCATTTCGCTGGTGGTCACATGACCGGTGGTCACATGACCGGTGGTCATTTAACCAGTGGTCATTTGGCCTGTGGTCATTTGACCATTGGTCATTTGACCGGTGGTAAAATGTCCTACGCTCGTATCGGGACGTGTGAGCTGTGAATATTATGTCTAATTATTCCTCAAACATGTCTTTAGGGCCAGTAGGTTATCTATACGTTTGGTTGCTGTCCGTATGTTTGTTTGTCTGTCCGTCGGCTTTTACTCCTACTATGACGAACCGTTCCGCGTGTTACTGCGTTCATAGTTACAATTTCCTGTTGCCTCTTTTTTATTTGTTTTACCCACAAGTTATTTAAAACACGAGAAGTCAAAACCACCTTTAGATACAGTTAACACTCTGAACACAACGCCAAAAAACTGATTTGGCATGGACAGGAAACTTCAATGGCTGCGATCCTGGATTTTTATCCGCAATGTCTTGTTCACCTAATAACACAAAAAATACTTTTCCGATCATCAAATCTTAGACTCATTTTAACATTCAACACAAGCTTGGGGCTTGATTTTGGGTTTAATCAGAAAATTCTAAACGGCCGCCATTTTGCAGTCCATCTGAAAATTCTGCGGAACACTCTCGTGTGAACCAGTGACGATTTCTTCTTAAATGATCACAGCCTTATGGAAATTATGTCTGGCTTGAAGCCTAATTTGGTGTCCTTTTAACTTATGCCTGATATGGACGTGTTATTTTCTGACATTTCTTATTTTCCCAGCTTAATAACTAACAACCGAAAAAAAGAACTTTTGCCCTTTGCCGTTAAAGAGTTAATAGACCTCAATCCCAGAGCACCTAAACACCTCTAGCTTAACAATTGGATGTCAACTATTATCTTTCTTAGCAAGAAACATACCGTATCGAGCTTCAAAAAAAAAACGGCTTAGTACGATATGTTTATTGTAGGATATCTTCCCCCCTTAACGTCTTGTGCAATAACACATATATATAACTGTCTAATGTACTGTGGTAAGAAGTGACGTGGGTAGTTGACTACAGACAGCTGGTCGGAGTATGTAAATAGTCCTTTGAGGGTTACTCAGTGCGGAATGCCTTGATCGTACGTTCTGGTTCTGTTGGAAAAAACGCCATATCAATTCTGGTGCCATGAAAATAAACTTGTGTCAAAGAGAGACCCACGCAGCCTGGTAAATCTGGCTGCTTGTTCCACTTAAGGCATGAACTTTATGATTAGTAGTGATAACAATAACATTGACTGCAACAAAACGCACTAACGAATGCAAGAAATAATAGCGTTTGTTTGTTAGAATGCCAAAGCTTAACAACTTTTCGATACGACTTAAAAGACCGAACATTGTTTTGTCGACACCAGTCTGTTTTCTGACAGACTTCCAGACCAACTTTGTTTTGACTGTTAGAGGAATACGGTTTGAAATCAGCTGCAATTTTTATTTAACAAGGGCCAAAACAAAAGCAAATTGGGGCGAAAAATATGAGCCAGGAATTTATAAAGCAAATAATGAGGATGTGCAAGTGTACGATGAGTAGCATGACAAAAAGTAGTGCTTTTAGTTGAGTATTTTTTTTGTGGATCTGCCACACTTTTTGAATATTTTTTTTTAATTTTTCGTAGCCATACACCCTGACAGGTATAGATATTGCGCCTCTTGCCTGGGCATGAACACGACGGTTCAATTCACGACCTCATTACCCCTTTCCCAGCCAAACCACCAGTTACCATCTCCACCCCCTCTCCCGCTACCCCCCCCCCACCCCCACCAACGCATGACATAGTAAGTATTTCATATAGTGCAACAGCCCCAAAACCAAATCACAGCCATTGATAATGGCCGCGGAATTATCTTCATAGCTAGTGATTTTAATGACAACTTACTGACCCGCCAATTTTCCACTGCGTGATTAAGATTTGTACCCTAAATTGGTCTGAAGGCCTATCTTGGGAGATCATTACAGCATTCTGCCCGAGGCATTGGTCTACCCATTGCATCTCAATGACATAATCAGTAGCTCTTCCACGGAGTGTTATTCTGAGGCTTTGTTGAAATGAAAATTGATATTTTTGCTTATGGCTACGGTTTAACATCAGAGCCTTTCTCAAACTTAAAGGGATCAGCTGCACATGAAAAATGAATAATATTTTAATAGATAATCTTTATGTAACGGATATCGTCAATAATTCTGCACGCTCAAAATATCTAAGCTTCATCACGCCTTACCATTGAACTCTCATTTTGATAGTGTGTCTTCAGGGCAAAATGGGGATTTTAAACAATCTTTCTTCACCCTCTCTCCACCGTTACTTAAGCGCCTGACTAAATAGCTAGGTCAGAGATCGCAAAACCCCCTCGCTAATTCTACCCAGTAATTTTCACTAGAGACTTCATTCACGTTTACATTTTCACATCTCCATCTGCCCTCCGCTTTCCCTTATAATTTGTAATAAATAAAACCTGACATGTAACATATTTGTGGTACACTAATTGGGTACAGATACAATCGTACAGAAGATCCATTTTCGTCCCTCACAGTTTCTACTGAGCGATAATTGGACATCTGTCGGCTCTCAGGTATCCAATGACGCACAGGCAAGCGACTGCAGGGTAATACGAATATTTTGACCGAAAGACGTGCACATTTTACAAAGAAAAATTAACATATTTCAGCAGTGGACCAAATATTACAAAAAAAAAAAGAATAAATATTACCTACGGAGCATCAGGTGTACAAGACTCGGAATTCAAAATAAGGTTATTCTTGAACCTATCAAATACCATTCACACACGCAACAGAGATTCCCAAATCCACACCAGTTAAATTTTCCACATAATCGAATAAAATGCAGGTGGGTTCTTGGTACTTTAACTTGCGTATCACTTTTTGCGCTGTTTTGGATCAGGCGCTTGCTGAAAAATTTGTACTGTATTTGTAAAACTTCGGATGCAATATTTATCCATACTCTTTGTATCTTAATGTCACTGCGAAGTAAGCCAAACTGGAACTTCCAAACTTCCCACCCCAACGTGAAGCCAGCGTTCATAATAACATTAGCGTACACACAGATACACATAGCTAATATATCCCTCCCGCCCCACCCCCTTCCACCAGCCTGTTAATGGCCATTTACTATATAGAGTACAACCTGGTTAATGCGAACAGCGTTGGGACTGACAAAATTTGTCCGGTGTAACAGTACATATTGAACACTGTACAGCTTCCCCCCTGGGGGAAGATAGACTAGGCTACCCCCCCCCCCCCGGGGGAAGCTAGACTAGGCTATCTCCCCCCCCCCCCCACCTGGTATTTTTTACCCCTATTGGTGTCATTTTCTGAAAGGAAGATGAAGTTGAGCATACAAGAAAGCGCTTCTTGGATAATGTGGATGTTATTTATGATAATCTTAGCGATCAGGAGTATCCACCTTGGCTCTCTAAAATGTTGAAAAGGATATTAAGAGAAAAATAAAGAACGTTCTGATCAAGGATACTTTTTTATATTGTTTGAATTATGTTAAATTTAGTCAATAAAGTATTTCAAAATAGTTTTATACAGTTTAATTGAGTCCATTTATTCTCATGAATAAATATTATCAAATAATTTACACGCAAAAAAGTTCGAGGGGGGAGGGTCTAAATATACTGAAGGGGGGGGGGGAGAGATAGCCTAGTGTAGCTTCCCCCTGGGGGAGGGCTGTACAGGGGGGGGGGGGGTAAGACAGCCTGTTACACCGGATAAGCAGGGAGTCCAGATTACTCAGGTTATACAATAATGGCTTGGTTTGTCACCTGAATAAATCACTGTTGGTAATGGCATCTGTCAAATTACTGCCCGTTAGAAATTATTGAATTCAAAGTCCAATAGACTCTGTATGAAAAAAAAAAAACAGAAGGAAACTTTTATCATAGCCCCCCCCCCCCCCCCCCCCCCACAAAAAGCACTACATCCGCCCACACAGCCCAAGCCTAAAAATGATGAAATTCATGGTTGGAAGATAACATGCAAACCATGCATTTAGCGTTAAGTAAATTTTCTTCAATATGCGTCTGGTCTAAAACCCCGGAAGTCCTGTTGGATGAGGCCAGAGAAAAAAAAACAATACAGACAGAATTAATGATACATAGAGAACAAAAATGGTACAAAGTCCCTTAATTGAATTTTGCGAAAAAGTATTTTTAAATTAACAGCCTGATCATGGGTGGCAAAAATGATGTTTTAACAAGACCCAGCAGTCCTCTCAAAGCATCAATCATTGTTGTTTACATTCTTGATTACAGAGGTAACTATTATGAATCTATTAACTAATTTTTTAACTGTGCGTGATGATCTACATATTGTATAAATAAAAAAAAAACTTTAAAACTTGTTGAAATGAGTTTTTTAAGAGTTTTTTTTTCATGTACTTTTTTTCAAAAAGGGAAATTCCTTTAAATAGACACGCAAGTTTGTTGCCCTATGGAACCCATTCGAAATGCGCGCTGTCATTAAAAATGACGAGGTATTCGATTACCGACAAGCCATAGGCAGATTGGAAGTGTCAGTTATTCCCTTTCATATCACACCACTAATTAATAAACTGTAATGACATTTCGTTTTGTGACCTAACCATTAACAAACACACCCACATGAAGATACGAATTATATGGAAACAGTGTAAGATTATTCGCTTTATTTCTTATTGATAATAAATGTTAAAATGTCTGAAACTAAAAGTAGTATCTTTTAGTTCTGACAGATCAGATAATATTGCTGCACCATACCTATGGTGTCAGAACAAGGGCTGAGATGAGCAGGAGTGGTACAGCTCTGCGGGGAAACTCAATTTTATCACATTAAAAGATGTACGTCCATTTTGTTTCAGAAAATGAAAAGTTACATTTATAAAAGGAAGCAACATTTTGAAAAAAAAGATTCAATCAGACTGAAGCACATTTTTTAAAGTCGAGACTTATTGAGTGATTGTATTACAAAATCAACAATAACAACAACAACAACAATAATAATCATAATCATAATAATAACAATGATTTTGATTGTGTTTGTGTGAGGGTTGAAAGGAGGGTCGTGCTTAGAGAGAAACTACAATACATACGGGTCATATTCAAGCTACACTTGATACCCACTGAAGTAAAAATGCAGTTCATTACAAGTAGTAAAAGGCTTGTCATTGCTACAAAATTTAAGCTGAAGCAGGTGTTCGTACTGCCTACAGAAAAGGCAAACACGAAGCAAAACTAGACCGTTTTCGCTACCGTGTAGCGCAAATTACACTTGGGGGCCACAAAAAATCACTCTATTTCTAACCGTTTTCGAGATAATCGTTAACTTCCGGTTTTTGATTTTGGCCATGTCCGAGGAGGTCAAGGTCAGTGGCGTACCCCTTACTTATCGTCTTTTAGGCCCCTAAGGTAAAAAATAAGCTCAGAATCGTTCTATCTCTAACCGTTTTCGAGATAATGGTCAACTTCCGGCTTTTGGCATTGACCATGGCCGAAGATGTCAATAGTTTTCTAAGGTGATAGTTAAACTAGAACCTTATTTCGCTAGCGAAATGTTAAACACTTGATAAATATTAAAACGCAAAAATACTTCCTTCAGTTGGTTATTTCTTGAATAATATATTGCAAACAACACAGCTTGAATACGTCTTATAAGCCGAGTAGTGTTTGGTTTTTGTTGGCTGAAGGTTTTATTGACTGAGCAGGCATACGCCGTGTTATCTATTTACGCAGTGAGAGCTCGCACAAGGCTCAGCAACTGTGTTCTGTGATGTACGGATTTTACGGCGTCTAATCCCCCTCTATCAATGAGCCAAATTTCATCACTCTTCAGCAACTGGGAAAAACCCAAACGCTTCAGCTAACTTAGACTTGCACATCCGTGCTGTGTAGAGAGTTGGGCGATCAATACATCGAGGCTGATATCACGCCATTTAAATCAAAGTATTTGCTAGCTTATAATGGGCAACATGTCAGCGTCCATTTTTACATATTAAATATTAATGAATTTCTAAAAAAAGATCAGTTGGACCAACTACACATCCAACATTATGTCTCGTCCTAGCCCTAGCAGTCTCAGAGGAGTCTGCGTGACAAGGCTTTCAAATTTTAAATTTCAATTTCTATTTGCATATAAAATATTAATGAATTTCTTAAAAGATTGAGCTGGACCAACTAGAAATGCTATACTATTTCTCTGCCAATTTGGTTGTACTAGCCCTAGCCGTCTCTGAGGAGTTCGCGTGACAAGGTTTTGGCGGAAGAAAGGGAAACATATGGAAACACTTTTCCGAATCGTACGAAAGCAGTAAACTAGGGGATTGAAAATACCCAAGTGTAACTAGACTGCTTTCGCTGCCTAGGGGCGAAAATTACATTTCAGACAAAAAAATACGATTCTGAAAGATTCTGAAAATACTTTGCTAAATTAAATGCCACGATAACAGTTACTAAATGAAATGCCACAGTAACTATACCAGTAACTACCACAGATTAACGTCTAACGTATTTCGCATAACATTGAATGGATATTGGGTAACCAACGCTGTTTAGATGTCGGAGTCACACTAAAAATACAAAGAACTTCGGATGTTGAAATAGAATTTAACTTCTTTGGGACAGAAGGGCAATAATATACTAATAAAGAATAAAGGGAGATAGCTGGTAAATGAGGTATAAGTAATCTGCAGTGATTTATTTTGTGAAAGCCACTTACTGCAACTTCGTAACATTGGTCATTAATTGATTCTATTAGGTTCGATTAAAACGGAATTATAAAACATTGAGTGACAAGGAACTCATATAAAAAAATGATGATTCCGACAATCGGGTTCGACAGCGGTCCGATGGGTTCTGGCAGCAGTGACGATGGTTCCGGCAATAATATTGTGGTCACCACACTGATCCATGATGTTCTGGCAGCTGTGACAATGGTTCCGGCAATAATGTAGTGGTTACCACCATGATCCATAACGTTCAGCTGTGGTTATGGTTGCCGCAACAATATAGGGGCTAACGCAGTGGTCCATTGGGTTCTGCCAACGGTGACGATGGAGTGGTTCGGTGAGTTCCACAGTGGTCCATTGGGCAGCAGTGACGGTGGTCCCGGCAATAATATAGTGATCACCACAGTGATCCATGGTGCTTTGGCAGTGGTGACAATGGTTCCGGCAATGGTAACGATGGGTCAGTTATCAATTCAATGGATTCCAGCAGAGGTCACGATGGTCATGGAACGATGACGAAGGTTCTGGCAGCGTTCCAGATGTTTCCAACACAGCTGAAATAGTTCGGACATCAATAGAGACACGCCGATATGTTACAGTTCTAGACAACATCAAATCTCAGCAGAGTGGAAGAGAATCGCACCAGTGCAAATGATTCAATCCGACCCCATATGTTATTGGATCCCACAAATGCAGAGGCAACGTCACCCTCCTAATACTCCTCATGGGCCCTACAGCGGCGAACAGTACAAAACTCTTTTAATTTATCCACTATGTAGTTATTGGAAAAGCAATTCCAGATTTTATTGTTTTAGTGGTACAATTCCGGACGAATGTACTTATCCTGGAATGATATTATGGTGCGATTACTTTCCCTGGCTCGGTCTGGCAAAGTATACTTAACCTTGGGCAAGTATAGGGGTACATCACAGCCAATAACTCAACACAAATATTGTTTACGCGATGCAAATTTTTTAGCAAATTTAGAGATTCCTCTTTAGTATAGCCTATAACTTGTGATAAGTATGAGTAAGCATAAAATCGTAAATTATTTGTTTTCTTCCTAAACCAAAGTATCTTTTAGTAGAATTGATTTGTTTCATTTGCTAAGTAAAAGATTCAGAAACAAAGTTCCATAAAGTAAACAATTAGGCAGAAAAACTATCTAGATAATTTCGTGTATCATTCTGTGTATGTAAAATAGTAACAGTGCTTTGTTAGGCTTTAGTAAGAAGTAAATAACATTCCGTAACAACGATTCTTTAAAATCTATTACAAGCTAGCATATGCACAGCAGTGTTTTGTCTTGGAGAAAGTTGCAACAGTAGATTTGAATACATCAGATAAAATCTATCATTTCTATGCTTTATATTGTTATTGACGCGACACCACAACGTGAACGAGTAGCTGTTGTGTCTATTTAACGGTTGACCAAGAGAAAAATCTACCCAGTATGTATAAACACAAAGCAGATGGGTATAAAAAGTAGTTCCCTCCCTTCAGTATGACTGTTTTCCTGAAATACCCATTGGGTTGGACAAAAGGCCTAATACACAACAGATCGAACTGCGGTTTGAATGCCAGATAAACACGGTTGCATAAGCTACTGTCTACTAGCTGAACATGTTTTATTACAGTTGTGTTGGACTTGTCGTCTAGTAACCAACTTCTATGTGGAAGCATTTATTTCACAGCAATCTCAAGGCTTCTGTGATATTGGTTTATTCTCTATCCAGAGACAACAGAGTCATTGCAGCTTTTCTTTGGAAAGAAATGATCGATAAATATAATTCGTCTAACTGTATTTGAGCAACTAAAGAAGGTAAACTGTAGACCTACAGAATGCAACCATTCAAAATACTATTCCATAACTGATGTCTGATGTAATACTTTTAATTCCTAAAAGCTCAACATAGAAGCTGAAATAATGCATGCTGAAGCGTAAAATGTCTCATCACTCAATGCTAAAATCAAGTATAAATGCTTGTTGGCATAAACCCGGATCTAAAATGACTCACCTATCGAGATTTCACCTGGAAATAGATGTCAAAGAAAACACACAGCTAGCGAATTCATACCCACCAAGCTATACCAATAACTTTATTTGCCTAATGTAAATTGTAATGGATTAATAGATTAATAAAAAGTAACAGATTAATCGCAATCTTCAGAAATCATTAGTCTGCGAAACGATTAAACACTTAACTTAAATTTGTTGAGCAATGCGTCTTAAAACTAAACACGGACCTGTTAAAGTGAATTGCGATAAATTGGCACTCTCTTGCATTTAGAATTAAACACGGATATTGCGACTGTTTATGTTCGTATATGGTAAATAAAATATAAAATGTATCTGTGATTGTTAGCGCTGGACAAAAACACGGTTTGAAGATCGAGTGAGTTGGCGGTTTATTATGGCTTCACTGAAAGCTTAGGAATCTAAGCCTTGATTAACAATTCGGCGCGGTGTGAAGCGACACGAAGCAAAGTGAAGCGTAGCGAATGTCTGAAACACAGAGAACACTGCACATCGATTCACCCATTCTAATTGACACGAATCTATATAAGACAAATGTACACACATGAAATACTGCCGGAAACATGCTGATCACCATTTAAAATCAAACACAGAATAGATTGCACGTAAATTTACATAAATCCAACATTCAGGTATCTATTGAACATCTCTGCCACTTCTTTATATTTTTAAGAGTTAGTCACCCATTAAATTTACAGAGTTTCCTCTGCAATACAGCAATTTAAATTAAGTCACCGACTTACCAATTGTTGCCAAATTTATTTTTACACGCCTTTATTTTCTTTATTTTTCTCTTTCAGCGTTCAACTTATTTAGTCTGTCCTTTTAGCCATCTGCCCGGACTACCGCAGATCAACCTATTTAATAATTCGGATCGTAACCTATCATACGGGCTGGATATTTACCCTGGCCACGAGTAAGTCAATAACTTTCCGCCTAAACATTGAGCTGCGAATGCCGCTAACATATTTCTTTGGACTGTTGTATTTTCACCACCAAATGTGAGTTGAAGTCTATCCATCGATATTAAACTTTCTCTAAATAATATTTTTGTTTTGTGAAATCTTAAAGTTAAACGCAAAAAAAATCACAGTGTTTTTCCAATTGAAATATTCGAAAACATTCAGTTTAGAAATAGAATCACCTAAATTCCCATCATCCCCTGGCTTTAGCATCTGTACTAAATAGGATGATCCAGGCAGAGATATTTCACAGCGGGCCAATAAATTAAACCTGGTGCGAGTTTACTGCAGGTTCAAATGTTGCCAGCTATTGTGATACAGGCTAAAGTATAAACGGTAGAACATTACGTAATGCGAATCACGGCCAGCGAATGCGGAATCACATTTGCATAAAAAAGGAAAGAGGAAACCACACACTTATACATACCGAGAACTGTTTTTACAGCCATTTAAATCACGCATCTTTCAAACCATCAGATACAAGAAAAGGTAATAAGATTCAAAACAGAATATTACAGTGATAAGATCTCAGTGATAAACTTTAAAAAAAAAGTGTCCACGGAGATGGAAAAAGCTTTACAGAGGGTAGCACGTTCAATTTTAAAGATATTACTGGACAATAACTATAGAACTATTACAACGCAGTTTGACTCTTGATGAATCTATATGTTTAATGTGTGACTTTCAATGAACAACACATAGTGTATCGTGAGAACTAAAGCTGATGACCGAAGCATTGAGCTGGTCAGTAACCGGAGCTAAAGAGCCAAAGAGTTATAGGCAGAATTATGCAGAAAATATATATGTTTGAATTGTTTTTCCTCAACAAATATGACCATGAACTAACACGTTTGCCCTGTGAAAATAACCAAGAGTACTAAATTGAAGTCTTTTGCTGAACTAATAACGTCTAGATTAATTTCTGGCTTCTTATTGTTAAACAGATATTCAATAAAGTCACAAATTAAACGGAAAAGAAAATACTATAGAAGTTGTCTTTATGACAAATGTATTTTACATGTCAAAGATTTCTGAGTTCGTCATGTAAATAGCGACAGTAATATAAGAGGGTCAGTGCTTTGACTTCAAGTGTCCATATATATTTGTTTTGTCTTATTCACCGTACGCGCTGACTTATGTTGGTGTCTTGCGTTATGTATTTGTCTTACTCGTGATACACGCTGACTGAGCTTTTAACTGATGTGAGGCTAATTTTGTCGCCGGTTTTAACTGCATGTTTAAATTCTTCCATCTAACGTTTAAACTAAAGCTGTTTTTTAAACATTTAGGCTTTAAATAGATATTTTAAAACGTTTATAAAATGAATTATGCACATCATTATGGCATGTTATATTTGTTATTTGGAATAGTAATAAAAAGTACCCTTTTGTATAATTTTGCTTATAATTGCCTCTATTTTAAAACACATTAGCAACTTATTTTGCATTTGTAAATAAAAGGCTGCTTTCTTATTGGTCCACAGGGTGTTACCTACTGTCATTATAAAACCAACTGTTATATGATCTGGTGCTCTCGTAAGTCTGATTATATGAAATTGGGTCGAAATTGAAATGTCAGGTCAACATGTGGTCAAGAAAGTGTGGATGATTAATAAATAATCCTTAACATTCATTTAATTTGAAAATGTATGGTTTTCTGAATATCAGACGTCTTTGGAATGTTTACGCATTTTTAAAGACTTTAAAGATGCTTTTTCTAAACTTACTGTGCATTTCGATAAACTCAATAGACATTTTCAACTGGTTTACAGTAACTAAGCAAATCTTACAAGGCTCTGTTTACACGATCACTACATTCTAGCAACGTTTCGCAATTATAACCAAGGTAGTTCTGTTTTTATATTTAAGGATGTCCAAAATAAGGATAAAATAGCATACCGGTGCAGGGGATGTATTCTTCGAACTAGGCTCTTACATGCTCAACAAAGGCAATTGTGATAAGGTTATGTTGATGACATGCAGTTTGGTCAGGTTCGGTTGAGCTGTACCACTTGGCTCATTCTGAAATCATAGGACAGCTTTGTAGCTGTTGTGTAGCTTTACCTTCAGATTGCGATATCAGTCCAACGTCTCTAGACAGTCGCCATTCAGATGACCCGAATCTTTTTAAAAGCTCCAAGCGTCGTCAGATAAATGTCGTTGTTTTTGTTTTGGCTGATGTTTTTGCACACAAACATAAAGTATTACTTCGTACTTACATTGCTTAACGGAATACATCATGGGTAAGGTTGTTCCATTGAAAATTTGCTCTCTTAGCAATAAACTACAATGTCTTATTGTATTTAAAATCAGTTTTTGGTTTGACGATAAACATTTTTAAAATACAAGGCGGACTTGAAGTGACAAATAACAGGGTATTTAAGTAACAAAGGCAAGGCCAGACCAAGCACTGAGATAATTTCATTCACTTTAGATGTCAATGCGATAAAATGCAATGATAACATTCTTTTAATTGCCAGTGTTGACGCTAATGCGACGTTTGATGAGCTAAGTAATTTTAATAGTGCAATTTAACATATGTAATTGATTTTTACATAAGTTACAATTCGCATAACATGAAGATTTGCAGCTTGGCCTTCATCACATGCAAGGGCGTTTCTATATGTGAGTACGCGCATGGTATTTTTCAGAAACCATTTGATATATATTGAATATGGTATTTTAAGACTTCCTAATGGTGATCAAATGTCATGGCCCAAAAAGACACAGCAGTATGCAGAAAAAGGACACATTTGATTTAATCAATTACACATTCGTAAAACTCGGATTGATACAATGGAACTATTTTGTAATTAAGAACGCCATCGATAACATGAAATTATTCGATTTTTCAATATTTTCAAAGATTTATTATTTTTGTAAAAAATAGCATCTTTCTTTGAATATATGACCTTAACTGAGCTCGTGGAATATTAAAATCTCCACATTGTTTGAATGAAATCTGTCCATTTTAATGCAAAATGCACAGTCATAGCACAAAAAGAAACATCAAAGAATTCCCCTTGAACACCTTAGTTACATTTTGAAAAATACCGCTAAATGTCCTAAACCGCCAAAAGTTCCCCCCACCAAATAACCCACCGCCAAAGTCCTGTTTCACTCAGTTTAGACATCAACAACTATGCAGTTTATGTCCAGTCTTATTCCATAATTGTATTTTGTGTTTTGTAATTTTTTAACTTTTAAATAGGATTTTAAATGGCAAATGACTGAATAACACTGTTGTTAAATTCATACACTTACATTTGTTGTTGTTGTTGTTGTTGTTGTTGTTCGTGTTGATGTTTCATGTTTCAATAAGGGTATCAAAAAGGTTAGGATTTAGGAATTAAAACTGATATGGAATGCGTGAAGGAAAGTTAAAAATTCCAATGGTAAATTACTTATTTCCAATAATGTGCAACCAAAACTTAAAATGTAAAGGAGAGTACAGAGCCGTTGTATCAGCAGCCAGACATACACTGCATCACGCCAACGACATTCTGTGCTCACTTTTTTAATGGATTTTATCGTGTGATGATTTATCAAACATTCATTTTTCTTCCTTACAACCTTACCCTCCTAAAACTAACCTAAAGTATTCCGAAGACTGGGCAGAATTGACAGCTGTACCTTATACCTATACATAACTTATACCTATACAAACGTGTACCTCATACTATACATACCTGGACCTTATACCTGCATATACCTGTACCTTATATGTACGGAATATATTAACTTCAACCCCTGTAGCAAAGGAACAGTATCAAAGTTTCACTGAGCACAGCGGTTACCACCCAGGAAACAACCTTTGTATTTCAATGTGCAAATTTTTACATTGCTTTTTTGTTTGTTTGTTTGGTTCAGACTAAACAAGCCGATTTTTTCATTTAAATTTCTAGCATAAGTCGACGTTTTTCTGTATGAAATATGTATAATGATATAGAATAAACAATTTAGACAATTAGCACTTTATATATCTGTAGAATTCAATTCACCTTGCACTTTTTTCAAATAACTGCAAAATTGTGTGCATGTTTGCGTGACACAGGAGAGTGTATATCTCAAAAGAATTCCGAAGTAAACCTTTGCCATATAGAAAGGGCAATAAAATATTCTTTTTTGCCAACTTTTGAGCTTCAGGTGGTAGAGTTCCGACCCCTAAGTTCCCCAAAGTTAACATTTATCCCATTTCAGGATGTTTTTTTTTTTAATTTAAGTGATCTGAGTAACTACTTACAGCGGTTGAAAACCAATCAGCATGAATTACAAGGAGAGAATTATCCCGGCATCCGGACGTAACTGCCGTACCATATACTCTGTACGAAATAATAAAGCAGGAAGAAACTGTATTTTTCTATTAGTATCTCCCCCTACACACACATACACACACATACACACACATACACACACACACACACACACACACACACAATAAAAATTCGAACAAAAATGAAGGATTTCTTACTAACAACTTTGCTCAGTTATTTCCACTTACAATTTGAAAGAGAAACATCAGAAAGTTATACATATACCCATTTGGGGACTTCATAAGCGTAACGGGATTATACAGTCTTATTGACATTATCTGGGAGGCAAATGCAAACAGTACTTTTTCTGACGGCGCCAGTATCTCCTCCGAATTACACTGGTTATTGATACAGTAAAACCTACAATTTGTGTTGAAAGCTGTGTGTGGTGTTCGGAAGAAGGAGGTGTCCGAATTATCCATGTTATTATTATACAGAAACCAATGGGAAATGAAAAGGGACTGAAATATTTTGTCCGAATAAGGGAGTTGTCTACATTAATAAGGTTTGTCCAGATGCAGGTTTTACTGTATAATGATAGAATTTCAAATCCTGTGTGAAATAACAAAATAAGGACATCCACAAGAATAAGTACCTAAAATAACTCATCCTTTTCGAGGTGCTTCCATTGGAGAGATGGTCCAATCCCGAGATTGCACTGTATTATTGAATGAAATGCCCCACCAAAATTAAGTGTGTGACTTCATCACATTTAACCACAGCGCGCCACACACAGACCTACGCACATTTCTGCAATGTTGAATCTGACGTTATCGTTTTATTTTGGCAAATAGATATGCCATGACCGTATTCTCCATACCCCACAATTGGAATCTCCGGCTGAAGTTAATACCAGTCAATGCCAAAAAGAGATATTTGGATCTTTATTAGCTTTTTCTTTATAGATTGAGCTGTCTTTTCCCATACAATTGCCCCTTTAATAAAGTAATGTCACCTTTTCAAAGGTTTTTTCTCTCTTTCATTTATCAAAGAATATTTTAAATTGACGGTGAAATTTAAATGTTAAAGTAATTTTCTGCACAATTCAGTATTGATATATGGTTCACAAGTGGTATCTGTTGAAATGTAAAGAAGACATTGGTCCCTGTAGAGAATTGTATTATCGCCCACATTATGACTAAGGGTTTTCAATTTCAAAGTCACCCCCGCCGACTGTATAAATGCAAGCATAGCCTTTCCCATTACCTTCTGCAATGTCAAGCGCTCTCCTTTCCAACAATTACTGTTCAGCTCTGAAAGCTATTCCATTAAGCTGTGACTTTAATCACAAACATATAAAAGTTTGAAAGGATATCCCACGTAGAATATATTCACAAGTTATGGAAGCATTTTTTCATCACCGCGGGGTTTTTAATCTCAATTCTGTCATCTGTGGAGTGGTACGCGATGGCAGGAGATTATGTTTAATATTTCTCCAAACTTTGAAATGCTAAACGAAAATACAGGCTCTCGTACAAATAAAAAATATCGATGCGGGCAAACCATTTAAAACTTTAAATGTTGTATTGCAAAAATTAATAAAAGGGGAGTGTTGATAAATGTATATCATAATTATTAATTATAAAAGCCTGAAAGTTTGATTGCCTTTCAAATTAAATTGAAACAGATCAGTTTTCGATTACGCCTTTTACATAATAATTATTTTGTTTATGTTTGTCTTAACACCTGGGACCGAAAGCCACAAAGAGGTACTGTTTCCATCGGCTTCCGCTATCTGTGCTCTTGGAAGGCTTGGTACTAAAAAAAGTAACGGCACATAGGTTTTTTAATAGTATTTCAACTTTGAATGGCGATAGTTTGAAACTAAGTGGCCTTTGGGCATTATTACAAAAATTAAATTAAATTTTAGATTTTATAATTGATGTTTAGTTATCTAAATTATATTTTTGATATCCTTATTGGTATCCTCATACAGTGTTTAATTCGTTTTCGAAAACATTTTTGCTTTAACATCAGGAAACATCTCTTTTTGAATATTTGCATCTCGGAATTAGTGCCACTGCTTCTCGGTGACGCCATAATTTGCAGTCACTGAAAATAAAAACTAAGATAAAATGCTTCAAGATATGCTGCACGAAATGCAGAGGGCAAAAAATACTTCCTTCCTATATATATATTATATATATATATATATATATATATATATATATATATATATATATATATATATATATATATATATATATATATATATATATATATATATATATATATATATATGTATATATATATATACTGTAAGAAATGACGTCAGTAGGTTCATAACTGACATTAGAAATTTCTGTCTTCCTCTCCTTTTGTCGTATTTTTTCACTGTTTACTATAGTTGCGGCTGAAGGTATGCTGTTGCCATGCCATTTCTCCCCAGAATGCATAGCATGTACAGACTTTGAAAGTGCCATTACCGTGTATAAGTTGCAAGTAAAAAAAAGTAATCTTTTTTCCGCATTTCTACCAGCTACATAAAAAACCAAAGATATAGCCACAGGGGTTATTGGCAAACATTTATCGAAGCTCAATTGGAGAAGAAGCTCAATTGGAGAAGTCTGCACCTTGAGACACTCCAGCTGGTGTTTCTTTCTCAATCGGGTGTCATAAAGGTTGTGATCAATCCAGTTTAGTTGCCGCTTCACTTCATAAATACTGTACAGTGGAATGACATTTCCAATCTACTGCACAAAATAAACCCTCTTCATAACCGCCAGTTTAGCTTCATTTGTGTATACACCCGAAGCTTATAAACATAAAAACAATATCAAATCATAGCGTTACCTGATTTTATCTACAGTGAATATTACGATTTGATTTTTGACCTGAAAAGTATTTATTTTTGTTGTCATGTTTCGATTTTTCACATAAGCCTAAGTCATTAGAACCGAGTTAACTTTCTTGATATCAAGGGTTTGTTCAATAAAATTGCACAAATTGCATATCTTTTCCATTTATCTCAGCGAAATTATATGTGAATTTACTAAATAATTTTCCATGTAATTTTCCTCTTTTAGCCCATAGCTCTCGTTTGAAATTAGTAGAAGTCAAATCATCTTCATGTTACAAATAGCATACTCTTTTCAACCTACATTTCGTACATTTTCTTCTGACATTTTAAACTAAATTAGTGAAGGAAATGGTTCGTGTAAATAATGTACGCGAAAAGGTTCATCATAAAGTCAAGGAATTTCAGCTTAAAGAAAAAATAGGCGCACATAAAGATAGCGTGCGTCGATGGACGCTCTTCCTCTGTCTTCCTGGTGTGAATTGCCCTATTTACGATTTAAGCACATAGAATACACCTCTCACCTATAAAATTAGTCACGAAAGGCTAAAGATCAGCCTGCAAAAGTTTCGTGGGAAATGTCAAATCTACTATGCCATGTGTTGCATGAAAAAAACACACACTATTTTTACATAAGACGGATTGAGTAAAATGAAAGGTATTCTGCATATAACAAGTGAGAAATAGCAGTGATTAGCGGCCGATTCGGACGCTGCAGCCCTTCACGCAACAGGCAGGGGGGGGGGGGGGGGAACCCGACACAAAATTACTTGTTGTCATGAGTTTGCTGCATTGCTTTAAAACCAAGTGGACATTTTAAAGTACAGTAGAACCCTGCCATAAAACCCACCTCAAACGGGGATCAGCTTCCAAAAAAGGACCACTTTTGTACAGTTTCAGTTACTTTCTTCCACAAAAAGCTCCGTAACACAGCTTCATCCGGGCAATTGCGCAAACCTCCTTTTTTTAAAACGAACCATACAAAGCATTTCAGGAAACTCTAAAAAAATATAGAAAGGCGATTTTGTCGAGACATGAGAGACTCAATACACACAAACCTATGACACTTCCATGTTCTAGGGAACAATATTCAGATTTCTGACGGCGTGCGTCAAAAAGGGGCTAGGACTTAAGACCATTGACTATATAGGTGTATGTTTCAAATTTTGAAATACTACCAACAGATCACACCCACATATAACAGATTTCTTTACTCTTTAAACTTCAACTGTTGGATATGTTCTTATAGTCTTAAACATCACATTTCCAATGTTTGAGCTAAGCCAAGATCTTATTACATAGAACTTCAAGAATTGCAATATCAAAGGGATTTTTATTCATAAAGCCCAATGGAGAATTAGTCAACGGTTCTACAATTTCATACAAATTTAATAAACATCCAAGTTATTAAATGAAATACAATCCTTGACTTTAGAAACGATGCTCCTTGGATAATTTAAGTGTTCTCTTGGTCTGTATGAAGAACAACTAATCTGTATGTTTTCTTTTACCTATCCAAGACTAAAGGTTAAATTTGAAATAAACTGAGAAGCATGAAGTCAACAAAAATATTATTTTTTGCTTTGTATATAGCAAAAGAGGCTTGAGCGATATCTTGTGTCTAAAGAAAAGTGCTACTCAAATGCTCTAAATTAAAAATCAAAACGCTATTACCTTTAAGCTGATTAGTTACAGGTAAAGAAATTATCGGGTTGTTTCGCGGTGCCTTGATTCATGCTTCTAAAAAGGCACTCAGACTAGACTTGATGAGTTCCATATTGCCGAATGCCGCACTTAAAGTCATTCAAAACGCAATCAAAACTTCGGTTGTCTCCTATTCACGACACGTCAAAAGTATTATTTTAGACGTTTCATGTCTTGTTTTATTTTTTTTTAATATTTTGGCTTCCGTTATGGAAATTAAGTCAAACGATTAAACGGAATTGACATTTAGGAGAGATCCAGATAATAGTGAAACAGATCACATGGATGAACTACACCGCCCAGTGAAGTCTTCAATAAGGGGGTGCCAAATATGGTTAAGGGTGCCATCCCTAGTCTTTATTTTTTATTTTTTGCATATTTTTTATTTTCAAATGAAGGTTTTGAGTAGGTGTAAGCGATTATTTTCGCGACCCATACCTCCCCCCATACTGAGTGTGTTGCGTGGTTTGAACAGCAAACGGTTGCCCAGCCAGATCATTTCTGTGAGATATTGCACGTTTTTAAAACCACATTGCAATGAATGTTCATAAGAAAATAGCAGGTCCTGAACCTCGTATATTACGTATATGTTCTTTATGGTTTTAAACATCATTATCATTTCTTTAGTTTACTGAGAGCGACCCCAAAAGGCACGCCTGTCCTGTGTAAGTCTAATATACCTCCTCCCCCCGCCCCTGTAAATTTGCCTGATGGGGCAATGGACTTGGCTATCCCCCCGTTGATATTCTCAGGTACCCCCCCCCCCCCAAAAAAAAAAAAAAAAAAAAAATCCGTCGTATGTCGAAAATTAAATTGCTAAGACGCATCACTAAGACTTGTCTCTCTCCACTCCAACCCTCTGCTCCTAGACAGGACAGCTGTACAGAGGGGGGCGGGGAGGGGGGGGGGGTAAGGCAGACTGCTACACAGGCGATTGTTATTAGGAAAACGACGAATCCAGGAGCAAGCCAGTATGTTTTCATACACATATGTTGCACTTACTGCAAACAAACAGCTGAGCAACTCAAAAAACACCGTATGAGAGCAAGTATCAGAATTTTGCCGTCATAATTGAACAAACCCGTTATGGGGCAGTTGACATCTTGTAACAACCCCTGGATCTCCAAAGCAACGTAACTGAGAAACAGCCACGAGAACACCGAAAGTGACACTGCCATTTTACATCTTTTTGCATCAGGAACATTATAGCGCATCAAAATTATTGTCCATTTAATGAATAACAAATCTTAGATTCAAACATTTTTAGACAAATCTGTGGCCACTGAACAGTTCTATCCACGCACTGCATTTTACAGAATAATAGTCTTGGTGATTCTAATAACGTGTGGTAATAAATTCTAAACTCATTAAAAACCAGGACAGCGTATAAAGCATACAGAGAGCCCGTGGAGAGAGTTAGCTTGCGTGTTTTATGCTCGGTAAATAACACAGCAGGAATGACAAATTTTCTCTTCCAAATAATAGGGCTGCGAACAAAGCAAGCTGTCAACAACACTATAGCACTCATCTTACCAGAGACAGGCTAACCGTTTTCCAACACAGTTATAAAATTACGGTTTTATGCGGATTTGACATTTACACATAGATGGTGACTGACCCTTTGGAAACATAAGCCGAGTCAAAAAGACAGCAAGTCTTCATAGATTGTTAAGTTAATGGCCACGTCTTTACAAAACATATGACATGCGACTTCACTAATTGATATTTTACCTATTCAAATTTAGACCTTGGCATAACAAAAAGACATTACCAATGTGCCTCTAATAGGTAAATAACATGAACGGATTTTGTTCAAAGTTTCATTTTACTACAGGGCTTGAATATTTATTGAAGTCGTATAAGAATTATAAAAACAAGTAAACCAGTGCACAAGTAATTTCAGCATAAAGCATCGCGGTTATTAAGAACTGCCACAAACAGCATTCACGCTGTAATATAATCATTTATACTCAATTATGTCATAAATCCATAACTCAAAACTTAATTAGAATTTGTAAATAGGTTTATATAGATGTTATATTTTTAAAATTTTGAGTTTGTTATAGATCAAAGAAGTCAACAGCCGATGCTCCTAACTTTATATGGGGTTATTATCTGTTAAAATGTGTTTTGAATTATAAACAAAATTGAAGCTGAGCTTGAGTGATACCGGAGCTTGAAAATATTGAAAGGGGAGACTTAAATATTTCAGTTCTGTGTGGTTAGTTTCTGACTCAAATAAATGGAGGAGTCAACACCATTGTGCATATTGGACCGCACCCTCTTTCACACCTCATCAAACCCTCACAGTACGGCTTGTGTGCAGTCCCTCTGGCCGGATTTTCTAGTGTATGAAGCCCTTCTGACCAAAGTCGGGCTTTCTAGTGTATACAGCCCCTCTGACGAAAGTCGAGTTTTTCAATGTATAAAGCCGCTCTGACCAAAGTCGGGTTTTCTAGTGTATAAAAAAGCACCTCTGACCAAAGTCAGCTTTGCTAGAATATACAGTTCCTCTGACCAAAGTCGGGTTTTCCAATTTATAAAGCCCCTCTGATCAAAGTCAGGTTTTCCAGTGTATACAATCTCTCTGACCAAAGTCGGGCTTTCCAGTGTATAAAGCCCCTCTGACCAAAGTCGGGTTTTCCAGTGTATAGAGCCCCTCTGACCAAAGTCGTGCTTTCTAGTGTATACAGCCCCTCTGACCAAAGTCGGGTTTTCCAATGTATAAAGGCTCTCTGACCAAAGTCGGGTTTTCTAGTGTATACAATCTCTCTGACCAAAGTCGGGCTTTCCAGTGTATAAAGCCCCTCTGACCAAAGTCGGGTTTTCCAGTGTATAAAGCCCCTCTAACCAAAGTCGTTCTTTCTAGTGTATACAGCCCCTCTGACCAAAGTCGGTTTTTCCAATGTATAAAGCCCCTCTGACCAAAGTCAGGTTTTCTAGCACATAAAGCCCCTTTGACCAAAGCCGGGTTTTCTAGTGTATAAAGAACATTCTGAAAAAAGTCAGGTTTTCTAGCGTATAAAGCCCCTCTGACCAAAGTTGGGCTTTTTAGTGCATACAGCCCCTCTGACCAAAGTCGGATTTTCTAGTGTATAAAGCCCCTCTGACCAAAGTCGGGCTTTCTAGTGTATACAGTCCCTCTGACTAAAGTCGGGTTTTCTAGTGTATAAAGCCCCTCTGACCAAAGTCAGGTTTTCTAGTGTATAAAGGCCCTCTGACCAAAGTCGGGCTTTCTAGTGTACACAGTCCCTCTGACAAAAGTCAGGTTTTCTAGTGTATAAAGCCCCTCTGACCAAAGTCGGGCTTTCTAGTGTATACAGTCCCTCTGACCAAAGTCGGATTTTCCAGTGCATAAAGGCCCTCTGAGCAAAGTCACGCTTTCTAGTGTATACAATCTCTCTGACCAAAGTCAGGTTTTCCAACGTATAAAGCCCCACTGATGAAAGTCGGGCTTTCCAGTGTATAAAGTCCCTCTGACCAAAGTCGGGTTTTCCAGTGTATAAAGCCCCTCTGACCAAAGTCGGGCTTTCTAGTGTATACAGCCCATCTGACCAAAGTCGGTTTTTCCAATGTATAAAGCCCCTCTGACCAAAGTCAGGTTTTATAGCACATAAAGCCCCTTTGACCAAAGCCGGTTTTTCTAGTGTATAAAGAACATTCTGAAAAAAGTCAGGTTTTCTAGCGTATAAAGTCCCTCTGACCAAAGTTGGGCTTTCTAGTGCATACAGCCCCTCTGACCAAAGTCGGATTTTCTAGTGTATAAAGCCCCTCTGACCAAAGTCGGGCTTTCTAGTGTATACAGTCCCTCTGACTAAAGTCGGGTTTTCTAGTGTATAAAGCCCCTCTGATCAAAGTCAGGTTTTCTAGTGTATAAAGCCCCTCTGACCAAAGTCGGGCTTTCTAGTGTACACAGTCCCTCTGACCAAAATCAGGTTTTCTAGTGTATAAAGCCCCTCTGACCAAAGTCGGGCTTTCTAGTGTATACAGTCCCTCTGACCAAAGTCGGATTTTCCAGTGCATAAAGGCCCTCTGAGCAAAGTCACGCTTTCTAGTGTATACAATCTCTCTGACCAAAGTCAGGTTTTCCAACGTATAAAGCCCCACTGATGAAAGTCGGGCTTTCCAGTGTATAAAGTCCCTCTGACCAAAGTCGGGTTTTCCAGTGTATAAAGCCCCTCTGACCAAAGTCGGGCTTTCTAGTGTATACAGCCCATCTGACCAAAGTCGGTTTTTCCAATGTATAAAGCCCCTCTGACCAAAGTCAGGTTTTATAGCACATAAAGCCCCTTTGACCAAAGCCGGTTTTTCTAGTGTATAAAGAACATTCTGAAAAAAGTCAGGTTTTCTAGCGTATAAAGTCCCTCTGACCAAAGTTGGGCTTTCTAGTGCATACAGCCCCTCTGACCAAAGTCGGATTTTCTAGTGTATAAAGCCCCTCTGACCAAAGTCGGGCTTTCTAGTGTATACAGTCCCTCTGACTAAAGTCGGGTTTTCTAGTGTATAAAGCCCCTCTGATCAAAGTCAGGTTTTCTAGTGTATAAAGCCCCTCTGACCAAAGTCGGGCTTTCTAGTGTACACAGTCCCTCTGACCAAAATCAGGTTTTCTAGTGTATAAAGCCCCTCTGACCAAAGTCGGGCTTTCTAGTGTATAAAGCCCCTCTGACCAAAGTCGGGCTTTCCAGTGTATACAGTCCCTCTGACCAAAATCGGATTTTCCAGTGCATAAAGACCCTCTGACCAAAGTCGGGCTTTCTAGTGTACACAGTCCCTCTGACCAAAGTCAGGTTTTCCAATGTATAAAGCCCCTCTGATGAAAGTCGGGCTTTCCAGTGTATACAGTCCCTCTGACCAAAGTCGGATTTTCTAGTATATACAGTCCCCCTGACCAAAGTCGGACTTTCCAGTGTATAAAGGCCCTCTGACTAATGTCGGGCTTTCTAGTGTATACAGTTCCTATGACCAAAGTCGGGCTTTCTAGTGTATACAGCCCATCTGATCAAAGTCGGGTTCTCCAATGCATAAAGTCCCTCTGACCAAAGTCGGGCTTTCTAGTGTATTCAGCCCTCTGATCAAAGTCGGGCTTTCTAGTGTATACAGCCCCTCTGATCAAAGTCAGGTTTTCTAGTGGATACAGCCCCTCTGACGTAATTCGGTTTTTCTAGTGTATAAAGCCCCTCTGACCAAAGTCAGCTTTTCTAGCGTATAAAGCCCCTGTGACCAAAGTCGGGTTTTCCAGTGTACACAGTCCCTCTGACCAAAGTCGGGCTTTCCGCTGTGTACAGCCCTGTGACTTAAAATGTGAAGTATAAACGTCCAGAAATGTTTTATTTTGCCAGAATATTTTAAGTATCATGGGAAGCGAAGAAGGCAGGGAGAAAGAAAGAAAGAAAGAGAGAGAGAAAGAAAGAAAGAGAGAGAGAGAGAGAGAGAGAGAGAGAGAGAGAGAGAGAGAGAGAGCAAAACAAATAAAGATTGTTAGAGAAAAAAAGAAAGAAGTATAGACAAGGAGGAAGAATGATAAAAAGATTGACAGAGAGAGACAGAAAGATCGAGAGACAGAGAGAGAGACAGACAGAGCGAGAAAGAGACAGAGGAGAAAGAGAGACCGACAAATAGACAGAAAGAAAGACAGACATACAGACAGAGAAGGCAGACAGGAGGTATAGAGACAGAAAAAGAGTGTGTGTAAGAGAGAGATACAGACATACAGAGACAGACAGACAGACAGACAGAGAAATGTAGGGAGAGAGAGTTTTCAGGTGTTTCATTGCACCTAAACAAATAAACATGCGGTGGCTTTAGTGCTGGCATGGCTTCCGTGTCTGTCTTATATGAATTGCTAAGGTTGTTTGGTGAAATTACAAGAAGGCTAACGCACTTCATGATTGCTTCTTTTTATGTCTATTATGTTAACGGAAGATTAATGGTGCTATTCCCTCCCTCCGTATGTCACTTATTGTGGCTGTCGTGAAGAGCTCACATTCTGGCCCATAATGGAGTATTTAAGCAGATATTTGAGTGACTTTTCATAGTCAAGGGGCAACACAGTGAGGAAGTCATTGTGAAAAAAGAGTCATTTTAAACAGCCTTGAGCATACGATTGTCAAAAAAGAGATAATACAGAAATACCAGAGATATTGAAGTCTGAACGTCATTCGTTGACAAAACATTGATGTCGGCGATCTTCATAACGCAGTCATTTTGTCAAAGCATTTCATCAACATAACATTAGCAATCTTCCTTTAGCTTTACCCAGGTGAGCAAAGTAAATAAATTTATTCTTCTTAAACTATCTGCTTGGGAATTTAAAAAGCTGAAATTGCGTTTTCCATGTTTAGCACCTTCTCTAGCGTAACACACATGTGATAATGTTCGACATAATTATATTTTAAATTATCATAGTTAATTTGAGGAAATTTCCTTCTACTTATGCAAAGTACTGCATGACACTACATTTTTTTCTGTTACCTTTATGATACCAGAGAAGTTAATTTATCGCACTGAGGCTACCCGAACACATTTGATGTTTAATATGACTTATTTTAATTAATGAAATACATACGTCAATAAAACCGTTGCCAAAAAGCTTTTCTTTGGTACAGTTGTTACTGATTCGCTATAATTAACATTCTTTTGTTACATCTGTTACAAGAATATTAATAAAAATATTGCTTTAAGTAGAATTGTCAGACCACTGCTAAATTAAAAACTATGGCTTACTAACTGATATCGTCTTCTAGATTAATGTAAGAGATAAATAGAGTAAAACCTCAATAAACCGGAACTGGGCTGATTTGTGCGGTTTAGCGAGGTGTCAGGTATATTGAGGATTCCTCATTTTCCGAACCCTAATACAGTATCATTACAATATTTTGGATGTACAAAGAAATTCGGCATTTCACACGTCAATATTTTTCACTTGAAACATGACATGTTTGTAAGGGTGTAGAAAGCTTCCCTCGGAAAAACTGCGAAGAAAAGTCCCCCTCCACTCCCGCCAGATTTTTGCCATACTCATGTAAAACAACCCTACATAAAAGCATGCAATATATACAGAGATTTCTCCTCCACAATAGAAAATATTTACGTAATGGAGAACTTCATAGTTACGTAATGGAGTTCTTCTATAAAATTTACTTAACTTGTGATTCACTGTGAATATTTTCGGTAAGGGAAACTGCGTTATGATTATTAACGGAATGCTAATACCCTAAAACAATGGGGTTATACGATGAATGCATGCTGCCCACGCTATAAACAGCAAACAATGCATGCACAGGTACATAAATATCAGAGTCTTATTTAAAGCATTCGGTATATTAAAGCTTTTCATACAACTTACATATTATACCACGCTCGGTGTCCGGTGTTCGGAATAGTGAGGCGCCCGGTTCATTGAACCTTTTTAATTAATGAATGGAAAATTGTTAAGAAATGAAAGGAAAATAAAAAGGGACTGAGAAATCTGTCCGGTATAGCGAGTTCTCTATTTTATCGACGGTGTCTGGACCAGAGGTTTTACTGTGCGCATTCACTAACAAATACCTTTATTAATAATTTTTTATTATATCAAATAACTTATACTATATATAGCGCCTTGCAAAAAGACATTAATTTATAAACAACAAGCGTCAGTTCATTAGACATTATGACATTTAGAAAACCTCAAAGCATAAAAAATAAAAAAATTGCTGATTATAGAACAGAGCAGATTGTAAGATGTATGGGTATATCCAACCTGTTTTTATGCGACATCCTGGAAGGGTATTCGGACAGCTTGTTATTACCTGTTCAAACACTCTGCCTAATGTCCTTCAATCTGTGTGACAATACATAGCACAGGGTGTGGCTGTTCATAAAATTTTCTTCATATAAATCATTTAACAGTAACAGAAACCTGGCTATCATATATTAAAACAACTGCAAATTGTAATTCAGGCAGTGGTGCTTTATTTCTAAGAAAGTTCAGTACATTTTCAAACACAAATAACACCATTTGATATTCTTTTCTAAGAATCTAGGTGCAGTCGTTATATGTAATGCGACCGGCACGGGAAAAAGGTTGGTCACAATTTTTCTAAGGTGCCTAAGGTCAAAAGACATGTCCAACTCCAATCACAATAGAATGTCTACTACAGATTTTTAAAGCATTGTCAAGGGTGGTAAAAGTCCGCATTGAAAAGTGATTTTGTGGCTTCTGCTATTATGTAGTGTTTTTGAAAGTTGTTAAATGTAAACAAAGTGTGACTGCTTTATCTTTGTGGCTTTGGTATGTCATTGCGGCTGGAATTTTCTCTATTGCTTTTGATGTAATGTTTTCGTCAAAATCCAGTGATGCTATACAGGTTTATTGAAGCTGGGTAATGGCAAGCAAATCGGAGCCACACAGAAAACTTTGATCTATGCAACCGACGCACTAAGTTCACCGCGAGGACAAAACATTTATATTTCAAAATAATCAAAACAGATTTAGTAGTGCTTTACTACGCTTATGACTAGGGTTTATGATTAGAGAATGTGGGTATCATGCGATATTTATAATAGTTGAGGGGTGAAAAATTAAGCGTGGTTTCCGAAACGCCAACAAGTCAAATTATATAAGATGCATGTTTTGTGTGGTCGGGACGTGAAAAGTGTGCCCACCCGTATTTCAAAGCGAAGATGATCAAAGAGAGTGGTTTCTGACTAATATTTACCCGCATTATTCTGTAAATAGGCACAGAAACTAATTGCACATTCTGTTCTATACTTGATGCAGTGACAACTTAATCCATTGACGACAGCTGGTGTTATCTAAAACTACAGCCACAATGGCCACTGTGACACATTATTAAATATATCAATATATTACATTGGAGAACAACATATCTTTCGTTATGCTATCATTTTAAACCCCATTCAACTTTTGACTAAGAATATCATTGTAACTTTATTGCAATCATTGCTTAAGGTATTAAATGAACAGGTAAGAAAACTTGATAAACAAATATTACATGTTACTTTTTATTGCAACGCATATGTAACAAAATTAAAGGTACCACAGTATGGTGATGCCACAAACAACTTAGCAATGTAGTTTATCAAGTTATATTTACCAACCATTTTTAAAATGGTAATACACAAACGTTGATAAGAATTATCAGGTCAACAGTTCTCCATTTGCTGACAGTGGACTAGAAAGACATTATTCTTATTATTATTATTATTATTATTATTATTATTATTATTATTATTATTATTATTATTATTATTATTATTATTTTATTCGTTATAGTTGTGGAGCTTATTGTCGTACTGTTAGTTGTTAAAGTATTAGGAGTGATATCAGTAAGAGTGGCACAGAAAGAATTTATAGCTATAGTAGTAGTATAGAAGTACTAGTACTGGCAGTGGAGGAAAAATAAATCCTCAGGGATATTCTGTCACACACAAGACAAACATGTCATATCACAGCAATGTCCAACTGCAAGAAATTTTAACAGAAACATTCGAATTCGTGTTTTGTGAAATAGATTTACATATATGAATAGATTTTAGAATTGATATATGAATAGATAAACTAGAAGACAAATTATTTCTAAAGTAAGAGTCACATAAACAAATAAAAACTGTTGAGCACAAAGAAAATGCCTGATCTCCTCGAAGCTTGATAATGCCATCTTCTGTCGACAACTGAACTTGTTATTGTATTGATTTATTGCAATATTTATTGCATTACCATTTCTGTTTAGTTAAGTCGAATGTTTATGACCTAGAGTTAGGGTTACGCACCAAGAAATTTATGGCTAATTAAAATTCATAAAAGACGATTTTGATTGGTGATCATATGCGGAACAATAGAGGGAATGGAGTAAACCTCTTGACTTGACAGATCAAGCATAACTTATTGTTTAGATAAGATCTAACTATTGCATTATTGTGGATTTACATATCGCCTCTAAATCCCACGGTATTGTGCTGACTGAACTTAGAACTAGAAGACCTTGTATCACTTTTTATTTTAACCGCATTCCAGAAAATAATAAATGTAAAATTAGCAAGTGATCTAATCATTCAGAACTTTACCCAAGCTAGTCTTATACATCGTTTCCACTTCAAAACACCATATCTTTCTCCCTCCCGCCCTCCCTCCCTCCCTCCCTCCCTCCCTCCCTCCCTCCCTCCCTCCCTCCCTCCCTCCCTCCCTCCCTCCCTCCCTCCCTCCCTCTCTTTTTCTTCATCTCTCTTCTTCTGTCTCTTTCTATCTCAGTCTCTCTTTCTCGCTCTCTCCGTCTCTCGCCTTTTTATACATAGTTACGCTTTCTTGCTGTGTTCCCTTTGTCCATTCTCTCTCTACATATGCCAACGCGATTGTTGTCAAAAGGCCACCAAATAGAAAGTTGGTCAACTGTTAGACATTTTTTGCTGAACAGCGTCAACACAGAAGATACCACCAGTTACATTGTCGACAAATCTTCTTGTAACATTTACTCGTTCTGTAATAAATAACTGTGTTTATCCCAAAGTATTCTCTGTGTTTTATCACGAACCATAGGAATTATTTAGAACTGCAAGAGAATTCCCTGGGCAATATCTTGTACGAGTCCATGATATTTACCACGTGCTAAATTTATCAGCTAAGTTTCTAAAATTATGACAAAAGTCAATCATAAAATTAAGATGGCTCTTCAAATGCTAAAGAGAAACTGTCTGAAAGTTTCAGAGTGCGTCAATTAAGTGTTTGACAATTTCTAATGAACATATCTGAAATATTATTTGGCTATCGGATTATAAGCAATTTCTTAAATTATATAGATTTTCTTGAAATTTTCGAAGTGTTCTACATCAGTTATAGGGTAACACTTTGTTGTAGAATATCAAAATATTAGACGGGGATAACGATAAATTATAATTATCAGAATCATGTAGTTTTATAGAAATCATGTAAAAATATGCTTAAATATTGGACCAAATGTTTATATATTGGTTTGTGATACATGATAATAATATCTTATTCATTAGGAAGCTGAATATTCCACGGGATTGAAGACCGCTTCCATAGATACCATAACATAATTACCAGTACACAGCATACACAGCTTAAACACGGTTAATTCGGATAATGTTGAGACTGAAAAGTTATGTCTGGATTAACCAGGATTCCGGATAACTCCTTATACTGCAATTAGGTTGGATTGCAACTGCTTTGTTTACTATATGAAACAGTCATTGTTTCCAGGCACTCCAGCCCCTAGCCCTCCAACCTCCCACAAATCTTTTGCCCGTTCCCTTGAAAGGTAACAAGAACAACACCCTCCAGGTTTCGAGTGCTTTATGATGTTGGTATTTAATCAAATTACAGAATATATTTTTAAGACGATCAAATGATTGAAGTTGAAGCTTATGAAACGCAATCGAGAGAAGTTGCAAGCAAATTAACCAGATAAACTGTTCAAGTTTTATTGAACAAGGTGTTCGACTGTAAAACTTTCATTTTACTTCACAACAAAAAAACTCGACATCACCACTGAACGACTAAATGTGAAGAAAATGTGGAGAAGCAGATCGGAGGTATACAAAATATTAAAGAAAGAGTACTCTTCGCCACATCTGTTAACAGGTTTTCCGTGCTTGCCTAGTTAACATCTATGAAAGCTATATAAAGAGATCTATCATTTTTTCCATGTTCAACTAGTGTCATTTAGTTATTCTCTACAATACTCTAAATAGACAATATGAAGCACTTATATAGCCCAACTTGGGACTTAAACAGTTCGAAAAGAAAGAGAAGCAGTTGTATTTGTTGCACCGCAGATTTATTCACATTGTGTGGGACACACAACACACAACACTCAAAGATCACACATTTACCTTGTCCAAATTAGAGGATTTGGTCATTCAGTAAAGCAAGCAATTGGATATCCATGTACTCATTATATAGGAACCAATTTGAAACTAAAGCTGTTGAAATGTTTTGCCCGTCCTAAGGAGTTGATTATATTATATAGTTTTGTCCAGGAGCAGCCTTTACTGTATATTGCAACTAAGAATTTTGCTAGGTGAGAATTGACTTTGGAATTATACCATAACAAATATATTAATGATTTTAACTATGAAGAATCTGTGATGTTATGAATAGCTTGATATAAATCATCAGAAAGCTCTTGCACGGTGATTATTCCTAATTCTCGATGTAATCACAGACTATTTCAGAAACGTAAAATAAAAAATAACAAGTATGATTCTGGGACCCAAGTTTCATTAATCACATTTCAAACATTAGGATATAATCAGCATAGTTCCGACTTACATTAACAAAACTATTTTTTTCTAACACGGCACAATTTGTGTCATTATACTCAACAGAAAGGGGCTGATCGTTGATATGTCAACATTATGTACGAAACCAAAAAATGACTTTTTTAGAAACGCTAAAAAATAACTATTTTTCTGCCCCAATAATATCGTTATAGGTTGTTGGTATTGCTGTAATAGATTGATAATAGATATGATTTTGTGGCCGAACTTTCCTTAATCAAATATTAAAACTTAGAACAAATCAACACAGTTACCATTTATATATAAGAAAAACAGTAAGCCATTCTACGTCAAAAGAGTGGCAAAATATTAACAAAATACGTATATACTAATGCACTTTCAAAACGCAATGGTATTTTGTCTCAATATTAAGTGCAGCGAAATAAAATTACTGTTTATCAGTTACAAATCTAATATCTCTCTAATAGTCTTTGCTTGAGACGAGTAATGAACATTAATTTAAAAGAAATTGACTGACACCTTCTCCAAGCTGGCGCGATGGTTACATGATAATATAAGAAAAACTAGTATATCTACGCTAAAGTAAAGGCAAATTAAATTCAAGTAAACAAAATATTTCGACCAAAAAGATCCTACGATTCCCATGGTAAGATGGTAAGCCGTTGGTATGCTTCATGCCACTACATCACAAGCGATAATAGTCAAAACACCCAGTGTGGCTCTATCACCGACCTGTTGTCTTCAGCAATGTCACCTACAGACGAGCTCCGTGACATACCCCAGCTCCCCCCTCCGCTCTCCCCCCCCCCTCCCGCACGAACGGACCAACCAAGGCTGAGAACTCCGAAGCAAAGGAGCAAAGAAATGGCTATTCGAACAATGCACCTTCGCAATCGCAACCGACCAGCTGTGTCAACGGCGTCTGTGATACCAAGCATGGGTAACACCGTATCAGTAGACCACAACTGTGCTAAATCGGCTGCGTCCTCGTCAGTTAGTACCCCCAGGACGAGCCCACGTTGGACCAGTGTCAAATTTACAGCGAAAGTTCTTCTGCAAGACCAATCATTTGGAAGGCATCCATTTGGGGAGATCGATAGTTATTAGTCTCATGGCGTCGGATAGTATTTAGCGACGAGTCATGGTTACTGTTGTTTCACAAATGGCGCCCCTCCAACGAGCATAAATGAGAGCGATTGGCCAAAGTTTGCCGAAATCACACCGAGCTGTACAAATGACCGGATAGCAATTTACATACCTGTCGCACTCATCTGTCATCAATCATATTCAAAGCTAAGCATAGCTTAAAATGCATTGATTGCCGAAATTAATTGACTCATTCTGTGGATAAGCCGATTAGTCCATGCATTGATCCAGGCAAGAGGATGAAACACAAGATGTTGAAAACTGGAAAAATGGCTAAACAGTGTTTTTAAATTGTCGCTATGATAAAATTTGCAATGGGCTGAAGTTCTGCATATGTGTAGCAAATGTCTGTTTTGTTAACGTGAGACATTTTCAGAAAGTTATATTGAACACTTCTTTAATGTGAAAATTTACATCGGTCATTTTTTTAACTGCATAGTATATCTACGCATAGATACTCATGAAATTGTATAGCTGTCTCTGTTGCAGTGCCTTTAATGTCAAAAATTGAATTCACATGAATAACTTCCCTACGGTGACAGATTGAAGGCTATGTTATTTATATTCATCCTCATGGATATAGGAAATGTACCCGGTTAAAAAGTTATATGGTGGTCGAATCATGGTCAGATCTTTCATGTCAACTGTTTCATAATCTTAAAAAATATTCAACTGAATTTTATTAAACTGACCGCACCAAAACAATGATAGCAAAGCAGAAAGAATAACACTTGTACATTTTATCATGACGTCAAATTTCTAAAAACCATTATAAGCCTTTTTCATTGTTAACGAAAATATAAATCGGTTAAGGGCTAATATGCTAAGTCTTTAGCAAAAATTCAATTGGTATGTAAATGATCTTTGTAAATAGCTTAAGTATGCCTTTGAAAGAATATGAAAAAATATTTTATTTCAGTACATGGAAAAGTAACAGAAGATTGTTGTGGGTTCCCTAGATGCTGGTTACAAGGGGCAAAGTACTGCTTTTAAATAACTGATAAGGGATAAGTGCTTATACCTGAATAAATTAGAAATAAATTGGAATTAAATTGAAAAAAAGCTGGAGCTTTTTATTTTCTTACAAGTTTTAGTAAAATTTTAAAATGGTAACAGGCTTTAAAAGACAATAAACATTTGAGAGAGACCATCCTCTTCATGTGCAAAATGATTGACATAAAAAGTTTTAATTTGGAACCTTACTTCAAAACCAGTACAGCTGTTCTAGAGAGATACAGTCCTCTTCACAGCCATCTTAAACAAAAAGGTAACCACTTGAAACATAATGTCCTTGTTCACAATGGGCGAACTCGCGTAGAATAAAATACCGTTGAATTGCATTGTACCTGTAAACACATCAACTGTTTAGCGATGCAGCATGTATAAAATAACATTTAACGAATTATTATGTTCACATTTAGAGAAATGTTTTACCATTTCTAATCCATTTGCAAATTTGTTGTTTTGATTACAAAACCCTAGTAACGTGTGTAATGTTTCCAAATCTTAATCAGTCTATCATTATATTGGTTTAAAACGCAAAAATATTACAAAGATATGTTCTTCTGCTTCCATCTGTTACATATCACTGATCCTTGCATGGGCAACTACATGATGCTTATCCCTTATCGCTTTAACCAGTTAAACCAATTTGTTATCGATAGTTATCATAGGTACATTACAGGCGAGCATTTCAACAATTTTTACACACCGTTTAACATATGCTGAGTATGTTGATAACTATTTTTACACACCGTTTAACATATGGTGAGTATGTTGACAACAATTTCGCACACCACTTAACATATGGTGAGTATGTTGATAACTATTTTTACACACCGTTCGACATATGGTGAGTATGGTGATAACTATTTTTACACACCGTTTAACATATGGCGAGTATGTTGATAACTAGTTATTAGTGACATATATCATTGCATATATGCTGATGTCTCTGGTAGCTTTAAGTATTATGTGATTCATATGTATAGTCCATTAAAGTTATAACTGCAACAACTAGCTCATGTTTAATCATTCAAAACTTCTTGTGGGTCTTTTTATGGTGACTGTCCCACTTTACCAGAACCCTCAAAATTGTGTTCACATCAGACGTCCGCCAAAGACACACAAGCGCTTGATCATAAGCGAGGGGAAGGGGCGAATTGAGACAATCAAGGTTCAGTCCGTCATTATTGTCATTAATCATCCAGACAAAGAAACCTTTTTATAATCAGAACGAATTCTATGTCATAACGATGTTGAACTAGGAGGCAGGTAGTATATGTGTTACCACGCATGTCGAAAAAAGAAGCGCGGAGAAAGCTGGTAATTCTGAGCTCAGACGCAGTCCGCTGAGTGCCAGTTTTATTTGGGGAAGAGGATGATTTTCATCCCCAAAAAGTGGGAATCTTTTGAAACTGCTGTCACGTCCAGCAGAGACCAAAACTTTGAATGTATATATTTCTCAATGTAAGCGTCAGTTTAGTGTTCGTTCTTTGATTAGAGTCGCTTGCGTTCCAGGTTTGGTCAAAAGGAGTATTTTTCAAGTCTGACAGTCGGCGTTGAGGTGTGGTTTCAAAGGTCACGGACACGCATTATAAGCGATTTGTAAGGGAGTGCACCCTCTTCTCACTGGATCGCAACTTTAAATTGATGGACGAGGCGTGGATTTTGTCGATTTATTTTTTTTGTTCATTTTCTCTTTTCCTTTATTGTTACTTGTTTCCTTCATTGCAAAATTACGCCATGTGTTGCAGAAATTAAAACATCAATTGGATTTCGTTTCATAAATGGTCTGAGAATGAAACTTTAAACATGTTGTTTCAGGCCGAAGCATGTTGTTTCAATCCTATGTTGAAATACACTCAAGATTAACTTTTTGTCTTGCTCAACTATATTTATGTCTATAACTGTATGTCAAAGATCACATGCAACATTTTAAATGCAGCACTTAGTACATAGTGCTTTGTAGCGGATCTGTATATTTTAGATACAATCGCGGCAGGTTAGAACACTTTACTCCCAACTTTACAGAACAAAGGTTTGTCATGTTACCAAACATCGTGAGCAAACACAAGGATAGAAATTGTGAAATTTAAAAACTTAACAATATTAGTGGCCACTTAAATATCACAATATCAAATAATGCCAGGAAACTACTAAAGTATGTATAATACACTTGAAATGCTGCGAAATTATATACTAGAAAACGAGCAAAACTTTAAATAAACTTAAAACTGAAGTATCAACATTAACCTGAAACTGTTTAACGGGTGAAAGTAAAATAAGTAAAATCTAAAATTCTGACTACTTCGAAAGAACTGTCCCAAATAATACTTTGCATTGAAAACATTTTAAGGCAAAATGTGTCTCGAAAAGATTGCTAAACCTGATCATTTGAAGTAATAGCTATTGCTATTTCGTATTTTTCTTGCCTAATTCGAATAAATCGCTTACCAATTTTGGTCGACAAAACGAGATCGTACAGTGTGTACGGGAATAGTTCCAACCCAAAGCACAAATCGAAGGGGGCAGAAATGAGCAGGATTACGTATCGCAGAGGGCAATGAAATGGTTTTCGAAAAATATAAAAGCTCTTATTCCTTCACCAACACGTTTTTCTGGATAAAAACCATTGTGCTGCCAGCTTGAACACCAGGATAACTCTTCTTACTGATACAGTGGTCGTATAAAACTAGAATACATAATCACCAAGGGCAACCAAATTGCCACAAGGAGTCCATATTGGGTGTCGCAAAGGCATGGCACCTTGAGGCCATAAACAGCAGGGCAACTATCAACGGTCATACCTATACCGTTTTTATATTATGCTTGAAATACAGTATCTAAGGTATCTTAAACGTTAATCATAATGTCACACAATATTAGAATAGCTGTTGACTAGAAATTCGCAAACTTTTAAGATTTTCTTTTTTCTAAATTGTCAGACCAAAATGTCAGAGAAGAAGAAAAATAACTCTAATAGGGACGAAAGAAATAATATACTAGAAAGTGAAAGTTTTCAAGTATTCAAGTATAATAATGGCCAAGAACAGAGTCTGGGAATTAAATAGGTTCAATGAATTTTTAATGTAAATTTCAAAACTTTTTATTGAGTTTTCATTGAACATGATGAAAAAATGTGAGCTCATTGACATATGACATGAGGCCCTTAATAAGCACACTCAACAGGAGCACGCAAACAGAAAAGTGAACAACAAATATCCTAAGGAGACTATACCCATCTGTTGCCAATGTTAATCATTTATGCAACACGGACGTAACAGGATATACAATTGCAAGTTTCTAGAATGCTGCAAAAGAAAATGAAAGCTATAATCTAGGCAGCTGCTAGTAAATTGGACAAGAAGCACCCAAACCGGATAAACTTAATTTAAAAAAACATATGAATACGTAGGAGCTGCAAGCTGTTATATGTTGACAATTGAAACAAAATATGACAAATATTGCAGGACCGAATCTTCCTAATATTTTCTTATATTTAACAAAGTAGCTTATAAATCCTCAGTGAAATGCATACTTGCTTCAAGGACAATTCGAAAACACTGCATGTCTAAAATACATATATTTTGTTAATCTATGTTTACCATGCAAAAAGGCTCGTAGTTATGTGGGCAAAGGTATACACTGCATTTGATTTATGAAGAATACAAAGCAGAACCCCGAAATTCGGACCTGTCTCGGGACTGAACATACGTAATCCTATTTCCGGGATGGTCCGATTTCCGAGAGTCGAGTAATTTTTATGATATACGAGTGCATAATTATCTATAAGAACGCAAATCTTTCTTATTTTTGTCTCTTTTTTCAACTAGTTTTATTACAAATAGAAATACACATATGAATACTATTAGTGTTTAATCACAGTCTGCTAGAAACCTCATGTAAAAAATACGCTTTTTTCTTGCCCCTTGTGATTTCATTTTTATTGTCAATGAACAAAATAATAAATTGAGTTTTTTGGGAGTAAATCACTTAAATGAAAAAGGGGTTATTATCTGGTTCTTTTCATGGGCTGATAGGACAATTAAAATGCCGTTGCAAAGTGCTGATTAAAATTGTAGATTCACTTCTTCTGTATCAAAACCATACATTGTGACTCATTTTGCTGCTATCTTTCCATTCGATTTTTTTCTGTGCATAACATGTTTAATTCCTACATTAATTACAAGCATACAGCCTACATGCAAGCAGAATTATAACCTGTAACTTGGAACCACCGAGAGTTGCTTTTTCAGCATACGCCGGTGACTCGTCCAATTTGTGGGGTTCAAAATGGCATTTTGGTACTGGCAAAAGTGGTTCTTGCGTTCGATATGAGGCGTGGTTCGATTTGGAAGAATTTCGTTCTGGTGAAAACAGGTCCGATTTCCAGGGTGGTCTTATGTCACGGTTCTGGCGTATAATATATTGACATACAAAAATAATTTACTGTACTTCTTACAGATTAAACAGCTCTTTGTTTGAAAATATCTGTAAAAATTGTCATTAAAAGCACGGCATTAAATTAAATGCAATTGACAAAATCAAGAAAAACTACTCTTCCTCGTTCTACACGAGTCAAGTGAAAAAATTGAGGAGTTTGTTAAAAAATTCCTTGCCGATCCTTCCAAATGCCAATGTCTATATGCAAACAGAAAATTAGCACCCTGTGTGGTTGCTCTCTTCTACCATAGATCGGATTCAACAAAGAAATTAGACATATTGTTCCAAACTCACAAAAGCAGCAGCTTCAAATGATACGAAAAGTCTTTGAGAATCTATAAAAATGTGTGCAAAAAAATAATAAATGATTTTCTGACCTTTTTACATCAACTGTTAACAAACAATAATTGAGCGTATTCAGAGACGCAACTTTACATCTTGATGACACCAATTAACAAATGCATCTACAGTCTTCAGCGTAAATGAGGCTACAGTCCAAAAGTAAAACATCTTGACTTCAGCAGTAAAGTATATCAAAGGAGTATCACACGTGTTAATTTTCAGCCTAATCACGCAATCTCACTAAAGCCTTTTGTGTCTTATTAAAACTCTCTAAAAGTAGTCAAGAATTTTGTACCAAATAAATCCCTTGGATTTAAGTCAGATTTGAAATACCAGAAGCTTCAAGACCCTTTTTTGAATTTTTTTATTCACAAGATAAATACATCAATTGCTTTTATGTTTTACTGGAGTTTTCTATAGTATACAGCTCTTTGGAATGGAACATGCTATTCTGAAAATCATATAATGTTAAAATAAAAGAATAGCTCTACTCCCCTGGTACACTCTGTTTTCTTTCAAGCACATTTGTTTTTAAAAATAAATGTTAAATACAAACTAGAGTGTTTTTTTAATTAAAATTTAACCATGGATGTAAATAATAAACCTAGAATGTAACTTAGAAAGAAACTACTCTTAATACTAATTCTGTTCTTCTTTGTACCTTGCCATTATTTTTATTTCACTGGTTCGACATTGTTTTAATTTTAAACCCACAAAATGTCCGTTTCATAAAACGTCTCTACATTACTTATGCAATGTATTTTAACATATGTGCTAACCAGTGTCATTTTAAGGTAATTGATTTTCCTGCTAGATATACTACTTGATAATTAAGACACCTTCTATATATTCGAAGATTTTCGAAAAATTCATTCTCTGTGTTTTACTGATGTGATTGAATCAAAAAGTGAATAAAACAACAATGTCTTCTAAAAGTTTGAATCACATTCGAACCTTTACACAGCTGAACAAACATTTTAATGGTGCAAAATAGTGACAAAATTAACCAAAATCAAAGTTATTACACATCCACTAGTATATTCTTACATTTTTCAAATCTTTGACTTGAGATAAAAAGTACCAGCACCACAAAGCACCACAAACTTTTGGATACAAATCACGGTGAAAGTAAACTAAGCAAAATCAGCTTAACAACTTGAGAATATTATATTATGTAAAGGTACATTAATAGACTGTTAATTTATATAAAAGAATGAATATATGAAATGTTTTTTTTCATAGACTGCAGATTTATGACAATGCTTTTTCCCTTCGTTTTCTTGTCACTTGTAATTGCTTACGTGATACTGTTTATGTCATTATTTCGTAACCATGAAACAATGGAATATAAACATAACACCAACACCGGACTTTATAATGCAATTCAAATAATTACCTTTATTTCAATGTTTAATTTCCTGTGTCGCTTATACTGACGTTTTATTTTCGTAAAACTCTCTTTTACGAGTAAAAGCTTAATTCTCGTTTTCCATTTTTATACGAGTTTCTCGCAATTAGGAACTAAGAATTTTTCTGGTGGCTCGAATAGCCCCGTCCTCGGTCACAGTCAATCAGCATTCTTGGTACCTTGGTATCAAGCCTCATTCGAGTACTTTCCTCCTGTATCAATCACACCTAGGTCTGTGGGGTGGCTGGGAGGGACACTATGATAGAAGTGGAGGACGCGATTCGCTCGTAAAGGCTCCAAATTCGCTCGTCTCCACTTTCATATGGGACCAACACAGGAGTCGGGGTGACCTACGTTGTGTGCCAAGTCGAGAAAATTTTTCCCAAGAACTTAGCTTTTACTCCAAAGAACGTGACACTTTCTGTGTGAAGGAAAAGGGCGCTAATAAAACAATGGTAAGGGTGGTTCATGTATTTAATGTGCCTTAGTTCAAAATATAATCGAGTTGGTGAACAACTCTAGCACACGGAAGGACGAACAGACGATAAGAGAACATGTAGAGAAGACGCACCAGCCACCAGGCTCTTCTCAGTTACCAACCCTTCCTAACACCACCCTCCTCCATGCTCCCACGAGATGGTAGCCCAACCTTATCGCAAAGGTCGACCTGAGAATACTTAAAGTAATCTCTTTTTTATTTGGTTTTCTCACAAACGTGATCGCGGAACAAAGTGTGCGTACTTAACTATGTGACCAAGCAGTCACACTGAGGGGTGCTTGGTCACTCACAAACTTATACATTAGTTAAGTCATTACCATGAACAAATACGAATTAGTTATGGTAAAACGCAAAATTGACACTTAAAGTTTCCAAAAAGTAACCAAGATTCAAGCCAGAGGCTTAACGCGCAGTGCCATTGCTATGGTATAGGGGCAAGCGACATGAAGTACTCGTACAAGACAGGTTGATGCACTATCATCCGCTCATCCAGTATACTACTCATATTATCGATTGACCTACACTAAACGCACTACAATGCGCTCACTCAACGTACTGATCGAAGAGGAGGAGTTTTCTTGTGTGGCAGATGACGCCCTATCAGGTGTTCATTCAATACATGATCAGAATACTATTAGATACACAACGAACGCACTATAGCGTGCTAATGTAAGATTTTGGTTACTAGTTAAGTGAACTGGGCTAGTCTAGGTACTTGATCTCTGCGAGCCCGTCTGTAGTCGCCGTGACGGACGCATCGCTGAGGGTGCGTAGTGTGCATGTACACTCTCCTTTTGCCAAGGGAAGATGGAGTACCGGTCTCGCAGGGTTGACCCAAGCGCTAATCAAGCGCACCAAGACCCATAGCTAATCAAAGTTCGGGTGTGTGGGCTCTAGAAGCACCGTCCTCGGGGCACTAAGCCATAACTAGAGCGCAAGATGCTTCTGTCCTAAAGGAAACTGGTGGGTCCCACGGCGGCCTTGGTTCTGGCCCCTCTTGTATTTGCCTGAGCCGTTGCCAGGGAGTTTAAAGGCTTCCCTGTGCTTGAGTCTGCCTATGCCCTTGGCCGTCGTTTGACTGTAACAGACAGAAATTAGTTAGAGGCTATTGCTTCAGCCGCTACGAAAAGGTCTAACCAGCATAGGCAGGACAGTTCGCACTGTGAATAGTCTTTTAGGTAATACTTAATGAAAAAAAATCGGTGTTGACCAACAACCCGTTTTCAGAATGTCTGTTAGGGATACCGTATCCTGATTGAGTTGTTAAGTTGCCTTACTTGATGGGCCTTAAAATTACACAGGTCCCTGAACTCTGTTTTGGCTTTACTGGAAGCGTCAAGAATTTTTAATGCATTTGAAAATGGTCTCTTTTGACAGATCCTTATTGAACTTGGGCATGAAGAAAACGCTTTTAGCCCTTGTTTGCCCTCTGAAGCTGAAGATACTAACGTAGGGCCTAAACCAGACAGAGACATACCACGCCAGGCTCCGTATGTCCCTCCGGCAAGGCTGGCAGTGTTATTTGCTGCAAGGTACCAAGGCCCGCTGTGGTAATGCGGGTCTTGCCCATGAATCCTGGTCTCGGTCTTGGAAAGACTTTTCTCCACTCACCATTCTCTTTCATGATCCAGGGCGTGGATTTCACTTCTTCTCTTGCCCGACGCCAGTGCTAACAGAAAGGCGAATCTTGCCGTTGCATTTTTGGGAGATATAATCTCGTCCCCAAAAATGTCTGATCTCTAGAGCGCAGGGCCAAGGACAGTTCCCACTGTGCTACGTTAGTGACTGACCAGGGAGAGTTTACTTCTGGGTCTTCTCCTGGGTCATAACCCGTCGAGCCTTCCAACCTCTGACCTATGGCCACCCGAAAGCCCTCGATTGAACCAACCTTCAGGTGTTCGAATGTAAACAGGTGGTGGAGGAAATCTGCCACTACTGCTGGCGTAGCCTGGAACGGATAACTGGGCTTAAGTTTGGCAAATTTGTTCCACTGTGACCGATACACCATCGATGTGGACTCACTGTGGTTATTTAACATTTTTCTGTCACTTCCCTGGAGAAGCCTTGCCTCTCTAGGAAGTTAGGGACACACACCACAGGTGTAAGTCTTGGAGGTGGGGATCAGGTGGAAGCATGCCCAATGGGGCTGAGACAAGATCTCTAGGTGACACGGTAGTCTCATGGGTGGGCTGGTCTTGCACTTGGTTAGGATGGGGAATCAAGGGGCATCAAGTGACCACGGGGCTATCAGGATCAGGGTCTGGGTTCGAGTAGTACTCCTCTCTGGATAACTCGCAGTAAGATTAACTGAGGAGAATGGCGTATAGGGCTCCGTCCCTTGGCCACTCGCAGGGCAATGCGTTGATCGCCCAGGCCCGCGGATCTGGACACGGGGAGACATACCTTGGCAGTTTGGTCGTCAACGGGTTTGCAAACAGGGTCGGTCTTCCCCACGGAGAGTGCTGGTTTACGGACGCGAAAGCCTGGGCTGAAAGACACCACTCCGTGTGTATTACCTGACCGATTCTAGAAGCGAGGTCTGCTAACACATTCAGGGACCCTGCCAGATGTCGAGCTGATAGGTGAATACTTTTCTCCCGAGTCATGCACAGGATGCTGTTGGTAGCTCTGTAAGTTGCTGGGACCTGGTACCCCCATGCTTGTTCAGATATGCCACCGCCGTGAAGTTGTCTAAGTGCAACTCCACGTATTTCCCCTCCAGAACGTAGGCTAGGTTGGTTAAGGCTATCCAAACCACTTGCAACTCCAGCCAATTTATGTGACGATTTCTTACCTGTCTCGGCCATGAACCCTGCAACATTTTATCCTGGAAATGAATCCCGCACCCCGATGCCGGTTTGTATCTCCAACTCCAGGGGTGCGGTCGAGAAGGGAACCCCTTCTCCCATGATCCTCTGGTCGCACCACCAAACCAGTACCTGGTGTGCTTTCTTGGAAACATACATTGTGGCCTTTGGTGTCTCCCTTGCTGCAGAGCACGTCTGATTTCTGCTTGCAATTGCCTGTATTGAAATTGTTCTAGCGGAACTGTCTTCTCTGTTGCTACTAGACAGCCCAAGAGAGACTCCATTTTTGCTAGACTTACCTCCGAGCACGGTTCAATGACCTGAATGAAGGTGCGAATTCTTGCCAGACACTCGGGGTGGGGTAAGCCCTTGCTAGGTTTAAATATCACCTTTCTTCCAAGAATACTATGATTTGCTTTGGAATGAGCTCGGACTTGACGAGGTTCACCAAGGGACCTACCGTTGATGCCTGCTTGATCAAGTCCTGTGTCTGCTCTTTTACTATGCCCTGGTCGTGGTGCACCAGGAACTAGTCGTCCAAATACTGGAATACCAACTTACCTTGGATTCGGGCCACGCCTTGAGAATTTTCATAATTTTCGTGAATAGACCAAACATGGAGAGAGCAAACGAGAGAACCAGAGCCTGATGCCCTATTTAAAAACAGAGGTACTTCCTGGCTGCGGGGTGCAATAATACGCGTAAGTACCCGTCGGACATGTCTATGGATGTGCCCAACATACCCGCTTCCAGTGGTCCCTTTATTACCTGGGCCGTGTCCGACTGAAAGGGTGTGACCCGTAGGGACTGGTTTAGGGTGGAGAGATTTATGGGTATCTCCGATGTCCAGATCCTGAGGTTGACAAGCGGGGCGGGTTTGGATGCCGACGTAGGCGTAGACATTGCTAGTACCAGGGGATCATCCTTTGGGCGAGATATGGTTGCGGTAGGTCTGTTTCTGCGTCTAGATTCTTGTCGAGCAAGCAGTCTCTTGCAACTCTTTGATCTGCTTCCGGAGCTGCGACTGTATCGCTAAAAACGAAATGTTCAGTGACTCCGACAGTTGCAGCGGGGCATATCCAGGGATTGCCACGGAGGGACGTCAGGGCGTGGAGGAATGCCAAACTCACCCACACGGCTGGTAAAGCACACACCTGACTCCGTATGTGTAACTGTCACATTGTCCTTCGCTGACGTGGATAAGGCTGTGGTGATAGCAAGCTTGATACCTTGAAGAGAGCTTTTTCCGTTTCCTGGTGGAGGGCTAGCAGGCTTTGTCAATAATGGCTCTCTCACCCACAGCGGGTAAGTCTAACTCCGCCACTGTCTAAGAAGTAGCTGTTGGCTTAGGCTTCTTGCGCTTCATGGGCACTTCAAAGTCAGATTCCGCACCCCTGGCTGTACACGCCGGAGAAGAAACCTGGCCAAGTACCAGCGAACCCGCCCTTGGCATCTCGAATGACAGTGACTGCACCTGGTGACGCACTCTCCGTTTCACGTTCTTGGTGCGGATCTTCTCTAAGGCGTCCCAGTCTTGTGGGGATAAGTATGCACACTCCTCGCAGGTATGTGCCTCACAGAGAGGAATGTCTCTATCCCTTCTGCATCTGTCGCAGAGAGTGAGAGTGGGGACTGACTGTTAACTGTGTGGTCGCACGAAATCTTCCGACTGCTGAGAAGTAGGTTAGCCTCTGTCATGTTTGAAAACAAACCAAAGATAGATGTGCATAAGTAACCTGAACGCAAATTACCAACATTCATCTAAGAAAATTGAAATCTGCACGGAACCAAGCCCTTTACTATAGGGAGGAACGTATTGATGATTCCTAGCGCAGGGGCGACGCAGGACCGACCAAGATGCACTCGGGAATTGTAGTGACCAAATACCGTGATTGTGCTTGGTCCATGGTAAATCACCTGACCAAGATGTGCCAAGCCTTGGATACCCACCTGGGCCTTGGTACCTCCTGGTACGTGGTTTGTGCCAAGCACACAGATGTACCTTGGTGCCAAGTCACCTTCCTCAGAACCAAGTATGGTCAACTGATCCAAATACCAACTCATCCAAAAACCAACTCATCCAAATATGGTCAGCTCATCCAAATTAAATTGGTCGACTCATCCAAGTTATTTTTTCTCTCTTTTCGAGACCTGAATAAAATCTTCAAGAGGCTTTTGATCCCTCTACTTTTAATACTGTCGCTTGTGACAGCATAAATTGAATTGGATTATGTGGAGATGGCAATTATGAAATCGCGTGAGTACATCCGCCTGTGTATTTATTCTGAGGGGATTATCACTTCAAATGAAAGCATAAAATCTTTTTATGTAGAGATTGCGTTTACAGTAATGTAGTCGACTGCATTACATTACATAGCAATGGTTTACAGACTGCAATTGTTATACATTTGTATTTGCAATTGCAATCACAATTACTCCGTTGCAATTGCAATTACATTAAGTGCGATGAGTGGAATTTAAGTATATTGCAATTGCAACGGAGTTGTGAGAAGCTTTCGATTGTTAGTGCGTAATTGCAATTCAAAGAGTAATGCCATTGAAGTGTGTCTCGAAAATCTGAAATGAACTCTTTTTCTACTACATAAAAAGACTATTTATATTTGAAAAGGAAAAACTGGAAAGTCGTTAATTTGGATGAGTTGACCAAAATATTTGGATGAGTTGGCGAAAAATTTTGGATGAGTTGACCAGAGAATTTGGATGAAATGACCAAAGAATTTGGATGAGTGGGTATTTGGATGAGTTGACCATCTCCCCCCAGTGGGTACCGGGTACCTGAGTTCAACTCCGTCTAGGAGAGTTCTCAGCAACAATTGCTGAGCAGCGCCAAGGCTAGGCTAGCTCGAAGGTACCAAGTCTGTCGAACAAAAACAGGCGACTGCAGCAAATAATCTTTCTTCTGCCTAGACAAAACACGTGTGGTTGGTGCCGCACGCAATACGAGAATGAGGCTTGGTACCAAGGTAACAAGAATGCTGATTGGCTGTAACCAAGGACTGGACTATTCGAGCCACTAGTTCCTAACTGCGTGATTTTTAGAATTTTACGAGAAAACCCGTGTAAAAGTAGAGATAAGTGAATTCGGAGCTTTAACGAAGTCAAATGAAAAAAAACATGGTATATAGTCTGACATGTGTTTTGCCATATTTGTAAGCAGGAAACTCTTTGGCTGGATGAAAAGGGTTTGATGAATCTGAATTATGCATACGCGGATTGACAAAAATTACTCTCAAAGTTCTGGTTACCTCTTACAATTCTGTAGAAACAGTGAGTCATAAATGTGTAAAATCAAAAAAGATGAAACAAATTCACCCTTTAGTAATTTTCACTATGACTTCCTTTCTAACAACGCTTAAAAGGAACTGTAATTATCCCTATAAATATCACGGTACTAGCTATTGACAGCAAGACGTGCTCTCGTTGAACAATATTGCTTTGGTAATATAAATACAATGCTGACTCATCACGGGTTAAGAAAATTACATATGTTTATGCTATTACATCTCATTTCATTAGCATATGCCTGTAGTTTATTGTGCAAAATGACGTCAGTCGTGCCTTAAACAGGGCATCGGATGAGCCTTGCAATGTAGAACTAGAAGCTCATTGCGCTAGCGAAATGTTAAACACTTGACAAAAATTAAAACGCAAAAATACTTCCTTCAGTGGGTCATTTCTTGAAGAATATATTGCCAACAACACAGCTTGAATACGTCTTAAAAGCCGAGCAGTGTTTGGTTTTTGTTAACTTAAGGTTTTATTGAATGAGCAGGAATACGCGCAGTTATCTATTTACGCAGTGAGAGCTCGCACAAAGCTCAGCAACTGTGTTCTGTGATGTACGTTAAATGCAATGCATTTACTTGCAAAAATACACTCTTTTCACATGGTGTTTAAACAAAGAAAACGAAATTGAAGACGAAAATAAAAAGTGACATGCACATGTTCAGATCAAGCTCTTCATAAGTCCCAAGTTTGAAGGTCGTAGGGCCCATAGTGTCAGAGAAGAAGAAGACACAAAAAATCGGAAAAACTGTCAAGAAGAAAAAAAGGACGAATTTTGCTCGCACAAATTCATATAACCCTTGGCTTGTCATGTGTTAAATGAATGTGTATTATTCGTGCATCGGCACAGCGTTGCGGCTAGCTCAGTTAGTAAAGCGCTGGTGTGGTATGTGGTTGGGAGTGGTAAGCAGTGGATCGAAGTTCGCTAACACTGCCCAAGCTAAACGGAGACAGTGGGTTAGATGACCTATCATGAATACACAATTAACGTTCACGGAGTCTTTCGAAACACGGTGTCAATTGTGAACTAGAAGCTCATTCCGCTAGCGAAATGTTAAACACTTGACAAAAATTAAAACGCAAAAATACTTCCTTCAGTGGGTTATTTCTTGAATAATATAGTGCAAACAACACAGCTTGAATACGTCTTAAAAGCCGAGTAGTGTTTGGTTTTTGTTGGCTTAAGGTTTTATTGACTGACAAGGCATACGCCGTGTTATCTATTTACGCAGTGAGAGCTCGCACAAAGCTTAGCAACTGTATGATGTTCTGTGCTGTGCATTAAATGCTACGCATTTACTTGCAAAAAATACACTCTTTTGACGTGGCGTTTTAACAAAGAAACGAAATCGAAGACGAAAATTAAAAGTTGCATGCACACGTTCAGATCAAGCTCTTCATAAGTCCCAAGTTTCATGGTCCTAGGGCCCATAGTGTCAGAGAAGAAGAAGACACAAAAAATCGGAAAAAGTGTCAAGAAGAAAAAAAATGACGAATTTTGCTCGCACAAATTCATATAACTCTTGCAAGCCAAAGGCTTGTCAAGTGTTAATGAGATGGAGCACACGAAATAATTGGAAGCTATTTGCAACAGTTGACACTTCAAGATTTTAGAATGTTCATGGCAGTTCTAACTTCTAGTCCCATTTTCGTGCTTGTCATACGGTATTTCAATGCTATCTCACAACTATGCACCCATTAACATAGTACTGCTATCAATCTTTATCATTTTTCTACATCACCACAGTCAATTTTGATCACTTGTACCACATCGCCACAATCAACTTTGACCATTTGCACCACGTCACCAGTGTCAATTTCGATCACTTGTACGACACCGCCACTATAAACGTTGATCACTTGCACCACATCACTACTGGGAGTTTCGATCACTTGCACCACATCACTACTGGGAGTTTCGATCACTTGCACCACATCACTACTGGGAGTTTCGATCATTTGCACCACATCACTATTGGGAATTTCGATCACTTGTACCACATCACTGCTGTCAATTTTGACCACTTTATTACATCACCACAATCAACTGTGACTATTTGCACCATATCACATTGTTCTTTTGATATTAACGTACTTTCTCTGCCATTTGATCGAAGCCTTCTTCTGCTGTTAGATGTTCATCAACATGAAATGTAGCGTTCAGATTTTAGATATTTCTTAAATAATGTTTAGATTGAATCTTATTCAATCAATTTCATGTTTTTGCACCAAAAATGTGATTATAAACAACAGAGATATTTACAGTAAAACCTGCATCCCGGCAAACCTGTATGATGTTCCCTAATTCTGACAAAATATTTTTTTCCCTTTAGATTTCACATTGGTTTCTGTATGGCGAGAAGCTCGATAATTCTGGACACCGGACAAAATTTTTCATACCCAGTTGTAGGTTTTACTGTATGAATAACCGGTGAAATTCGGACAAGGTCATGGCGCGACCTTTCCGTACTCCGCGTTTCTCACGAAAGGAAGTTATTTCGGAATTACACTCCGCGTTTGGTGAAAAAAGGGGTGTTATTTCAAAGTTAGCACTTCGCTTTTAGGGGCCGTTGCAAAAAGTCATGGACACACGTTGAAACCAGTTGGTATGTGAGTGCTCCCCCCGCCCCCAACTCCCCGGAGTTACCTGCTCTTCCTTAATTTCTTCACATTTAGGAATGGGGCGTTTGGATCGGGTATTTTTCAGGGTGGAGACGAGAGTTGGGGACAGTAACCGAGAAATAAAGCTTTTTCCTGTTGTTTGTTTTTGTTCATACAGGGTCTACTTAACATCCAAGTCAAATAACCTGAAGGGGCCATAATTCTCTTGTTTCGGATCATGTCCACCAGTTATCACTCATTAATCATTCAGTTCAGTTAAACCAATCTGCGACAATACACCCGACAGTTCACCTGGTGACAAAACGACTTAGGGTGGTACAAAGCTTTGGAACAAGCCGAATTTGTTCTCACTGAGCAACCGTTCGGAAATTTTTTTGTCAAATTATTAACTTTCCCCGTTCGCTTTTAACTCCGTCTCAAAACTATTTTTATTCATTTATTTATTGATTTATTTTAAAACAGCCTCTTCTTATACACATTTACTGGTTTTGAAGCATCCTCAGATTAAGAGCTTTTTCATTGAAGCACGGAACTGACAGCACAGACAATGACTTAATGTTTTTTACGGCTTAGGTCGGAGCTGTTAAGCATCTGTGGCTGTGCAAAAATGAGGGTCAAAACATTAAGGATCATTTTTAGGGGGGGGGGACTTTAGATTGTCTACATTACCAACAATGTTTCGTTTTGCTTGGTGCTTTTAAAATATGCGTTGAGGAAATTATGTGGGGAAATACAACATTCTTTGTTTTGAAAGAGAAACGATATTTCATAGTGTATCCTGTCTGTGTGTGTTTGTGTGTGTGTGTGTATGTTGGGGGGGGGGGGTGTGAAGGTGGACTTTTCGAATACAGCTTCTTATCAGAGCCTCAGTTACCAGGTTGTGACCCTTTTATCGTAATATTTCACTTTCGCATAATTTCTTAACCTATTTTGATCCGGGTTGGTGGTGGGGGGGGGGGGGAGGGGGCGGGATCGCATTCCTTGCATTCCACGGACGTTGGGGCGAGACTAGTCACGACTTTTAACGACTTGATAAAGTAGAAGGGTAACCGACGAACTGTTCACATTTTTGTTTTCAGAATTTAAAAATTGTTTAGTAATTTCTTGAATATTTATTATTTTTATTGGCAGGCAGGATTCTTATGTGAATAAATGCCACCAGAAAAAAGACCCATTTTATTCGTGATTTGAATTACCTTGCGGGGGATTAGAAATAATTTTATTATTTTTTCCTGGTCCAAATTTCCTTATATTACCTATATCTATAAATATTTTCTGGGAGCTTTTAGGTCTCATTTGTATCGGTATCTTATCGTTAACCTTTTCCGTTAAACTGAGTGCATCGGTACACTTTAATTAACACTTAACCGTCGTAAATAGCAATTTAGAGCTTTAGTTTAACTTTTGCATTTAATTGATCGCTATAAGAAGTTACTTTTTCTTGTTAAGTGTACAATTAACTGTGCAGTTGACTTTTGTGAATTCGACTACGGGGTGGATTTCGAGCCCAAATGTTTGCCAATTACGACATATAAAAGTGAAGATTATGGTGCAGAATGACGCGAAAGGATATAACTTAACACTTCCCTGATTATAAATAAAGCGTGTTTCCTTTATTCCAGTGAAGGAATGCAGTTCTTTCCGTGTTATCGTGACCGCTCAAAGTTCTGCGTAGCATATTTTACTTTAACACAAGGGGCGCTGAGTGCTTGATGTAAATAAAAAAGTTTCAGCTGACTTAAGACCACTGAGATTTCAGGTTAGAGAAACAAAAACTTGGCGTGACAATGCATAATTAACAAAGGTAAACAATTTGAAGTTGATTTTCAAGCCATTGTGAGACTAAGTGCTTCTTCAAGATTAACTTGCTGGCTTAAATAAACTGCTTGAATTTATTTTATTTAAGCTGATGTAACTCCCAAATGAATTGTTACCTCAAACAACACATTTTGAAAAGCATTTTGCGACACTTGAACAAACAAATTTTGAAAAGTCACATTTGAGAACTCAGAATATCAATAGATCAAGCTGACGAAGGCAAAGCCCCTGGCTGATCAAGTGTAATCGTGCAATATTTTTACTAAATGTCAATAGCAATTTGTACAACGAACCATAATAAAATGCTCATTGCACGCCATAGGTAAGAAAAAAATAAAAGATAATGAACAAGATTTTGCCCCCTCCCCTTTTAAATGGTATGATTCACGTCTTTCTTGCTATCGGTTACTCCCTGTTGCAATATTATAAATTTTCTTATTATAAATGGTAATTTTTATTTCCCACGTGAAATCAAAGAGCTGTTTTCCACTTATATTCTAGTTTCTCTTTCCAGCGAGGCAGTTCCCAGACTACTCTTCGCCGACGCCTTGAGCGAAGAAATGAAACTTGGCACATATGTGAATGTCGATGGAAACTGAAAAAATATAGAGTAAGATCAGCCTTTCGGGTCAAAGTCTAACTTTCGCATAACAGGTTTTTTTCTGAAAATGGACTTGCCTTGCAAACGGTAAGAGGTTCTGAGTTTTTGACTGTCACATATCGAAAAGTTAGATTCATTCGAAAACCTTTGGGGATTATTGTCTGCGATTTTGGCCTCATTTTCGACCTTTGGATCCAAAAGAGGTTACAGAGGGTGCACCTCGGTGACCTTTACCTTGGAAGTAAAGGCAATGACCTAAAACATGAAGTTTTCTCTGCTGATAAAAGGATGAACTTTTGCAAAACAACATTTGGTGTCTTTGCTTCTTTTTTAGCCCAGCTTCGACTTTGTGGAAGAAGGGCTTTACCCATCTCTTTTCACCGTCGGCGGTATGTGTGTGTATGTGTGTGTTAGACAATGTTTTCTCGAAAACTACAAGGGGGATTTTTTGATATTACACACGACTGTGCCCTAGGTAAGTCCCTCCCCAGCCATAAACCAATTTTTGGCATTTGACCAAAATTGACCAAAATGGCCAAAAAATTGTTGCAATTCTGTTTTTCAAAATGCTTCTCCTCCTACAGTTTTGGTTGGATCTTGATATTACACCGTAAAATCTCTAGGTGGTCCTCTACCGTATAATTACTTTTTTCGCGATCGGCAGAAAAAAGCCGAAATAACGGGACTTGGAAAATTTTGTTAATTTTTTTCAAAATGTATCTCCTCCTACTGTTTTGGTTAGATCTTCGTATTACACAAGTACAATCTCTAGGTGGTCCTCTACCGGAAAATTGCTTTTTTCCGCGATCGGCCGAAAAAGCCGAAATGAGCGGACTTTGAAAATTGTCAGAAATTGGTATAAATGATAGTAAAAAACTCGGAATTTAAGATGAATCCCCTCTTACATTTTGGTTGGATCATCTTGAAATTACATGCGTACAATCCCTAGATGGTCCTTTATCGGAAAATTACTTCATTTTGCGATCGGCCAAAAAAAGAGCCGAAATGACGGGATTTTGAAAATTTTTCGAAACGTTTTTTTTAAATGCATCTCCTCCTACAGTTTTGGTTGGATCTTCTTTATATTACACGTAATGACGGGATTTTGAAAATTGTCAGAAATGTGTATATTTTGGTATATATTTTTTACATATATCTACAATATCTGTGGGGCAGTAGTTGAATCTAACCTCTCTTTGTTGCCCCTCCTTTCCCCTCCCTTTTCCCCCTCTCCTGCCCCCAACCACCACCCCCGCCCATCCCGACACACGCGAACAGAGCTACTTTTGACCGGATTGAATGTGTAGAAAAAGCCATGTTGTGTATGCGTGTACTTAATGTAATGTTAACAGAGGCCTATTATTTCCCCATGACCAATTTTTAGCATTGTAGTTCCTATGTATGTTAAGCCTTTGGAGTCGATCAATAGTTGTGTGTGTTGCAAAAAGGAAAATTATACAAGAGACGATGCATAGAAAAAATCTTTCTCAGTGGCGGATCCAGGGGGGAGGAGGTTCAGGGGTCACGACTTCCCCCCCCCCCCTAAATTCGAAAAAATAACTCTGGGTTTTGGTTTTCTGAAACTTTTAAACTCAAGGTGTCAGAAGTTGAAACCCCCCTCCCCTTCACGAAAAGTTGGATCCGGCCTGATCCTTGAAGTCAGTTGTGGTTGAGTGACGGTCACAATTAAAAGCCATAAGGAGAGAGAACGCTATATCTCCCTCCATAGTCGTGGTGAATTCCTGTTATTGTGTCTTTGCAATAAAATAGAACGACAAGTGACCATTAACGCAAGTATCTCCGTTTCAATTAAATAAATAAAATTCCAGCCTAGTGATTAAATCAACTAGATTTTGACCGATTTTGTTGTTGGGGATCGGAGAGAGGGTAATATATTCAGATATGGGTCCATGATTTTTGTAAGTAACAATGAGATGGTAAAGTAGTTGCTCCTTGCGTTGGGCTCGACTTTTCAATGCTATGCACGAATGTTACCTAGGTAACCGTCTACCAAAAAATTACTTTACATGGCGATTGGCCAAAAAAATCTTCTAAAGATTGTGGAATCTTCTTAAAACTTTAACTGTGCGTTACTGAGTTTGCAAACAAATTGTTGGCACTGGATTAAACTATAGCACAAGTTTTTATGTTTTGTTTTGTTTTTTTTTTGTTTTTTTTTTTAAGCAGGGCTCCCAGGGCTTTCGGTATTAAGCAGGATTTTTTTTGCTCTGCGTCCTGGACGTATCGATTTTCTCGGGAACGCATTGCTTTTGCGCGTCTGCGTCCGCCTGGGTGGATCATTTTATCGGGAGCTGCGTCATAATTTTTGTTGTCGTGATAAAAACATGTTAAAAATCATAGCGCTACTTTTCTAAAATAGCGCGTTACACATTGAAAGTGGGCACATTTATCAAAGTCGTTTTCATTTACAGAACGAACACTGTGCATCTGAAAAAATGCGTTGGACGCACTGCTTGCGTCCGGGACGCATGACTTTACCAGGGACACATTATTTGTAACGCTTCGTCTCGTAAGCGAGCGAAAAAAATCCCTGGTTAAGTGACCCCATCTTTGTAGATAAACGTAACCAAGCTTGACAAAAAAAAAAAAAAACAAAAGAAAAAAAACAAACAATAGAGGAGTTGGCAAGTTTATTTACAATACATATAAAAATATTATGTTCTATAACAATTAACATGGTGAATTATGACAAAATTAATGTGAGGTACATTGAAACTTGCCCAGGCTGGGCGCAATGTCCCTGGATATTCTTGTTTAAAATTGATGTTGTAATTCAGTGATAAAGAGAGCTATTAATCCTACTGATTAATGGGCACAAAGAAAGTAATTAAAGGATTAAATCAGAGATGACGGGTGTTTTGTGATGAATGCATGACTCTTTTTATTTCATGCATATGTGTGTCAGTTATAACTGAATCCTGTGATCATTCAAAATTGCACTTACACAGTGGATTCAAACTGCACTTGCGAATTGCAGTCCGCAGTTTACCATGATGACAGAGTGCAGCAGAGATACATCACTTTGCTATCCATAGTCGCTGGCCTTACAGTGAAGTGCAAGTAATTACCCAGGAAAATTTACAAAAATCTCGAGTGTTCGGGTTAGAACACACCCATTTTAACACAGAATTCATTACGTTTACACAAGAACTTACCAGGACTAACAGCGGTGTGGACGGATGGCACCGGATGATGTTGTAGGCGGTCACTTCTCACCACCACAACTTATTGAACCTTCTCATTTCTTTTAAAAGTCGGGTATTGTCCTTTGGAGTACTCTCTTATGTCTGGTATGTCCGGTCGGATATTGCCCGAAGTCGGTTAGAAATGCTGAGATATCAAAAACGAGATGTTGAATATTTCAGCAAAAAACACTTTGTGAAAATCTACCTCTCACAGAGAAGGCCAAATCTATTGGTATTTACGAGATACTCGTCCAGATTTCATTGAATTTCAAATATATGGTGGGCGAGGCTCATCCACTGATCAGTTGCAGTATAACTAGTCGAATGCTGATTTCTTAAGATGAGCGCGGCGCCCGAGGTTTCTGGACTTGTGTCCGTAACGATGTGCAGAGCGGGCATGGGCATGGCTTTCCCCGTGGCGAAGTTTCACGTACCGTTAAAGGAGCTCCAAAGTATGCTTTTCATTCTGAGGCGGCGCACTTATCGCTGTTAATAACCGTTCGGTGGTACGGAGGGCGTGGCGATATCGGCAGCGCAATGATTGGGCATAGGCAGGGCAGTAGGACGTGGACGATGCTTTTGACCATGCTGAATTTACCGTAACGGGTTTGATGTGGTGGTACTTCAGCGCCTTATTCAATCTGGAGTTTCCTGTAGCCCGGTGCCCGGTGGGACTGAGAGGGTGCATTCGAGGGTGTGCGTCGTAACTATAAGAAAGGTGAGGCACTGGGAGGGACAAATCACTTCTCCCAGCTGATAGAGAAACCAAGCAAAATTAGCAAGTGAATGGGGCATCCCATGGCTTTCAGCGAGGTCTCGTACGTTTCTGCCGTTATGAAGAAGTCATCAAGATAGCAGATGATGGCTTTGATTCTCTGGCGATGCAGCACCCAGCAAATGCTTTGGGTTATCCAGTGGAAGATTTCAACCCTTATGGAATGCCGGAACGGAAAGCGCGTGTCGATCATATATGTGTAGTGCGAATCGAGGCCGAACTTCTGCTTCAGACAGGTAAATTATTACGAGAACGGGCCAAGGATTACGTGGCGTTTAGCGAGTTTTAAGTATACTTTACATATATGGGATCCCTGTCCCACCGCGGCTACTGCTTTGTCGACCCACGTAGATGTGTGTCAGACGGAACGAAACTGTCGAGTGATCCGCCGTCAGAATGTAGATTAGTCGGCGGTCTGGCTGCAGTTATTTCTTTATTTATGTCTCCACTTTATTACTGTATTTGCTCTCCACAGCACTGCTATTAGTTGCCTCACAGGGTTGAATTTGCCCCGTGTTCACGTTTACAATGTTAAAACCTTTTGAAAACCGTTAAAATATTTTTTGTTCTGATCCGAAAGTGGGCTAGTGTGTTTATTAGTGGTGGAGATATTCCGAGCGCTTGTAACTATTGTAATGGCGAGATATATCTCTTTGCCGGAATCAGGACAATATCCTTCTGAACAATACCCTACTGGACAATAGATTCCCGGACAAAACGGCGGCGGCCAAAACGGAGAAGACCAAAACGGTGACGGCCAAAACGGCGACGGCCATAACGGCGACAAGTGCAAACCCGGACAAAACGGCAACGAAGATTAATAATTTAATGTTGAAAATCAAAATATAAAGAATGCTGATGACGCAGATCTTGACCAGAGGCCTCGGCATCGTCTTGCTGAATTTAACTCTTAGAAAGGTGCCCTGCTTTTTTAATTTGTAAAATATGTTTCGTTCAACTCGAAATAAATGATGCCTTACTATCTCTTACTATCTCTTGGCTGTGATAACGGCTGTTCAAGCTCTCCAGTGGAACCTCAAAATAAGGAAACTAAAACTGCATAAAAGCGGTCTTATTTCCCACTTGGAATATTCGTATCGAAGGCCATTTGTTAGACTTTCATCGAACGTCTATCTATCGACAATCTATGTACAACGCCATCAGTTACTACGGCTTTCATTTCAGATTGACTCTTCTATTATATATTTTGTCGCGACTAGTATCGGATATTTCGTCGCGACTAGTATCGGATATTTCGTCGTGACTAGTATCGGGTATTTCGTCGCGTTTAGTATCGGATATTTCGTCGCGACTAGTGTCGGATATTTCGTCGCGACTAGTATCGGATATTTCGTCGTGACTAGTATCGGGTATTTCGTCGCGACTAGTATCGGATATTTCGTCGCGACTAGTATCGGATATTTCGTCGCGACTAGTGTCGGATATTTCGTCGCGACTAGTATCGGATATTTCGTCGCGACTAGTATCGGGTATTTGCTCACACATTAACCAAAATGTCATTCAGTTGTAGCCATTACTTGATATAAAAAAACCTCGAATAACAAACATTGCACGATTTCGATTATGAGCAAAATGTCACCCATTCTTCGACTGGATGACATTTTGGCTAGGAATTAAAGTTGAAAATACAAATAAACGAATTTCTACGGGATCTCCAAATTCAACCGTTTTCGAAACATACTATATGACGTCTGTGGTCATGAAATTGAAAAATCGCTTAATATTTTTGGATAGATGAGTATTTATATATTTCTCTTTTTTTTTCATTCTGAACAAATGCACAAATAGCAGTTTAACGCACTTTTCAATATTTCTAAGGAAATAAAATATCTCTCTTTTTATTCAATCCACTTTTATAGGCCTGTATCAGTCATCTTTCATTGAATTAAAATGACCTCGTTTCATTTAGAAATTCATGGTCGGTTTCAGACATCTGAGTGAGTTTTGGGATAAATTGGAATTAACTCCAGGATTGCGTCATTCTGGGTTTTGCAATATAACTCAAGAGTTAATTTGAGATAATCGTAATTCGTATACTGATACAAATAGCATAGGAAATGGAGTATCAGGGCGGGAGTAACAGGACTCACAGACAGATGGACCGCCAACGTACAAACCTATAATTTCCCTCCGGGGCCAAAGCCCCGCTTGAGTGATAATAAACGAGTTTATTCTGAGACAGCCGCAGCCCTAGGATATCTCAACCAGGGGTAAATGAATCCCAGGTGGGGACATACTGGCTCTATGAGGATCACCATTGCTCTAAATCTTTATTTTTTATAACACTGAAAGTAGAAATCGATTAATAATACAACACATAACGTAGCAGTTGCATTTGTTTTATTAATGGGAAGATAATATTACCAGTGGGCGGCTGCCTTCTAGACATTCCAGTTTTTCCCTGCGATAAATAGTGCCCATTTTTCCTTTTGGAACAACTGCTGAATGTTTGATATTTTATATTGATGGGAAATTTATTTTTATTTCAATTTGAAATTGGTTCATGTCAGAGCAACTGACGACACTCTTGGATAAAATGCACTCAGTCATAACACAATCAACGGTGTTTTTATAATAGGCCGTTGTGAACGAGCCAGAAATTCGCGATATTTTTAAATGGCGTTACTGTTCCGGTGAAACGATTGTATTCCCTTCACAATGCACCGATAAAAAGTTTCTTCTCGGCACAAAATATCAAGGGATATATTGTCTATTTCACAGGATATTTGTGATTCAGACCCCAACAGAATAATCTGGCGTAGTGATAAAAATATAAACAAGTTTGTCCAAGGACAAAGTCCCAGCTTACGAAAAGCGATAAGACCAATTCCAGCCTGCATGAGCAAGGGAATTTCCCTGAAAAAAATGGAATTCAAAAGAAGCGATGGCAAAGAGCTAGCTAAATAATTAATTTAGCAAGGGATCCGAATAGACCGATAAATACATACAAAGATTTGTTTCCTAGAAAAATGGGAAACAGATCTTGCGTTTCTCTGATAGACTGGATAGTTTACCAGAGATACGCATTGAACAACGAAACGAAAATGTATCCAACCAAGTGTACTATTGGTCGGACACACCCAGTTATTGTGCGGTTCGCATTTCGGACCAGTGCGCATATTTATGTCACTTGTCTCGATGCACGGTTCTTATTCGGACCAGGGGCATGTTCATTTAACTTGCGCTTATGCGCGGTTCTTATTTCAAACCAACGCGCATAGTACTTAAACTTGAGTTGATGCATAGTTCTTATTTTGGACCAATGCACATGTTTATTTAACTTACGTCGATGCGCGGTTCGCATTTCGAACCAGTTTTCTTTCCACTTCAATCGATGCGCGGTTCTTACCACTGCGCACATTTATGCAACTTGCGTCGATGCGCGGTTATTTCGGACAAGTACGCAAGTTCATTTAACTTGCTTTGATGAGCTGTAGGAGGAGATTCCTTTTAATTTTTTTTTCAAAAATTCCGAAAAAAATTCTTAAATTTTCTAACATACTCAAAAAGTACAAGCTGTATGCATGATTCCCGTGGAAACGGCTCATACCAAAAATAAATGACATCTGATAAAAATTGTAAGAGGAAATGCATTTTGGATTTTTTCTTAAAATTTTCCCCAAAACTTCCCTGATCGACTCAAACAGCACAAGCCATTTTCACGAACCCCTAAGCATTTCTCACACCCAGAATAAATGTCGGATCAAAACTGTAGGAGAAGATGCATTTTGTGGTATTTTCTTCAAAAATTCCTTCGAAAATCGAAAATTTCCAAATCGAGTCAAAAAGCACAAGCCGTAGGCCCGACCCGCCTTTTTCCGGATAAAAACTGTGGGGAAAATGCATTTTGAAGTTTTTTGTTCAAAAATTCCCCCAAAATAGAAAATTTTCCGATCAACTAAAAAAGTATAAGCCGTATGCATGACTTCTTAGGGATGCCTCATACGGAAAATAAATGAAATCGGATAAAAACTGTAGGGGAAATTCATTTTGAAGTTTTTCTTCAAAAATTCCCCCAAAATTAAAAAATCACACGATCGACTAAGAAAGCAAAAGCAGTATGCATGGCCCTCTAGGGACGCCTCATACCAAACATAAACGAAATAGGATAAAAACTGTAGGGGAAAATACATTTTAAAGTTTTTCTTCAAAAATTCCCCAAAAGTACAAAAATTGCTCGATCGACTAAAAAAGTACACATCAAATGCACGACCTCATAGAAATGCCAAAAAAAGAGACATCGGATTAAAAATATAGGAGGATATGCATTTTGAATTATTTTTAAAAATTTTTTCTTTAGAAATTATCCAAAATACAAAAAAATGTTAGATCAAGCAGAAAAAGCACGAGCCGTATGCGCGGCCGTCAAGGGTGCCTCATACCAAAAATAAATGACATCGGATGTAAATTGTTGGAGGAGATACATTTTAATTTTTGTTCTTCAAAAATTTCCCCAAAAAAATTCAAAAATCATCCGATCGACTAAAAAAGCACAAGCCGTATGCAAGACCCTCCAGGGATGCCTCATATTGCAAATAAATGATATCAGATCAACACTGTAGGAGGAGATGCCTTTTGAAACTGAAGTTTACTAAATAAACAACTAACTAACAAACAGATGACGTCTGCAGACCGATAGGTATACCCAAGCGTACGTGTAACTCAAGCTGGGCTAAACATAGAGGCTATCACCTACCGAGTTCAGAAAACAGAATGAGTGTAGTAATGCTAATGCTGATTTATAATGTCAACAATTTTTCAGTCCAAACAATATAAAGCCAAAATAATAAGATGCTTTTCAACATATATTTCGAATTTAAAATGTATAATAACCGGATTGGAAAATTGCACAGACGTAGTGGACCAAAGGAAATGACAACCAGGACGGCAAAGGAGACGAAAGCCATAAAAGTGGTGCAAACCGACAAAGTAAAATCTTTGAATATTAGCAACCCGCAAGTTTTTCCATTCACATATATAAAGATATATAAACATATGATGGGATAAGTTTTGCGCAAATTATAACTCAAAGGGTATTTTCCCAGTGAACATTCCAACGTCCAATCAACGTCGATTTGAGGTTGTGACTACCACCCGTCCAAGGCACCACATTCTATCTGGTTGTACATTGGTGACGATTGGTCGCGACCATGCACCAACGTGTTACTAACGTCTTTGCCACAACGTTGAATAGATGTCAGATAGCCAGAATTGTTTAAACGTTGCTTTTGGCCGCAACAAAAACGCAACTTTCCCCGAGTCTATTCCACTTCTTTGGTGTAACGTTGAATAGACGTTCATAAATCGTGTGGGCTACTGTGATGGAGGGTTGACAAGGCTGTCAAGATGACGATTCCATCTTATTATTCTCCCGAGCTCTGAACATCGTCGCTTCCCACCATTTCGATTTCAGTTTACAACCTTTACGCCACACTGATCAGACGTCTGATAATCGACGTCTGTCCAACCATAGAGGGTAGATGTTTCGGCTTCTATAAACAACCACAAGCCGGCGTTTATCTGACGTGGGTGTAACTCCATCCAACACTGATCCAAAGTCGCAATGTTTCCTGAGTTTAATGTAAATACCAAATGTAACAATCAATCTACCAGGAAAATCGCTTCTCAAAACGCATATACAACGCTCTTCCCCAAGGTCTGCCATATGTACACTACCGTAGTCTGCACAAACTTGTGAGGACGACGTTTTACAGTCATTTTTCTCTTGAGTCTGTTCGTTATCTAACCAACCGAACATGTTCACCAGCATGAAAAGGAAGAAGCGAAGAAGAAGAAGAAGAAGAAGAAGAAGAAGACCTCCTTGCGGATATATAACCTTTTCCCTCAGACTTTACATGTAGATGAACTCCAAATCCAAATATTCCCTTTTTAGCTTTGTGCAGCGAGACATTTCTTGCTATTATTCAAGAACTGTAGTTGTGTGGATAATCCCAAAATGGCATTAAATGCAATATAGCTTTAGGTGTCCTTAACTTCACCTCCTAGAGATCGTATTTCCAAAGAAAAAATATTTATTAATTTTCCTTCTTTACTTTTCACAACAGAGACTTTATAATTAACGATGTTAAAACAACGCCAGTTTCAAGCAATGGTAAAACATACCGCGTTAGCTTAATGCTTAAATGTATATGATTAAATTAAACGTTAAGTGTAAGGTTCTAAAAAGAGATTTTGAGAATACGGCCCGGATCATCTGGATCAGTCAATGACAACAGTAACTGTGTAGCAAAGATTTGTTATTTATTGTAATAGGACATGGTACGTTTGTATGAAGAAGAAAATCATATTATTTTGATTTCAAAATTTTAGGATTTTTATGAGCAAAACTATAGAACTACAAGGAATTATTATTATAAAAGAATAATTTACTGAAGAAAGAGATCAGTTCCGGGACGAAATTAAAATTATTTAAGGTAACTATTCGCCAACTGTTTGTTTTTTATTTTGTGTAATTTTTTTTCCTTAAGTATATAATTCCTTTTTTTTTATTTCAAACCGTTTTCTTTAAAATTGTTCAAATTCTGTTTTGTAAGCTTTGTGCATTAATTAAGATGTGATTAGGTATTTTTTTTAAAAAATGGTAAGTTTCATGTAATATAATAATCTTCTTTTGCCAAATTCAACATGTCATCAAGTCGCTCCGTGAGTGCTGTTTTCACAATTTTAGAGATCTAAAATAATTTTACATTTATCAAAATGAACTTAAAATATCCAAATATCTTGATTACTTAGCAGATATTCACTTATTTAGAGTCAACATGAAGTCATGCTGACCACTAAGAAAATGTTGACCTTTAATAACTGGTCATTAATATCTTATATTGACTGAAATAAGTCAATATCGGCTTTGGTACATGAATTAAATGACGTTGTGGTTATTTGCGCTGCGGTCAACATTGAAAAATTATTGACTTGGGAATTGACCAATCGGATTGCAGCATTTACCCAAGTCATGTAAAATAATACGATAGATCTGAAATTGATTTATAGATCTTTGAAACTGAAATGGACATATCTAAAAACTATAATATTATATTATAGATATCAAGAATTTTGAATAAATGTATACAAAGGACATCCCATAGATTTGTTGGTCAGCTGTGAGAAAAAGTATAGTTTTTTTTTTCAATTTGTTGCAGCATGTCCCGCGCCAAAGCCGATTCAAGCCCTGATAGGGCGCAGCAAATGCACAAATCCAAGACTTTAAAAACACGAGGAGAATTGTTCAAGCTTCCTAAAGGTCACAGTGACGTCAAGTAAGTTATGTGTTATGCTTATAAAAAATACAGTAAATTAAACAAATGTGTTATCAACATTCATTTGTCTTCGGCTGATCACTTATAACCAGCATCATTTCTTTTAATTTAAATGACATTTCAGTTCGGTCATGTTATTAGACCCCAACAGGATTGCCCTCTGTCCGTCCGTCTGTCCGTCCGTCCGTCCGTCCGTCCGTGTGTCACACTTTGGGTGCTGTTTTGTTTCCACGCAAGTTCTCCGAAACTACTTACACTACGCATATGCAACCTTGCACAGTGAAAATATATACAGCTGTATATTGAAGTTGTGCAGCGTCGTGTTATTTTTCAAATCAGTAAAAAATTGCCAAAATGGCGACTTGTTGTGTCCGGTTGGGGTTTGTGCCTTCGACGATGCTTGTTTCTTTGGCATATGGCTGCCGTATTTTGGCTTTTGTCACACATGCGGAATAGAGGAATCCGAGAGCAAATCCCTCTCCCGGAAAAAAGCCCCTTGGGAAAATACCCCCATTTGTGCAGCTGCAGAGAAAAAGTTCCCCAAATTTTTGTCACACACGAACAAAAATCGTCCTGTATAATATCCACTATTTATTTATCAGAAACACATTCATTGATGTGATAACAGAGGCGATGGATGAACAAGGGCCGCAGTTCTTGTTTGGGATCACAGCTCAGTAGGTAGAAAAGAGCACAGTGCTTCTCATAGTTTCACTCGGGATTAACATTGGCTAGAGCTGGTTATTAACAAAACCTCATCGGATTCCGGTGTAATGAAACGTTTTGACCCCCAAACGAATCGACCCCCCGGTCAATTTGTTTTAAAACAAACAGACCCCCCGGTCGATTTGTTTTGGGAAAACCCGCCATAACAAACAGACCTCCCCTATAATAAAATGACCCCCTCCGAATAATCATGTTTAAATATAAAATGTAAGTAAAAAAGGTGCATATGGTTTTTAAATACTATTTTAAGCATTTCCTACCTCTTGATGTAGAAAATTATTATTTTGAGCCTTTGAAATGCCATTATTGAGCCTGGACAGATTTTTTGGTGACTGTATGTTAATGGTATTGGAAGTGTTTTCGTGTTTCAAAATGTAGATGTTAGTTACTAAATAAATTGTTATTCATGGATATAGTTTTTATTTCAATTAAAGAAACTAATAAGGTGGCCATATATGGAAAGAAATAAAGAAATCAACAAAAAATAACAGGGATAAAACATTTCAGAGGGGGTCTGTTTGTTTTAAAACAAATCGACCGGGGGGTCTGTTTGTTTTAAAACAAATCGACCAGGGGGTCGATTTATTTTGGGGGTCAAAACGTTTCCTTACACCGGAGCACATCTAAAGAACATAATCAAGTTGAGTTTCTCATAGGGAAGTTTGGGGGAGGGGGCAGGTGTTGGGTGGAAGGAGGCAGGCAAGTGGCCGTTTACCTATGCAATCAGGCCATGCGGTATCCATATGGTAACTCTGTGGGTAGCACTATTGCAATAACACATAGTGAACACATGGTAATTCCAATGTATCATGAGACAATAACATGGCCAGACATGTACAAAGCAATCAGGTTCGATACAAATTCAACAAAATTGTGATCATTAACAAACCACATGTTTATAATGTGGTTGAAACTTTTACTTCTGGTGTCAAAACAAACATTCCTGAAGCTTATCTTAATAGTTGTTAACGTTGTCTTAAGATATCTTACGTTATTGATAATGTTAATTAATTCAAATAAAATTATAGTTGATTGAGTTCTTTTCGATAGTAAATATCTTTGCATTTACAGCGAGATCAGAACTGAAATTAGACTCATTTACCAACACCAGAACGCCATACAGATAATTAACAGGGAGATCTTTAGTAACCGATTTTGCTGACTTGTTCGTGCATACAACGTTCATCGCTTATAAATCTATTGAAATCTATCTTATTATCGCCCATACGCACCCGTTACGGGGCAAGGGGCATTTCGTGATATATTAATGGCCGAACAACTATCTATAGAGAGAACAGTCGTAATTTTGGCTGTGACATTTTCTAACTTCAGCGGGGGTGGGCGGGGTGGGCTGGAGAGAGACGTTGTTATTTATTTGATGTCTCCTTTAATGAGTAAAAATTTTAACAGAGTAGGGCAAATATCGAGTTCTATAATCATCACGCAACGCCCCCAATCCACCAGTACAACAGAACCCCAGTACTTCAGCACATTAGTACATTCCTCAGTACAGCTGGGCCAGTAAGTTATTGTACATTAACTTCCTGACCACTTTGGGTTCCTCAGTAGCCAGTCTTTGTCGTACAATTTTTTCTACTTCTTTTTTGCTTATTATAACTTTGTCGTAAGTTAAAACTGCGTTATGACGTACATTTGATACAGAAAAATGTCATAAATTTTCCGACCAAAATGATTTCCAAGTGTTCTTATAACACTTCGACTTGACACATTTTTATGGATTATCTTATTACATTTTTTTCTGTAGTTTCAATCAATTTTTGATTGCACAGAATCCCCCGGATAACAGCACTCCAGAATTAAGACCACCCTAGAAATAAGAACAGTTTCTCCAGTTCTCATTCCCTCCCATTATAAAGAATCTCGAGAATACGATGACACCAGAATTAAAACCATTCTACCGGTACTAGTCCTACAGTTTGTCTTGTTTCCGGAGTTCGGATGTATATGTAAACCTTTTAACCATTTTAATGTAACAAGATACAACATCGTTTTTATGTAAACCATAAAGATGAATTGAAAAAAGAAAAGATAAATAGCCAGTGTTGGATCCAGGTCTTGAGTACAGTGCATGAAATCAATCACCACAAAGCTTTCAGTGGTCCTTTTTTTAAATTCCGACGTCGGGCCAATATGTAAATGACAGATTCACTGGACTGGGTGCAAACACTTTATTTATTTTCATCATTTTCACAACCTCACTCTGAATACAATGTTGACTTCTCCGTCTTCCATTTGTTTTGCACGTATCATCTTTATTTGTTTGTGAATTTTACTTTCGCGGTCCGAATGATATTTAATCAGTGCGTGATTCCTCGACCCTAATCGGACGGGTGCGTCAGTGCGTGATCGTGCGAAAAACGCACCCTGGATCCAAAACACTGACACATACATTCCTGCCTTTTCCATCTTAACTTTAATTAGAATGAAAAAGTACTTAAATATGATGTAATTATAGTAGCTAGAGTTGCGTCAAGTGTATTGATAGAACCGCGTCACCTTGTCACATATTGACAGAACCGCGTTACATATTGACCAGCAGGGCCTGTGTCAGTTTTTTTTCTGATAATGACAGCATTTGCACATATAATTTGTCGCATGAATGTCTCAATAGTATTGTCACACAGTGAGTGGAGAACATTAACTCATTCAAGTTCCACGGAATAACGTCATTCAATCAGTCGCCTTATCGCTTGACAGTATTAGGACCATGTCTTACTTCAATGAGCTTTTATTATTGGAAAAGAAAACCAATAATTGATCCAGCAAGCCTGGATAACAGTTCTGTGACGGCAAAACCCCATTCTAATGAACACCTTCGGTGTCCTCAACATTTTCATCACATTGGCTGGGGTTATTACAGATACCAACTTCACACATTTCACGGAACCAAATCCTAAGGTTAATACATAAAATTTGCCCAGTTTTACACACACTGCGTTCATTATAATATGGTGCGGGGGGAAGGGGGCGTGTAGATCCGATATTGAGTGGGAACGAAGCTCTGTAGCCAAAAAAAAAAGCTTTCACACAGGTGCTCATTAGTGGGGGTTGACTGTACTACGGATCAACCAACACCGTCATAGAAATGACAATAATGTCACCGCTCAAACATTGGCCGTGTGTAGGAGCTGTTGAACGCTAAATTATGGCACCAGTAGAAGCATAACACTCTAAGTTAAATATTGTCGCAAAAACACGAAAAGAGATCAAACAATCAACGCAAGACTAAGTGCATGAAAAACATTGCTTTTTTGCTTCAGGGTAACACACAGCTCTATTTCTGCACTGTAGTGGCAGGCTCTTCACGTGATCACATACTGCAGTTTCTATATGGACTTATAAAAAGAGGGTCCTTATTAATTGCCTTATTCATACCTTAAAACAAATTACAGAGACAAAACTGGAGAGACAATGTTGAACTGAGAGAGGTTTAAAGGCTTAACGAGGTTATAAATAGCATAGCTAGGTTAAAGAACGTATGGCAATGAACCCAAAATGTAATAAACATAGGAATATACCACAGAATAAGAACACACTGCAAGAGGATATATTAAGAAGATAGTCTTTCGGACCATTGAAATACCCGACTTAAAAACATTTACAAGAGTTTGAGTGCTTATTTTTCTAAATTGCAGATCGGATTATTCAGCGGAAACTCCAACGAAGCCGTCGGGACCAAACGTACAGTACGAAAACACGTACAAAATGGCGCCGGACGAGGACAAGCGGTTCGTGGCTTTCAAGGTCGAACACGTGATGAAGGACATCTTAAAAGATGCTTTAGCGGATAAAACGTACTCACCGGAACTGTGCAGCAAGCAAACCCAAGACCTGTGCGCTAAAATTAAGGATAAAACCAAGGATATGTCGTTCCCTCGCTACAAGCTTGTCGTGCAGGTTCTCATTGGCGAAGACACGGAACAGTCGGTACAGGTGGCCAGCAGGTGCTTGTGGGATCATAACAGTGATAATTTTGCTGCTGCCACCTATCGGAATAGCTCGTTATACGCCATAGCTACCGTATACGGTCTCTATATGGAGTAGACAAAAAAATGCAATGGCTGAAACATTCAGGCTGTGTATTTTAATCTCAAATAACTTGCAAAAAAACAACAACAACAACAACAACAACAACAAAAAAAAAACAAAAAAACCAGACATTCCTTTATTGTATCTCATTTTTTTATTTCTAGTGAATGTCTAATTTAAGCATTGTACAACCGTGATATGCGCAGCTTCAAAACTTAAAATCCTGACATCGCATATGTTACGTGGAGAAGAAAAGTTTGGAACAAGAGTTTTTTGTGCTTGCATGTGGACATTTTATTTTTGTTTTCTTTTACTTGTTATGCATGGCGTATCCTATAAAAAGACACTCCTCATATATTAGAATATACTTTTGACTTCGGATTCTAGTAATCTATGAATATAAGTGACATAATGTGGCAGTGTTAAAAAGGTGTCTAGATTTAACTTAATTTATATTGTTTTATTGATTTCATTCCCTCAAGTTGTGATATTTTAATAAATTATGTCGTTAAGTTATACTATGGCTATTGTTATTCGTGTGATATTTGATATTTTGGGGTTAACACATGTTTCCCATATGTTAGATTTAAGCTTTAGAATAAGGTGACCGTGTAATTACCATATGTTAAACACGTGACTACAATTTACAACATCATTCCATATGTGGCTAAATAAGGTTTTGAACATATGAGTTACCACATGGTAGTGAGCGCATAAATATTGGAAACATATGGTAACGGAACTATGCGTTTTCCTTTAAAGAAGTAAACAACTGTTTAGGTCCTACCTTACAGCTCAGTAAAATTACGCTCGACCAACTACAGTTAGCTGTTGCTGATTTTACGTTGAATCTAAACAAACGGTTTAAAATAAAAGCATTAAGTTTTGGATTTATTAAGATTTCTTGGTAACTAAACATTGAAATCTCCAGACGTCTGTAATGAAACGCAGTACATACAACTAAAGATGTAGTCGCATGAGCAATCATCTGCCTTTAGTTATTTACGAACTATTTCATGAATAACAAAGAAGCTTGAACAGCAGTATGCTTCTCATGTATTGGGAGTGGATTTCCTATTTCCGTGGCGCCAGGACATGAGAATGTTAATTTATTCCATAAATGATTTAAGTAATAGAATGACATTATTATGTGTCATTTTCAGTCGTTTGGAGCAAGAAATACCTGTTATTTTAATGCGCTGTACCGACGTTTAAGAAGGCATTAATGATTAAGTACTTCTCACTTCCTTCGTTGACGTAATCTCATGTAAGCGCGGATAATTTTTTTAATCTTTTTTGTTGCTAGCCTAAAATGCAACATGAAAGACTTAGTTCTGATTATTTTTAACAGATATTCAGAAGGGAAAAATCCCGGATAAATTGTCGAAATCGCTTGTCTGAAATGAGCTGCATGTGATCCGCTCCCCTCATTCGTACCTTAAAAAAAAGAGAGTATTATGTTTATGATTTAAGGCACTCCTTTTTTCAATACATTCTTGCTAAATCATTAAATTTTTAAGAGGACATGATGACCAAGGAAAACCTACAAAAACATACAAGAGGACATATTTCGAACACACTGATAATTAAATACATGCCAGAAAAAATGCCCCCCCACCCCCCCCCCCCCCCCCGTTTTTCAGCATCCGATGAAGCCATTGAATTCAAAAATAAAAAAGAGTTTAGCCAGTAAAAAAGAGCAGTCATACAAGCAAGGGCACACTGGCAAGGGCAAAGACAATGCATCTTAAAAAGTGGTAGCTGAGGACAGCAAAGGCGCTCAAACTGGCATTGACAAGGAAACTGCATAGTAAAATCTGACTGTCTTCCATTCAACAAATCTGGTGACTTTGGTCAATTTACCAAAGACAAACATGGTCTAACTACTGGAACTTTAGAACGAGAAGCAGGATTGGGCTCCTTCCTAGCGTTTTTACGGGACACATGACACTGCAGCACCGCTTCGCACATATATGAGAACATTGTGAAACTGTTTCTGAATGCAGTTTCGATGCTCGCTTATATTCGCCGTAGATAAGTAATGGTTACATGAAGAATTAAATTAGAACAGAAAAAATCAGTCACGCACTAAATACTTTGGACGTAAAATTATTGAGAAAAAAAATAAAAACCTCCAACATATAACTAATACCAGGAAAATCAAAGAAATATAAATAACTTAATAAAATCCACGCTCTGTTCTTTCTTTCTTTCTTTCTTTCTTTCTTTCTCTTTCTTTCCTCTTTTTATAATCTTGTTTCATCACCTTGTTTCAGTATCTTAAACACTACCTTTAAACGTATTGCCTTGTAGTTAAGAAATATCTATTGATACCAGTTTTAAAATAAGCCAGAACTTATTACCTATTACATTTTAAAATCCTAAAAAATAGTGTGTGTAACAATCAGCTTGGAAGTGTTTTCGCTGGTATTTTATTGATTTTGAATAAATTAAAATTTAAATTATTCTCAAGTGATCTTTTGCTGTAAATGAATAATTCTTATCTAAGCTTACTATCAGTAGAAGAAAACATAAGTGATTAATTCAATTATTAATATTAGCAATTAAAATAATGTTAAGGCAAATCGCTATCTTTTCATCGACACAAACAAAACAGCCGGTGTGACAGTGAACACGGTCTCCCAGTGATTAGGGTCACCCCCCCCCCCCCCCCGGACCATGATCACTAGGGATTAGGGTCCCCCTCTAGTCATTACAGTCCCCCCTTGGTATCATGTGCGTTATTTAGGGTGCCTGAACTAAATTATACATTTTGAATAAAGTAGGAGTAAATAAGAGTTACTTTCGTAAATTTTATTGCAATTTGCAATCATATTTATTTACATACAACAAATATAACTAGTTTTAAGAAACACTGTACAGCTGCTTACATTCTATATATTATACTTCTTAGACTGGTGTATAATGATCTGCTGGGTTACTGATATAAATGTTCTGAGTAGATTTTCTTAACTTGCCAAGTGCTTTAAGTTTCAACGAAGCAGCTTTATATGTGAGCCACTTGTATGTTTCAAGAATTCGCTTTTTACTTTGATTTTCCTCACTTTCTTCATCGCTTATGTTTTCTGAATAATGATAATTTGAAAACAAAATGTGCATCTTATAAAGGGCAAATTTAGGTGTGGATTCCTTAGGTTTTAAATAGATTTACTCAAGATTTACTCATGCGCGATAATCCCTATATTATTGATCTCAAACATCACATATAAGTTGTGTTACAGAGTCTTACATGTGAAAGCATATACATTTGCTGTAATTAATAATCTGTTCATCCTAAACCTGCTGTGAGATTTGGGAGTGGATAGTGTCACTTTTAATTACATTTATTTAATTTCATTGCATCGCTATTTGGTTTGATGAAAGCGTTTGAAAATAATTTTGGTTAGTTAATTTTGCCAGATGAAGAATTCATGCGAAGACAAGCATAATTTTATTCGCAAGATCTCTGAATTCAGTTGCATATTCCTACCTATTTTTAAGTTTGGTTGGACCATTTTTCCTAAGAGATTATGGTCTCCCGGGGGACCGTGTTCACTAGAAGGGGACCATATTCACTAGTGACTGTGGTCCGTGGGGGGGGGGGGGGGGGCTGATTCCTAGGAATAAGGGTCCGGCCGGGCCATAATCACGGGGAACCACAATCACTGGGACACTGGTTGTATTAAAATTGATTCAAAGAGATCTTTAAATACGAATAATGTCATTTCATTTTACAGAGCTGTGAAATTTCTTTTTCATCTTTCATGGAAGGACAAAATTTTTGGCGTGCCTCACAAGTTTTTAAAACTTTGAAGTTCCTGTAAAAATTCAAAGCAAGAAATTTTTTAGTGTCGACATTAATTTAATTTTTGGCCCCAAGTGTGTTTTTTCGTATATCATCATTGAAATTAATTATGCCTTTTTTAATTTCGCAAAAATGATCTCTTGATATCACAAATTCAATGCCTTGTGATACCGTCAGCAGAAGACTCTGTATCAAAAATACATTTACTCACGTCAACAATAAATGTATACAGTGATTTTAATAATTAGTAATTAATAATTTTAGTAATTAGTTAATTAGTTAATTAGTTAATTAGTAAATTAATTAGTTAATTAGTAAATCAATTTTCCGTTTCAAGTTCCAGTAAGTTTTCCATATTGAATAAAAGAATCCATGATACTAAAAACCTGTTTAATGACATCACAAATTGAATTTTCGATATATTTACTTGGATGTTTAATGTAAAAAAATATATATAATTTTATCATAACTTTACATAATCTGTGGGGAAAATTACAGCAATAAGGCTGTATCTGTAAATAGGACCTCGGATTAAATATTGTTATTCAGCTCCATCATAAAGGATCCATAAAAGTCCGTACTAATCAGACCACCAAATCGTTACTATGGTCACAACACCATCGAGAGCTTGGTAATATTTCACACATATTCAATAGGCAAAATTCGTTCCGTTGTCCTGGTGAAATGGACACCACAACCTGAGAACTTTTCTGCATTTTTGCACCATAGAAATAAAAAAAATAATTCGAAAAAAAATTTTGGTGGAATTTGACACATTTCTACAGGAAGCAATCGCTTCATCTTGATAACTCAACAAAATACAAGCAGCTTGTTGACTTCTATAATTACGTATTCCATGACATTATTTGCCGACCAAGCAAGCAAATTGAGTAGTTCTTGCTTCGCCATTGTTGAAAGCTGAGGTCGACAAAATGGCACTAATGGGATTATCCCTTTTCGCTCCTTTGCGAGCGATATTTGCCTCTTTGTTGATTGAGATTCCAGTGTTGAGGCTTTACTTTCGAGGCAAGGCTTTATATTTCACACCTTTTTGACACGTTAAAATAGCGTGATCGCGTAAACCAATGCAGGCTTTTCCGTCCCATTGAAGAGTTCACGCATTTGAAGAACTTCTCTCTGTTTATTTGGTAACTTGGGACGTGTGGTACACATTTTTCTTGGGTAGTTCCCCAGCCCTCCTTAAAACCGCATTTCCGTCCAGTCTTCCCTTATTTCAACGACATTTTTTATCACGTTTTGGCGATTTAATAATTTATATTTTGCCTTTATGTTTTTCCACAGAATTGTAAAGGATTGACAAATGTACTTTTCTTTCTGCATTTAATGATGACTAAAGTATAGTCGGTTTTTGTTGACTGTTTGCTGGTTACAGAGAGTTGCCAAACGGTTGCTTCTTCACGTCATTGATTCTGCCATTCTAAGCCAATTGCAATTACGACATTAAGGTCTACGAGGACACGTGTGCGCACGGTACTTGACAAGCCGTAAAAAATATTTTTTGACGTGCCTGTTTTAATGTTTGTGCAGTGAAATAAGGTGGGGGACAGGGGGGGGGGGGGGGCATATCTTTCGATCTGATGCATGTATTATTTTTCTAAAAACATAGCAGAATACGCTTTTCGACCAATGCTTTAAAATAATTCCTTGCAAACAAAAAGACCAAAATTTATCACGCATTTATTCTTTGAAAAATCAGAGAATATAAATTTTACTTTCTTTGGGAAACTTTAAAACCGAAAGTTCAAAAGCTAAAAGAAACCACAATTTCAAAAATTGATTCCATAAGGACTGAATGATTTATAAAGGCGAACAAAAATTGTCGAGATATTTTTAATATTTATATGTAAATATTAAGGATGGGACGGCCATTAACAAAAATTACCAATATCCCCTGTTTATTCTATCTCCTATTTCATCCTAAGAGTAAGTAGGCACAATACGTGTATTTGAAAAAAGACATGAAAATTATCTAATCTTATTTATTTAACTTTAAATACATCATCCTAGTTCTTCTTACATGTGTCAACGATATACTTGTTGTAATCAAAATGTGGGAGCATTTCTGGAATCCGACATTTCTTACCTTAGGGCATGCGATCGTAACACCGTTTTCACGAGATTTCTGGAAGGTTTTGGATATTTTACGAAATAGCAGCGAGCAAGCAGGCATCTTTGAAGCGCATTGCTTATCCCTGAGTGGCCATGGATTACTGTCAATCATTTGTTTGGAAGATTGATTGAGATCCCAGTACCCTAACTGCTTCGATCGACTTTGATATAGAAAGAAACAGTAATGAGTTACGCGCAAAGATGAGCGAATAAATCTGCACGTCGCGAAAACCATGCTGATAACTTTTGATGAACTAACAATAATTTATTTCATGATAATTGGATCTTCTGTCCCAGATCTTTAGCTTATCTTCTAATACAGACAGGTTCAAATCTGCTATATCCATACGGCTGCCTCAGCGAAAATCATGAACATTTAGAAATGTATGAAGCTGCTGAGAACTGGATTTCTGATGGTTTAGAAAGACCGCCATTATCTGCACAGCTGGTGTCCGGAAATATTATTAACCCCATTATATATATGGTAATGATAATGGTAATGGTATCATATGAATCTGCTACCTCACAAGCAAAGCGGAAGCAGAAAAAACTGTGAGCTTCGTATATTACTTTAACGGGGCAATTCCCCAGGGCGGGAGAGGGGGGCACCTGATATCTTATGTGTTACCGCGCGTGTACAAAAAAACGCGGGAAACTGGGGTAATTTTGTGACCAGACGGAGTCAATTTCGTTAAAAAAAAGGGTATTTTTTCATTCGGTACTCCGCGTTTCCTACACAAAGGGGTTTATGTCGAAATTTTGCCAGTGATCCCAACGTAACAACAAATCAAATGAATAAAGGCAAAAAAGTTGATTGTATTTTTTTTATTGATTAAGTGAAATGCAGCAACAAATTGTATAGCAGAGCTGATATATCATACAACAGGCTCAGGGTGACAAGGAGCTCGCCTATCCGGGTAATAGGTGGGATGGAGGAGCTAGCCTATCCGGGTAATAGGTGGGATGGAGGAGCTAGCCTATCCGGGTAATAGACGGGATGGAGGAGCTAGCCTATCCGGGTAATAGGCGGGATGGAGGAACTAGCCTATCCGGGTAATAGGCGGGATGGAGGAGCTAGCCTATCCGGGTAATTGACGGGACGGAGGAGCTAGCCTATCCGGGTAATAGACGGGATGGAGGAGCTAGCCTATCCGGGTAATAGACGGTATGGAGGAGCTAGTCTATCCGGGTAATAGGTGGGATGGAGGAGCTAGCCTATCCGGGTAATAGGCGGGATGGAGGAGCTAGCCTATCCGGGTAATAGGCGGGATGGAGGAGCTAGCCTATCCGGGTAATAGACGGGATGGAGGAGCTACCCTATCCGGGTAATAGGCGGGATGGAGGAGCTAGCCTATGCGGGTAATAGGCGGGATGGAGGAGCTAGCCTATGCGGGTAATAGGCGGGATGGATGAGCTAGCCTATCCGGGTAATAGACGGGATGGAGGAGCTAGCCTATCTGGGTAATAGGCGGGATGGAGGAGCTAACCTATGCGGGTAATTGGCGAGATGGAGGAGCTGACCTATCTGGGTAATAGGCGGGATGGAGGAGCTAGCCTATCCGGGTAATAGGGTGGATGGAGGGGCTAGCCTAGCCTATAGGTGGGGACGGGAAATGGCATGGGATTGTGAAGATCAGCGGAAAGGAAGGGACAGGGAAATGAGCGAGCTGGATGATGGGAGGGAGTTGACTCGGAGACAGGTCGGACTGAGAGTGGGCATGAATGCCGGAAGGGTGGGGGTGACAAATAGGGCCTGATGGGCCTGATTACATGGGTCTGGAGGGGGGGGGGGGTGAGAGCTATTTTGTATATTTTATATATTTTAAGCTGTGCATTTCGATGACAGGAAGTAATAAAGCGGTGTCCCAGGATACGCTGTTTCGCAAGACAGATCATGGGTAAAGGGGTGGTTGATCGGCAAAATTGATCTGAAGCTTTCTTAAACGTTTGCTTTCTTAAATTTATTCGTTTTACTTCGCAAACGCTAACGTTCGCCTATCTCCACTTTTAGACTATATTTCTCATATATACGGTAACTGACGTATTGAGCACGTGTAAGCATGCGATGTAAATAAACATTTTAAAAATCGCCTTATTAGGTAAAACCGAGAGCACTCGTGTCTGAGAGACAGAGTGACATCACCTGACCCACATTCCCTTTTAATGTGCCCACCAGTGACGACGTTTTTTAAAGGAAATCTTTAAATATTTTTTTTCATAAATGTTCGAGGACAAGAAATGCTTATTTGACTTTTGGATAATTTTATATTTATTCTCGCTGTGGTTGCCTTGTTGTGTAATCGCCAATGCCAAAGCTACATTGTACCAGGGATCATCACGTTGGCCACGAGTAAGCAATAACAGCGTTTAATCCCATATAGTGTTTCTTGATTTTTTTTTCACCGGTCAGCAGGTTCATCTTTACCTGGAGAGAAAAAAAAAGATAAGTGACAATGTGACCGTCTGTTGGGTGTTTAGTGTCAGATTCAGTGTAGGAAAGGCACGGAGACAGGTGGTGGCAAAGATAATTCTCTTGTTGTCTGTTCTTCATCGTTTCCCGTTAAACCCAGCGCCATTGGCTTATTCATAGGGTTAGCGCCACCTTCAAGTGGTTGTCTCAGAACCAAGTGGCTCTGCCCATCTGGTTGGAGGTATCACAGCGGAAGAGAGAACCACGTGACTGTACCCATTTCCCACAAGGGTTAGCAAGTATGGGCACACACAAGTGGATAATCCCACACGGGTATCCGTACCAGGCTAGCTCTCTCCTTCTTGAGCTGTGTGCCTCCCCCCCCCCCCCCCCACCCACCGGTGTAGGTGTGAGCAAAAGAAGCATGGCGGAAGCAGAAGGCTCTGCATGCAAGATGGAATGTGGGTACCCATCGTTTCCGGATAACCCCTGCTCCCTCTGTGACAAGTACAGGATTACGGAGGACTTGGTTTTGTGTGAAGAACAGAACATTTGTATGGAACCGGAGGACGCCACCCATAGAGAGCGGAAGGCATTTGAAACTATGGGCATCAAGAATCAGCGCTTGAAAGAACCGCGTGAAGAGCGTAGGCGCCAGAAAGTGATGACAGAAACCAAGTCGCCCATCCCCACCCCCTCGCGGACCATGGCTTCTGAGGAGAGCGAATGAGTTGGGGCTACATCGGGCAGTAGTCGAAAGAGGTGGGGACTTTATTGCTCGGTGTCCTAGAGGCTGTGGTGGAACTGGACATCGAGGAGAGTGGCATTGAGAGCTGTGTGGCTGTCGTCGCATAGTTCATTTCGCAGCCGTACTACATCTAAAGCTGACAATGCGACATTTCTAAGCATTAGTCTGGATAATTCTCCAGCGATGGGGAGTTAGGAATCCCCTGGTTGTAGCAACTGGAGGCACCAAGCTCCTCCCCAACATGCTACACAGTTATGTAACTGCCCTGGAGCCAACCTGGGTACAGGATATGAGTGTAGCGATGAGAGCCCTATAGGAGCATACAAAAGCCCGGCTAGTCTCCCTTCACGCTATTATGTTTCAGCAGCGCAAAGCCCCACCGTCGAGAGTGCAGTTGGGAGTGATCCAGGGCAGTGATATCTAGAGTCGTGATCCAGCTCGCCCCTGAAGAAGAGGTTTTCCTATCTCTAGCCATCAGTTCTGGGGTCGCCAATGCTGTAACGGTGAGACAGAGAGTTTCAGGTCATGGCAAGGTCATGGCTCGGCTCCACCCATCCAAACAGTTAGAGGTCAGATCAGCGCTTTACAAAACATCAGACAACCTCAATTCCATCGCGCCATCTGAGTAACCCTGCAAGAGAAGATATGGTGAAGCCAGACTCTGATATTTCCCTAGCAGAGAGAGAGACGCAAAACTGATAGATGGCAAACGCTTAACATTACCTCAATACAAGATAACACGCTGAAGGCATTGAAGGAAGCTCTGGCCCAGAAGAAATTAACTGTCCCAGCGATTCTGAAGCTGTTAGAGAGCCCCTCGGTGGTCATTTCTTTGACGCTGCTTAAGAGATATATGTACTTTTGCACTGCTGGTCATCAGTCCAAGGGGCAGGGGTACTGAGACATTCAAGAATCCTAAGCCAGACTGAAGTTATTCTCTTCAAAGTAGGTAGAGCGAGTAAACTTGGAAACCAGAACCCTCTGCCAGGAACTGGGTCTGATGACTCGTCTCAGACGCTCCTAATCGCAAGGCACACCAAGCCGGGGCCGTTTCAAGAGACAGTAAAGAGGAAAGAGTCTGTCGCGCTAACCCCAGCCACCAGACCTGGCAGCAATATACGCAACAACAAACAACTATATCATGTGGAGATTAGGAACTAATCTCCTGTCGATGTCGTTCTTTTATCACAAAAAATAAAGGAGTTACTGAACTGCAAAGAATCTTGGCCTATAGGAAGAAGAGTAGTCTAGTTTTTTGTTGCAATGTTTGGGAAGAGATGGAGGCCAGTCGTCTAGTAGCCAACAGTGACACTCCGGGCAGACACCTCACAGTCCCCCTACAACCAGAAGCTCCAGAACATCTGGCCACCTTTTACTGCCAGATCTCTGACAAGGATTAGGCTCTTCGAAGTACGATTCAGGAATTGCTAAACAAACACGCCATACAAGAAATATCAGACTCAGAGAAAACAGGGGGTAGGAGAATGACTATAGATATGTCACATCCCATTATATCAGGAAAGTTGCATCTATGTTTCCAGGTATCGGTGGTGGGAAGAGATATTTGTTTCTAGTAGTTCCTTTTGATCTTTCTACCGCCCTGTATGTATTCTCAAAAGTGATGAAAGTGCTAAAAACATGGACCAGACATCAGGGTATGCTTGTTTTTTTTTCAGTACTTGGAGAGTTGATTTCTGGTTCGTGTACCAAGCAGCAAATAATATTTCTAGGCGAAAAGTGGCATTTGGAGTTGGACAGGGCTTATCCCAAAGATGGGGGAGTTGTCAAAGCCATTCAAACGCTTACCTCATGATTCCACGATATTTGCGGAAATGGAATCTATATTGGGCTTACTAGTTGTCACAGAACAGGCAATCCGCTTGGGCAAGTTCCATTACAGAAGAGTTCAAAGGTTTGTAAGAGCAACTGTGGCTCAGAGAAGAAATCAAAACAGAGTAGTAAGCATTCCCCCTACAATCTCTCCTAGATGGGCTACACTTAAATTTCCCTTCTACTGGTTCTGGTTTCAGGCAAACGAAGAGGAGAGCTCCATGCGTTGGAGAATGACGTGGTCAAAGTAGTAAATAACTCCTGGGACACAGTGGTTCTTAAGCATAAACCACGCTTCATAGGTAAGAAACACATTGCCACTGGAGGTTTGGAAACCTTCGAGGATATACGGCTCCCATCCCTTCCTCCACCCATGTCACAGGAGGAGTACTAACCACCTTCTGTCCTGTACGTGCTTTAAGGAAACACATGGAGTGATCCCAAGAGTACCAAGCCGCAAGTCAAAGTGTATCAATAATTTCTTTCAAATTCTGGTGTGACCAAAAACATTTCTAAGGAAACCGTTTCTTACTATATAAAACGGGTGATCTTAGAAGCTTATGACAAAGCTCAGTCAGACCGGAATATTTTGCCAAATTGTAAGATCAAAGCTCATTAGGTGGGGCTTGTAGCTATCTCATTGAACGCCTTAAACCCGCTTTACACGATTCGTTTTTAATGCATGGGCTTGCTCATGGCAGCAAGCTGTATCGTTTAAAGTTTTTATGATTTTATGACCCATCCGTCGTCACGCAGCAAGCCCACGGAAAAAGATCCAGTGCCATTTTTTTCGTGAGCACAGATATGCTAATCACCGCACATGAAAGAGATCAACCAACAAGTGTCTCAACTGGATGCAGGGCTAGTTGCCATTAAAAGTGGGGGAAAAGGCGCCATTTTCAACTGAAAAATTATTTCCTGGAGCATTGGATCGCTCAGTTCCAAATGTATATTTATTTCGTAAGTAATCTTTAATTAATATCTTGAATTGAATAGCTTAAATTTTAATTTGAAATGGCGGATATAAACTGGCAAACAGAAGAAGTAACCAAGTTTAAAGATTTATACAAAGAAAGGGAGTGCCTCTGGAATATTCAGCATCAAGACTACGAAGATAAAGCAAAAGGAAACATTGAAATGAAGAAATTGGCTGAACTAACGGGAAAACCAAGTAAGTTTTTGTTTGCATTGCATATGTAACTGACAAAGTGGGGGTGGAAAGAAATGGGGAGAGGAATGAAGAAAAAGAGAAAGGGAGGGGGAGAGGGAAGAGAAGAAAGGGAAACAGAGAGAGGAAGAGAAAAATAAAGGGGAGGAGAGTTAGAGGAGGAAAGAGGGGAAAAGATTAAGTAGTAAATTAAAAAAGACGTTATAAAATCTAACTAAATATTAATATAACTAGATCTACATATTTTCAAATATATACAAAAACACATAACTCCTGAATTTTAATTTTAAGGCATGTACAAATAAAAAAGCTCACTTTTCCAGTGGACGAAGTCAACAAGAAAATTAACAGTCTCCGCTCCCATTACTTGAGAGAACAGGCTAAAATTCAAAATTCACAACGAAACGGTGCGGTTGCGGTTGATATTTACACTCCACGATGGATGCACTTCGAACGACTTCATTTTTTGCGAGATTACCTTATGCCGAAAATGTCCACAAGTAATATGGTAAGTAAAACTAAAGTATATGTCAACAGTCACAAGAATGTTGAGCCATTTTGCCAATAATCAAGCGCTCGCCATTGCAACGAAACCTGACCTTCGCACATGAAAAAATCGCGAAATTCAATTCTGATGTTTTTGGCGACATCCATGGGTCTGTTTCCTCCCGTCGGTCTCACAGACTGCAGTGGTTTGGCGTGCGCATCCCCAACTGTTCGTCCGTTCCCTTTTGGGTTCTCAGATTCTACGGTCATTGACGAGGTATGTGCGTCAATTTTATATCGTAGCCTGTTGTGAAGGGTACAAGCCGCAAAAACAATAACTTTGGCTTTTTCCGGAGACGATAATCAGTTTCTGGACAATCCGAAACCTGCTTGACGAAATTCCGAAGGCATTTTCCACGATTCGCCATGCCCTTGACAACCGGTAATTGAAAATTCTGGCTTCGTCTGTTAAGTTGCTCGGCGTATAGGGATTCATAATATAGTCTTTGAGTGGAAAAGCTTCCTCCGCTACAACAACGTATGGGATGTCCGTGTGCCTGTTAGGCAAATGAATGGTGGGGGTAACGTAAGAGACTTTCTCTCAAAAGACTGGAAAAGGTCTGAATTACGAAAAACGCCCCATCGCTGACCCTTATAGTCTGCATCAACAAATGCAAGAAGCACAACGCTAAATGACTGCTTGTAGTTTCGGTAGGTGGATCCTGTTTCCAACGGATGTTGAATCTGAATATGTTTTCCATCCATCCCAATACAGTGTGGGAAATTCCAGATATTTGCAAAGCCTTGTTCTTCGTCTAACCACTCTTCCACTGATGATGGAAACTGAAAAAGAAAATAGGTTTTAAAAAAGCTGGTAATGAAACACTGAAAATGCGACGTTAAAGTAGGGCATACAGCAACGTAAAAATAACGCAAGCAGGTTTTACAGTAATTTTTAGTCAAAATATAATGTTGAAATTTTGTAGGATGCCGAAATATCAGAGAACATCGAGAAAGAGGAAGTTGATATTGAAACGGAAGACGAAACACCGAAACGCAAAACTGCAGCAAGACTTAATGCACGGAAAAGGGTACGGCCGGAAGACGCACTGATGGAAGAAACCGCAAACGCAATGAAAACGCTGAGCGCGCCAGTGCGGGCAAATAATCCACCCAGTAGAGAAAAGGACGATCTAGACGCGTTTGGGGCTCATATCACAGAAGAACTACGTCTTATGGACAGCGATTTGTAAAGAAAAAAATTAACGACGTGTTATATGGATGGAGGATTTACCCGAGGCACCTGGAAGAGTGAGGGAAACACCCTCATTTGATCAACAGCGGTTTGCACACACGACGGTGCTTCCTCCCCCGCCACCCATTTCTGCCTTTTCTGATAATTTTTTCAGTCGCCATATGCTAATTTGACCGCAGCGGGTTCAAGTTCACCGGGAATATCACCTATGGCTTCCCAGAGCGGATATTTGAAGGACCACGCCATTAGCGTATAAGAGATTGCAGCCAGCAAAATATATTTGTGTGACAAAATAATAAATACCTTGAGATATTCGGAAGAAAGACCATCGTAAATTTCAGCACAGGTTTCAGCAATCATTTTGTTCAATGTAGGTGACGCTATTCTATAGAGATATTCTAAATCCTTGTAGCTGCACCCTGAAATGTAGAAATAACTAGCAATTTTTACTAGCTTCAAATATCCCCACTTATCCTCTTATTTACCCCCCCCCCCCCGATTCGGCCTGCGAGCCCCTTTCCCCACACCCACTATATAAAGCGCAAGTGGCGTTCTGTAAAAAAAAATATGAAAGGGTGGAATAAAGTGACTTTGCTAGACGCTAAAAATTGTTTTACTTTAAATATAAGTAGCAAGAATTGCTATTTATGGTCACTTACCAGAAGACAAATATCTTACAGTGACAAACAGTCTTTCCTCAGTTGAAATTGCTTTTCGCATCAGCGTGTTTTGACGTTCCATAAGAGGCTTGATTTTTTCCACTATTTCGTCAAACACCGGTTCTCCAATGCGCAAAAAATTGAGGTAGGAAGCGCCGTCAGTGTTTAAAAGTTCCGGAAAAAGGCATGAGAATTCGCCACGAGTAAGCCTTTCGTTTATCCATTCACGGACCCATATTCTGCGTCTTTTGCATTTGTTCTTTTTTACTGAAATTGCCAAAATAACACTTTCTGCCGCACATTTTTGAATTTCAACGCGTTTTTCCATCTCTAGATAATAACTAAATAACTCCTGTCCTTGCAATTTGAAGCGACCCCGAGGTAAGTAGGGCAGCTTGGCTATTAAAATGTCGTTATCAGGTAATCAAGGAATTCGGTACTGCACTGTGTAAACTTGCTGAATTTCTATGTACGCTTTGCTCGTGGGTTTTTCATTTGAGCATGCCCTGCTGTGTAAACCGGCCTTTATAATGTTTCATTAGAAGATATTTTGTGTACAGGTTGTTGGTCCTCCTAATACTTTCATTAAATTCTACGTAATAGATTTCAGAACGAATTAATGGGATTTTATTTAACTGGGTCATTTATTGCGGCAGAAAAGTCACCTCTGACCTTCGCAGTCAGTCTGTTACATCCAGTCCAAGGACAGAGAAGGAAAGCAGCCCCAAGGCAACTAGTTCTCTTTCTTTGACATTGTCTTTGATCGTAGTTATCTGTGCAACTGTTTTGTCACAGAAGCTTGGTATTTTTATGTGATTTCGTTTTTCACTGCAAAATGCGTTGAAAAATGAGTGAAAAGGCATTTAAATTGCAATTCGTTTTGACTGCATTTAGGCGATTTGTATTTTACAAGTTGTATCATTTTTCGAGTTAATCTTTTGCGCTAGTTAAAGCACAGACTCTTCATTTGCAAGGGATCCTGTGATTCTTAGTATTTTGAGTTCAAAGTACTAATTCTGATATCAATACGCTGTTTGAGCGTATCATCTATGGGACATAGAAGGGGATGGTATCGGAGCATATGATTGCTTAATATCAAGGCGTCATTGTTTTCATTCTGCTTTAGGGCTTTTAATGTTAAGTTAGAGCATGTGGATAAGTTATTACATGGGATAGGCCTCTCGGTTTGGCTCTGTCCAAATGGATTTACACTCTGTTGTTCATTCTTTCTATTTTCTTTTACTTGAAGCCTTAGAATATTTACATTTGTTGAAGGGTCATTAAAACTTCTAAGATACTTTGATGTTTTTTTTCGCTCTCGTTCAATGTATATATCAGTAAAAGTGTAGTTCGTAATTAAAGAACTTTGCTACACTAATGGATATTATCCCAGCGCCCGTTTCTAAAGGTGGAGAGAGGCGAATGTTATCTTTTGCGAAATAAGACTCTCGTTTTTAAGAACAAAATCACAGTTCGCGTTCTCCACCTTTAGACCTTTTCTTACACCCGCCCTATTTCATCTCCACTGCAAGCCCCTTAGGGGAAAGGGTACTGAAATAAAAAAAGGAGTGTGTGTCAGGTGATGTCACTCTGCCTCTTACACATGGGTGTTTCCGATGTTACCTAATAAGGCGATTTTATGCAATGTTTATTTACACTGTACGCTTACACGCGTGAAAAATTCAGTTCATAACTTATGCCTAGATTACCGTATATAAGAGAACTGCCGCCTTAAGGTGGAGAACGCAAACTACGCTTTTACTAGTAAAAGAGTGTTTTACGTATTTAAATTTTCTCAAAACAGTTTGAACCAATTTTTATCAATTTTACACTTTCTTCTTTTATAACAACATTCTTTCAGCAGGAACAAAATCCAGGATTAACATCCTATAAAAATCTGTTAACGGATAGTTTCGTGGATCTTTAAACAATGGATAATGTGCGGGCGGGGTAGGGTGGGGTATGATTCATGCCTCTCCACTATCGCAACATTCAGAATGTGGTTTCGTTACTTTTTGTTATTGCGGTTTTCATCACACTGCAAGCAAAGAAAAAAAACACAAATACACATACAAATACAAAACAACTGATCACAAACTAATTTTTGTTCGCCTATTGTCTCTGCAATTTGCAGTTGTCAAAAGAAAATAACCTTAAAAAACCTTTAAAAGACAAATGTTTAAAAATATGCTTGGCAAATTGTGGGTATTTAAGCATCACTCATAAGCAGATAATAGCCTTCCATATGTCCCGTCAATCATCTTCCTTTGTACTTGCTTAACTTATTGACTTCCTTTAGTTATGCAGAATACAAGGAAAATACAAAGCCACATAACTTGAAAGAAACTGCCGCAGCAACTGGTCATAATATCGTTAATATAGCATCGTGAACCTTCGACAAATGGTCGAGAGAAAATGACCAGGTTTTACCAACTGTCACAATAAATCATTTACTAAACATCAACGGCCTATTCTTACATTGAATGCTTAATCACTGTTTGTGTTTTCCGTTGTTTCATCTGGACACGTCTCGACGTATCACCTGTGTTTGCACAAAAACATGAAACATACAAAGAGGTGATCCAGACTATGTATGAGAAAAGGGGGGGGGGAGATAACCGCAATTGTTATTTTTTGTAGTAGCAAACCGACATCTACTATTGCACTCCGTCAAATCAGAATTGAAGGCGACAATCCCTTCCTCCCTTTCCGTTCCTTCACTACCTTGCCTCCTCCATCCCCTCCCTTAGATCCCTTCCTCCCTCCCCCTCCCCTATGTCCCTTCCTCCCTTCCCGCTTCCTCACTACCTCCCCTCCTCCCATTCTCCTCCTCTCCTCAATCCCTTCCTCCCTTCCAGCTTCCTCACTATCTCCCCTCCTCCACCCCTAACTTCCCTCCTCCCATTCTCCGTCTCCCTCCCCTGAATTCCTTCCTCCCTTCCCGTTCCCTCACTACCTCCCCTCCTCCCTCCCCCTACCCTCAATCCCTTCCTCCGTTCTCGCTTCCTCACTACCTCCGCTCCTCCCATTCCCCCTCCCTCCGCCCACCAAGTCTGTGCTTTCCGCCTCTTTAAGCATCCTCGAATCTGAGATTCAGTTATCGATCTTTTCTTTTCGATTCATTTTTCCACTAACAACCTTCCCTTGACTAGGCATGGATTCATTGTAAACCTGGTGAATAAATCTTGTTTATATTCCAATCCCACATCAACGGAGAGCAAATTAGAACCAGCTAACCCCAAGACGTAAATTACTTTTAGGATAATGCTCCCGGGGGTAACTCATTCTATTACCCCCTGCCCCCTCCTCCTCCAACCATCGGAAGATGTGAAGGCAAAACAATTCTCTCGTTTTTTCACCGATTTCTGGTTTTCTTTTCATTTTGAATCATAGGAGACTGTTGATTTTGCGCATGCACAGCTGCTCATTCAGGATTTCAAATTGGTTTTCAAACTGAGAACTGTCCTCAACTGTATATTCTTATTTCAAACACTGAATATGAAATAGTTAGACAAAAGCTTGCTTTATAATAATAAAGGCTCTGTAATGATCACTATATTAGAATCCAGCGGCCAATTGACCCAGGAGGATGGGCTAACCATCGACCGACGGGCTATTTTTTCTAGCCCGTTTCTATAGCCTAAGATATTCGGTCGATTTAAAAAAAAATTTAAATGTATTAATTGGAGATAACGGACATGAATCTGACTATTCCATCTACGAAACCTGAAAATAAATAGCTTTTTATTTTATTTTAAAGTTTGTTTGTTTTGCAAAAATATAAATTCGTTGTTTTTTTTTCCTTTTTTCTACAACAAAAGAAGATAAATTGCGAGCTCAAAATTATTTTAAGGCTATTGATCAACAACAAAATCATGTACAAGCAAATCTCTTTACTATTTTATGACTAGCTGTCGGGCAGCGCAAGGCTCGATCCTCCAATAGACTAAGTTCCCCCCGTAATTACACATCTACAGCTTGTCATAAATAAACCTGGTCCACACGACTCTGGATCAAATCTTAGATATACAGTGGGTACAATCTTGCGTAAGACCTACTTTTCACTGACAGGATGATTAGCTATCGGTATCTTCAAAATGTAAGCGATTACAGTCTAGTTTCTGTAAGTATTCTGATGCGATACAGGCGGTGAATAAGTCAATGATCTCTATTTTGGAAGTTCTGGATTCTAGGAAATCCTCGTAGCCATTTCGAATACCTGCATCGCGTGTCTGTCATATTCTTTGCAAGTATCCCGTTTACTGCAAGCCGATCCAAATAAAATGAATACTTGACAAATGTACGAAAGCCGCGTAGTCAATTCCTAATTCTTCCCGTTTTATTTCTCTGCCTAAGCCAGATCACGGGTAGTGAGAGAGAAAAAAAAGAATGAAAGGTAGGGAGCAGTAAGGTATTGATGAATGTTAACAGTATTAAAATGTAGGATCAGGAAGTCCTAAGTGTCCGTGCGGCTTTCGCACACATCAGCTTTCCTCAGTATACTATAATCCTGTGCTGACTCAACTGGCCTGTCAAACCCCACCCCACCCCCACCCCATCCCAGAACCCGAACTTAGGAAAGAAGCCAGGATTCTTATCGGAAGACATGCTGGTAAATGTATACACCCAATTGTTGATGTTAATAAAATTTTATCCAAAATTCAATACAAAATGTTCTAATACATTTCCTAAACTTTCGAAAAACTGAAAAAAATAAGAATAAAAAAAACGCGAACAAAAAGAGGATGAGAAAATGGTGGAGACCATTTCACAGGGATTCATGCATCTCATCACATCTTCTGACACACTTGTTTTCAGCACTGTGAAGTCTTAATGGCCTGAGGCCGCACCGCCTTTCGGCAACCTTCATCACCTTGTTTGAAACAGCGATGATCGAATGAGATGGATGAATACTAAATACGCTATTTTTTTGGCTGTTTTTTATTGCGCTTTTGTTTAATGTGAGTCTTGCTGAAGGTTTATTTATCGTATCCCATTATTTCATGCTGCATTTACAGCGGTTCGCTACTTTTTTAAAGGGAAAACCAGAGAGGAACGTATTTGCCAGATCCGTAATCATTCTATCATGGTTGTGATCATTGATATTGCTATTTTCAACTTCATTTTCACAACTACGATTATCGTAATCATACTCATCCTCATCCTCCTCCTCATCATCATTATCATCATCATCATCATCATCATCATCATCATCATCATCATCATATTACCATCCCCAATTATTATTATTATTATTATTATTATTATTATTATTATTACTATAAGGCTATGGAGTGCAGAAACGATGAAGGAGCGGAACAAAGAACATGGACAAGTGCTTAAAGTACTACCAACAAAGAGGGGCGAGGTCAAAGCACTGAGTAAGCACCGAGTAAAGCCTCATAAGTCTGAACCAGGTTCAAACATGTTCACAAAACTGGACCCATTGTGAAACAAATCTGATAGCAAAATATCGGCCAAAATGTGGAATCAATAAAAGGCTAAAAAGGCTTAAAATCGTTAAAAGACGAAAAAATATAGAAGCTATTTGCAGTAAAGAGCATTTGGAGAAACAGATCGTCGCAATAAACCAATAACTTGTTTGAGAAAAGTAAGAACTAAAATGAACACAGGGACTTATTTGATCCGTGTGCCGTATATTTTTTCGTGCCATCTCTGCATAGCATCTTCAGATTGTCACTTTATTTTGATATTGACTATTGCGTTCTAATATCGCATTTCTAATACTTGTCAGACATGTCGGAGCAAAAAACCTCAACCTGTTGCCGTCCGTAGCAGCAATCTTCACCAGGGCTGATGTTTGACACTTCTCGCGTGTGTCTGCTTTTACATCCTTTCAACCATTACAACACAATCCAATTCCAGAACACTCTTTGTACAAACACTCTTGTATCAAAGTAAACCAACCTAATCAACCTGGCTGGTTTCTTTCTCGCCACTTAGAACGATTGCTCAAGACATACTATGACTGAGTCTGCTCTCATTTCGCCGTCATTACGAAGTAATCATCTTCTCATTTACTTCTTTTTTTTCCTCAAGTTAGAAACTCCAACACCTGTTTCTGCACTCGTTGGGCAGTTGCTTACCACCCAGATCACAGTGAAAAGATGATGTTTCAAATGCTTTGAACGGTTGAACTTCATACGTACAGTGAGGTACCGTTAATAGCCATTCAGCTCAGCTGTTTCTGACAATGAATTTATTGCATCGATAAATATGAAAGACTTTAGATTTTGGGTGTTTTGTGAGGAATATAACCAACAATGTCTCATATCTCCGCTGCTCAGCACAAAATGTTTGAGAAAACAACAATGTGGGCTCATTTCGTTACATTTGTAGCGAGGCACAAAAAAAGGCCATTTTTTGAGATTCCTAATATGAAGAATGTGACTTAATGCAAAAAAAAACAAACAAACAAAACAAACAAACAAATCGCGTGTAGAGGGTTTTGTTGTCGCGATGTTTGTTAAGATCGAAATAGCAAAAGTCACTGCAAAAAAAAAAAAATCAATCACTGACTCGAAAGAGATCACTAAATAATTTTTATTTTTATTTTACTTATTTATTTATTTATTATTTATTTATTTTATAAATTTTTTTGTTAGTTTTCATAAGGAAGGGAAAGCGAAAGGGTTAAAACGGTTTCTAATACATTTTGAGTTCAATTATACGTAATTAGCCTCAAAACAGTGTTTGCATTTCATGGAATAGAGCCCTAATCAGGCTTGTTGACAAGTGTGAAGATAAGATACGAAATAAATTAATTGGAAATTATAGCACCATCCATTTTACGTCTCACTTTCCTCCCCTTAAGGGTACAAAATTGCACTGGTTTAAAACCTTATGCCCGACGGCTTCATATCGCATTTCAATTCCATGGCGTGAACCTCGACCGAGGATTCAATCAACCAGTATGGTTTCAGTTGCTTGGGAAATATTGACTAAAGATTATGTTGAACTGTAACCTTTCTTGGATGGGTACTACATCACTCTTAAGCAGAATGAAGTGTGCCGTAGGAGTGAGCACGGCTGGAAATGGACATCAGCTTCTGCGGGGAATAAAACCTGCAAAGTTTTGCCTGCTCTGGGATGAAATCATACAGAATGAGGGGTCGGGACCTTTTTAATTGACACTACCACTCGTGGAATGGATAGTCTGCTTTCTTAACTACATACATAGGATGCTTGCTACAAGTTACAATAACAAAGACTTGCAGTTGTTCGCAGTAGGCTTTTTACTCTTGGTGTTAAAATGAGAACTTGGTTATTAGCACAAAACTTGCAGACTGTCGGCTGAAAATGTTAGAAATGTTTAACCTGAAGAAATCCTTCAACTCTAATAGAACTCCATACATTAGTATTTGCTGAAAATATGCAACGAAAACAGCCGCACACTGTAACTGTATATATGTCCCGGAAAATACTAGATACAAACCGTTATGGCTCTATTATTTGGTATATCAACTTGTGTTTTTTTAACGATTGAAACAAAATTGTTTGTGCGTGGTTAGGGGAGGGGGATGATTCGGAACAGACTTATGATGACCTTTCAGGGTATGATTTGTATGCTTAGCCAACTAGACATGTGATATCTACTCGTTCAAACGATCACAAGAAATGCCGTTATATCCCGATATGGTTGGGCCCGCCTCCCGTGTAATTTCATGGTGTATTACCTACCCACAATACTAGCTGATCTAAGGCATGTGTTATCTTACGACCCACCCCTGTATCATGATGATCATTGCAACCTGTCAGGGGAAGAAAAATGAAGATTACCTTTTTCCCCACCCTTGTTTTTGTTGACATCAAAGTTTGCATTATGGGCTCACCATGACAGTCCGCCTACCTGTAGGCCTCGGACACGCTTCTACATTTATCATGATAATCATTGCCCCCATTGGGCGATAATGGGGTAATGACCATGATAAGACTAAGCCAAAACAACTGGCATCAGTTAAATATGTTACAAATAGCTCCCGTCGGGATCTCATGTCGAAGGGGGTTTAATTGTGTACAGGATCCTCGGAGTACAGGCTTCTATTACCTCAGCTGTTGGGCTACATTCTTGCGGAAAATTGGAAGATGACAGCTGCAGTTTGCAGTTCGTTATAAGGGACAAGTTCTTGTCTGTGCGTTTTTTTATCCAAAGTCATGGAAACTTCACACAACAGACACCGTATTCTGGTATAAACGTTGTTATGTACACCACATTGAAATAGGTTTTCGGCGAAGTCGAAGCTCAGTGGTAGGGCACTGGACTGACAATGCCAAGGTTCTGAGTTCGAATCCAGGCCGCGGTATTTAGGCAGAGTTTTCATGTGCCCTCTGACCCCCGTCCACGGAACAGTCCTGGCTTAACTTTTCCTTACCTTGAATTCAAAACTGCAGCCCACCTGCCAATCAATTTCCTATCTTCCGTTAAAAAAGAAAAACAAAACAAATAAAATAAACAAATAATTCAAAAAATAAAAAATCTAAAAAATTTTTCCATTATTTTGAAACATTGTGACTACCTATGGAACATTTGTTCTAATTCGTAAATATATAAAAGTTACAGTTGTTCGTCGTGATAAAGCGTCTATCAAAGCTGTTTAGCCCAAAGTTGAACAGACATCAAAAGACTTCACAAAACACCACATATAAATTTCAACCGCCTGACCAAATTCCAAACGTCCTAAAAAGTTGTGGTTTTTCCTCGGTATTTTAATTCGCGAATCCAAATCACAGGCAAAAAGAGTTATTTAACATAAAAAAACGAAAACATATTTATAAGTCTCTGTTGCGAGATAACAATGTGAGAGGGAGAGACAAAAAAAAACAAGTATCCAAACGTCTAAAATTTTAGCAAATATGTTTGCCCATCATTTTCATTGTCAATGTTATTTTTGTAAAGAAATTCGAAAAGTGACTTACTGCATATTCTTCACAGGATAAAGATGGGATTCGAGTATTTGCCTTGATTTGCGGTCTTATTAATGCGTTTGTCCACCGGTGTTTTCCGAGTTCTTTGCGTTGAACTGGTTTTGACATTCATATCAGGCCTCTTTTTTATTTATTTATTTTTTTATTTATTTGTTTCATTTATTTATTCATTTTTTTTTTTTGCTGTTGTTGGGACATCGAAAATTAACTTTTGATGAGAAGAGTTTCAAATGCTTGCAATTGCGTTTCAAAACTCTATATTGTTGATAGCAAATTGCACAACGAATCTGCAAAACATGGTGTGAAATGCAATAATTCCGGACAAAAATATACTGATCCGAATTTAAAACTCAGGGAAGAACCAAGAACAAAAAGTATTCGTCAGTGGAACCGCGGAAAACTTGACCTAATATGATCCAATATCCGCTGCCTAGAAGTCTCATAGAACTGGACCCTAGAAAAGTAATCCTATTTGTGAGGCGGTCCTGTTTGTGGAATGGTCCTATCGCAAAGTTTCCCGTTCACTTATGTAACAAAGTCTAGCAGTAGGAATAACAAATACTTGTTTCAGAGACACAAAAGATGCGTTTTAATTATACAAGGTGAAAGCCATCATGTCATCGTGTTTGGACTGAGTTGATAATAAGGTCAAAACTTCTCTGTCGCTCTGCCTATTATAATGTTCTGTCACTCTGTCTATCTATCTATCTGGCTAGTTATCTAAGTAGTAGGAAAATAAGGATTCGAAAACAGGAAGTGACGTCATCAAACACCCCCTCCCCCCCTCCCCCCTCCCCCCTCCCCCCCTCCCCCCTCCCCCCTCCCCTAGGGGTCGACTGTCAGAAGTGAGGACCCCCCCCTAGGGGTCGACTGTCAGAGGTGAGGACCCCCCCCCCCCCCCCCAGGACTGACAAAATTTTGTGATTTTAGCATAGTTATCCGTTTCAGACAATTTTAAGCAACTTTGGTTTTGAGGACCCCCCCCCCCCCTCGGGCTGAGAAAATTTTGTGATTTTAGCATAGTTATCCGTTTCAGACAATTTTAAGCAACTTTGGTTTTGAGGACCCCCCCCCCCCCCCGGGCTGAGAAAATTTTGTGATTTTAGCATAGTTATCCGTTTCAGACAATTTTAAGCAACTTTGGTTTTGAGGACCCCCCCCCCCCCCCCCCGGGCTGAGAAAATTTTGTGATTTTAGCATAGTTATCCGTTTCAGACAATTTTAAGCAACTTTGGTTTTCATGACCCCCCCCCCCCCTCTTACTTAAAATTGCGATAACTTTCGTTATAGTTAACCGATTTGTATGAAAATTTCACCATTTGATTCAGTGTTATGTAAAGTTTCGTCATAAAGTAATCATGGGCTACTTGCGCAGCTGGCTGTGTGCATATTTATAGCATGTAGCCATTTTAACTTAAAACTGGGATAACTTTTGTTATTCTTGACCGATTTACCTCGAAATTTCACTGTTTGATTCGGTTTCCTATCTAGTTTTGACATAGTCATGGGCTATTTGCACAGCTGGCTGTATACATATTTATAGCATGTAGCCATTTTAACTTAAAACTGAGATAACTTTTGTTATACTTGACCGATTTACCTGGAAATTTCACTGTTTGATTCAGTTTTCTATCTAGTTTTGACATAGTCATGGGCTATTTGCACAGCTCGCTGTATGCATATTTATAGCACGTAGCCATTTTAACTTAAAACTGGGATAACTTTTGTTATACTTGACCGATTTACATGAAAATTTCACCATTTTGTTCAGTTATTTCTTGTGTTATTTCGCGGATGAATACCATTTTGGCTTGACCGCTAGATGTCTCTGCTGTGCAGCTCTACAACTGTATGTGGGACATTCTGCTGAGTCAGCAATTTTAACCAGTTTGAACAAGTTACACACCATATTTTGATTACATGTAAGTAGCATAAAAGCATGAGTGAAACATACATTTCAACCAGTGATAAATTCTGCTGAGTCAGCAATTTTAACAATTTTGAACAAGTTACACACCATACACCATCGAAGTAGTATACCTTTTTGTTCTGCTTGGACAAACTTTTTGTTTTTATGACTCTATGACATTATGTGACAACATGCGACTGTGACATTATGTGACTTTATGTAATCTATGACATTATGTGACTCTCTATGACTTTTTTTCAACATAATAGCCATATTTCTATGTCTATTTTCACTATTATTATTATGCTAATATTTAATTAGTCATATTTCAATGGTTTTATTACAATAACCACACGCACACACAGCATAGGAATAAGTACATGAAAGGTCTCAGAGTGTGGGGAAACCAATCAATAAATTTCAGAGTGCACTCGTTCAGAGCGTGGGAACGATCAATAATTTGAGAAGGAATGGGATTTTCCCTACGTTAAGTCCAATGTTATGTTTTATGTTATAGTAGTTGGAAAATGGTGCAAACTTTACCAAATGTAGTTTTTGACAACATATGATATATAAAATAAGTTTTAGCATTTTACCATGGTACTTATTCAACTATTCTAAAGTTATAGTTGTGTAGAAATGGTGGTTCTAGACAAACTTTAACAAATTTAGTTTTTCACGTTTCAAACAATTCTACCACTTGGTTGGTTGGTTGATTGTTGGAAAATGGGAAGTGAAAATGTGGATAGTTATGTAGGAAAAACTGCACCCATTCAAACATGTGTTCGAATGGCAAGCCCATTTAAAAGATGTGTTCGAATGGCAAGCCCATTCAAAACACGTGTTTGAATAATTTTTGGAAGATATTAGGTCGTGGTATTGTTCAACAAATTGTTCAACATGTTCAACATGTTGTTGTTCAACATGTTCAACATGTTGTTGTTCAACATGTTCAACATGTTGTTGTTCAACATGTTCAACATGTTGTTCAACATGTTGTTGTTCAACATGTTCAACATGTTGTTGTTCAACATGTTGTTGTTCAACATGTTCAACATGTTGTTGTTCAACATGTTCAACATGTTGCTCAACATGTTCAACATGTTCAACATGTTCTTCAACATGTTGTTGTTCAACAAGTTGTTGTATATAAAGCTATGTTTAAAGACTTTCTCATCATTTGAATTGTGTAGGTTGAACCGAAAGGATGTATCAATGCAACATTTGTTCAAAATCTTACAACTGGCCACAAAGGCAAACGTGGTAAAGTTATTTCTAAACATATTAAGTCAACTCACTATAAAGTATAAAAGGCAGCCGCCCTCAGACCTAACACACATTCTATATCAAGATACTGAAGTGTGAACATGTCTGGAGTGAGCGAGCAACAACTACCATCTATGATAATGCCTGTAGAAAAGTCTGAGACAATGCCTGCAGAAAATTTTATGGTAAAGCCTGAGACAATACCTACAGCAAAGTCTAAGGCAATGCCCATGGTAAAGTCTAAGGTGAAGTCATGTCAGCAGCGTCAAAAGCGACCACATCTTAGAAAGAGAAAAAGAGATGAGTTACCAGCTATGACGCCGCCGTGTAAAAAGCGAAAAATTAAGACAGAGCCTAAAATGAAGCGAGAACCAGAGTGTAAAGCTACTACCACCATGAAGAAGATGAGTGTAGACAATTTACCGGTTATGATACCTATGAATGGAGAAATATATATTAAATTGGCGAAATATCAACAGAAAGTGATGGTTAACATTCGTGAATATATTACGGATCATACATCTGGGAGGTTACATCCTACCAAGAAGGGAATTTTGTTGTCATTGAACGATTGGTACATGCTGAAGAAGCAAATGACGTCAGTGGATCTCATGCTTCAGCAAATGGATTTGTATAAATGCAGTGACTGTCAGAAGATCGTTGAGTAGACAGCGAGATGACTGTATACATTTTAACTGCATGACGAGCTTAGTGAATGCTATGATTTCATCACCCTCAGTGTAGAAGATTGGAGCGAAGGTTTTGAAGCTTGACAAGGACTTGAAACTTAGCTTTGACTCATATGGACATATACATTTGATATGTAGTTCAAATTAAATTGTCTTCATATGTAGGCTATGAAATTAATATGATGTATGTTCATGTGAAGTCAGTTGTTATAAAATGTTAAGTTTTTGTGAATCTGCACATGTATTAACATAATATGTATTTGAAATAGTTTTGTTTGTATCATAATTGTACATATTTATGATAATCAATAAAAACACATATGGTGCTTTTCAACTTTTTATTTTTCTCATACAATACTTGGATATAATACATAATAATACAATTCTTGAATATAATACATAATAATACAAAATTAACTATAATACCTAATATATGATATATGGTTTACGCGTCAATTAAAACCACGTCAGGAACCTTGCGACTTTATATGTTGCAAAGCAAGACATATATTAATACACAACTCTTAAGCGAATAAAATATTACAACATTTATAAAGTCTTTATCATGAAGTTTAGTCAAATAAGTCTATTTTTCTTCATCTGTTTCACTCTGCTCACTCTCCATGTCACTTTCTTCATCACTGCTGTCATACTCCTCTTCCTTATCTAGTAGCTCTTCAAAGAATGCATTGTTTTTCCTTATAGCCGCCTTTAGTGCCTTTGAATACTTGTAATGTTTTTCATCCACAAAGTAATTAAAGTCCTTTAAAATCTTTTGATAATGTTGGCTTTCTTCTAGACGCTGGGTATATTTGAATAGTCTCATAAACAGTTGTTTAAGTCCATGTTTATAAATGGGTCGAAGGTCATAGCTTGCTATTTCACGCGGATCTTCAAGTCCTTGTTCTTCATATTCTGAAACCTTTTCTTGAAATTTGTCATCATAGTCATCGTAGACTTCTTGAACCATATCATACCAAACAGAGTCTATTTCTGACTCACTTTCAGAGTCTGTTTCTGACTCACTTTCAGAACTCCTGTCATCGGCATCCTCACCACACCGCTCCATATGTTTGAGCAAAGCTTCTTCGCTGTTGTATAATGCACCACATTCTGTACAAGCATGTACATTCTTTTCAGCCATGTTAACGCTTTCACTTTCCATAGAAGACTCGTCGAAAGTTTCCGTGAAAGGTAGTTTTACAGGGTTTTCCATATCCGATCTTCATCCACTTCTGACGTGTGAGCAACCTTTAAGTGTCTTTTAAGACTTTGTGGCCAGTTGTAAGATTTTGAACAAATGTTGCATTGATACATCCTTTCGGTTCAACCTACACAATTCAAATGATGAGAAAGTCTTTAAACATAGCTTTATATACAACAACTTGTTGAACAACAACATGTTGAAGAACATGTTGAACATGTTGAACATGTTGATCAACATGTTGAACATGTTGAACAACAACATGTTGAACATGTTGAACAACATGTTGAACATGTTGAACAACAACATGTTGAACATGTTGAACAACAACATGTTGAACAACATGTTGAACAACATGTTGAACATGTTGAACAACAACATGTTGAACATGTTGAACAACAACATGTTGAACATGTTGAACAATTTGTTGAACAACAACATGTTGAACATGTTGAACAACAACATGTTGAACATGTTGAACATGTTGAACAATTTGTTGAACAATACCACGACCTAATATCTTCCAAAAATTATTCAAACACGTGTTTTGAATGGGCTTGCCATTCGAACA